>OX637866.1:12676090-13124344 GCA_951802705.1 Netelia virgata
AGAGCGAGAGAGAGAGAGAGAGAGAGAGAGAGAGAGAAATATCGAGTAATATTATGCCGGGTCCGCACGCTTAGCACTTGCCGCAAACTCCAAATCTCTACAAACGTGTGAACGCGTCGCAAGCTCTTGCAGCAAATTCCCTTTGATTTGTGACAAAAAACCGACACTCGATCGGATCGGCTACAAGCACTTGCAAACCTGTGCAAACTAAGCCAAACACTCTATCTACACGAATTCTATTCGAATCTATCTATTCGAATTTGTGACTGCTTGTTGAGGGTTGCCAAGCTTGCGGCCGCGGCATTACACTGGATCGCGCACATGAAGAGAGAACGGTATATCTCCGGTGCGTAACGCAAGAGCGAGAGAGATACCCGAGTGTACGCGAGGCCCCTTATTGTCACGATCGCGACGCTTCGACGACTCGCGGTAGACTGATTGTTTCACAACCCTCGAAATCGCAAACACCCATAAATCTGATTTCAAGTTTTCATTGCCAGTGACGAATGCCATCTCTCACTCGATTCATCTCTTATCGGCACCAGTATCGTATCAGGCGGGACCTTAACTTGGGAGCATCGAGAACATCGTATCCCCTGGTCCACCACGCAACGAAGGGCACTTCTTCAACACCTATAACCTCAAAACCTCCACCCGTTTTGTCACGCGATGCAATCTGCGTTGGGGTACAGGCATTTCAGCCGGACCTGCATCAATTCCCCGAGACTACTCCGCGACCGTTCTCTCCTGACGGGTTACTCGTTACGTTGAGCTCTACTCGTCACGTCACATTTGCGTCCCTTGTTGACACTCGAAAAATCTGTGACTGTGCCACGCCTGACAGGGAAAGCGTGGAAACAACCTCGAACATAACCTGCAAGCCCTTACAAGTGAAACATAAAGCATTATACCCACGTGTCGTGAGTTTCATTTGTGACTTCAACGCTAATTACAAATTATACATATATCAGGTAATTATTTTATATATTTTTATCTGAGCCAATTGTTGAATTAACTGAAAATAAAAAATGCCTACAATCACTCCTAAATTATGGGAATAAATGTATAGTAAAAAAATTAACTTTGATGAGAGTATGTGTGCATGAATTTTTTTCCAAAGAGTTTCGGGGAACCTTAATCACTTGTATTGTATCATAGGAAATTCATAGCAAGAGTATAGATTCGGCTTTTTCTAGTCATTCAAAGATGTTAAAACCGATTATTTTGGCAAAATTTCAATGAAGTTTCTCTAGAGATATCCTTCTGCAGCAGTGACCATTGGATATGTCCCGATAGGAATTAGACATGTGCAGGCATTGTTTTACAATCAGCTGGAGCACAAAAACTACGGACTCGAATATAAACAAAATATTTGTTTGTAAGCTTTCCAAATGAAACTAATTATCTTCATGGTAATATTGTTACTCACAGGTAAAGAATGTTGGACAAATTGGCAGGAATAGTACCAAAGAAAATACTTTGAGAATACTGCGACAAGTATTCACCAACGGTTTTGCAAAAGATGTTTCATAATGCGGTCTCAGATCCAATTTTCAACTTTCAAACTTAAAAGTGACACCAGCCATCAAAAGTTTGTGTGATTATTAACACCACATTCGACACTAACTTGTATCTAACTTTACCAGATGGAGTATGACTGTCATACACCTATACTGACAACGAGTTTGAAGTATAGGTGTCGGAATGGTTCCACCAAGCCAAGCCAAGCAATGGCTCAAGAGAGAATCAAACAAAAGAAGAATAATACGCAACAACACCCTGCAGCTAATGATCAGTAAAGATTACGACGCCATGACGAAGTTTCCATAAGATGCCCCAAAAAGATACAATGGATGTGCGCATATGTAAGACGGTCATATCACTTTGACTATGACTACCTTAAGCTACTCTCACTTTCAGATTTCTTGGATAGTCTTACACACGGACACAGCCAGCGCCTGTGTGATGCGTCACTGTTCGATGTGCTGTGTCCCATCCAGCTTTACTCATGATATAAGGGTACATATGAAGGAGATGCTGGTCTCATTTCCTCATTGTCTTGCCTCATTTTTGTACCTTTCTAAATACCTTTACTTTGGTAGCCTATACCAAACAATCCAAAACCTAGAAAGTACAAAGTACAAAGATTTATATTTTAGTTTATTCGTGTTGAGAAATTTTTTTACTTAGATTATTGAGATTGAAAAAAGACAAACTTGATTACAAAATATATTATAATAAATACAAGTGTACGTACGATATGGGACTCAAAGTTCACTTATTGTTAGTAATGATCTACAATACACAAAGGTATTGCTTCTCTGATTTTCTATTTTCTCCATTTTTTTATATTAATTCTCGTCAGTTTGTTTGGTAAAACGGTTTTGTTTGGTTTCTCCTTTACGTACTATGCTCAATATTAAGCATATGCTCAATAAAATATAAGACGTAATAATAAAATAATATTATAGTAAACTGTTCATGTGATGAGGATTCGATATATTATAAGAACAAAATGTGAAGAATTCTTTGTACGTTATAATTGTGAGTTAGTCAAAGTTTAATAAGACTGTAAATTGGAATCGTTCCTAATATCCAATTAAGCTTTTGAATTTGTGTTTGTGCAATGAATAGTAATATAACAATAAAAAAATGCAGAACAGTAGTTATATACTTGATGCATTCATGGATCATTAATCTTGATGTATCCGATACCTACTATGATTTCCTGAAACATTTTAGTGACATGGAGACCATGTAACTTCGATATCAAGCGGTGCGTCATTGCTACATAGACTTGGAGCAACACTGTGACGTCTCTGTTCTGTAAAATTCATGCTTAGCAACGTATCTAGCATGTATCCATTCAACACAATCGTGACGAATCTGTAGCATGGTATGTGGCGGACATTTTAGAGTGTCTGCACCACCATATTCACGTTACATACAACATGGCAGTGATATTCACGGAACCAAGGGTAACATAATTTATATGTGTTTGTTACGAAAGGGTGTTGCCTAGGTGTTGTTTGGCACGTTTTCATACGTTTATATTTTGTGGTGTGGTTTGCAAGTCTTGCATTTATTTTATTTCAGATGCCGAATAAATATATTAAGAAAACGGATAGAGGCATGATGAGGCGAGAAAGATATTAGCTCGCCGCAGAAGAGGTTACTCTGCGGGACAAAAGTCTACGTGATGCGGCTAAGAGTTATGATTTAAACTATACTTCCTTGTACCGTTTTATTCAGAAGAAAGAAGCATTTGAAGCCAGCGAATCATCTAAGCCACCATCAGTTTGATATCCATGCCTTTCTCCGAACAGCAGTTTTCTCCGAACCAGAAGAAACAAAAATGTGTGATTATCTTCTGTTTTGCTCTGATGCCAACTTTAGAGTAACCCCAAAAGAAGTGAGGTCCCTGGCGTATAAATTGGCGGCCAAATATAATAAGCGATTTCCTGAGTCTTGGAAAGAAAGTGAAATGGCTGGCGAAGTGCGGTTTAATCTGTTCAGGAAACTATTATCCCCTTGAGAATGCCACAATCCACAAGTATCGCACGTGCAACAAGCTTTAATAAAAGTAACGTTGAGCTGTTTTTTTAATAATTATACCACTGTCCTTAAAATGCATAAGTTAGAAACCAAAGATATTTTTGTCATCGATGAGTCTGGCATTACCACGGTCCAGAGACCTCATAGAGTCATCGCTCGTCGTGGACAAAAGCAAGTCAGTGCAATGCCGTCAGCAGAGAGAGGGACGTTGGTAACCATAGTCCAGTTCGATCGATAGAAACAGCAAATGGATCTGGATGGATGCAGGAAGATGATTTCCACGTCTATTTGGGACACTATATCGAACAAGTCAGACCAAGCAAAGGTATCTTGTTGTTACTGGACAACCACTCATCGCATATTGCAGTGAAGAACGTATAACTTTCTAGGGAAAATGGAATTATTTTATTAATTCTCCCTTCTGACTGCACTTATAAACTGCAGCCTATGGATCGAGCAGTTTTTGGCCCTGTAAAGAAGGTTGTGAATTCCACTTGCAATGCCTGAATGCCCTCAAACCCAGGTAAAGTGATGACCATCTATGACATTCCTGGGATAGTCAAGACATCTTTTGAGATAGCAGTCACAGCAAAAAATGTCATCGCTGGCTTTCGATCGACTGGAATTTGCTCACTAAACTCTCAAATATTCGGAGAACACGAATTCCTGCCTAGTCAAGTTACGGCTCGACCTTTGCCAGCAACAGAAACATCGGGACAATCAGAAACTAAGCCTTCTACATCGCATGATTTCGGAGATGACGCTTGTAGTCCATCGATCATCAGCCCGACAATTGATTATAGTAAAATCGACGAAGCCTCTCCAGTGTTATCCACCGCCACAAATGCTTCTCTTGCGGAACTATCTAATTCAAATTTGGCAAATGCTGCATCTCTTTCCATGCCAAATATTTGTTCCCTAGAATCTGTAAGACCCCTTCCCAAGGCTGCGCAAAGAAAAGGGAAACAGCAAAATACGAGAAAAGTACAGTCGGCTATTTTAACAGATAGCCCGGTCCAGGATGAGCTAGCTGCCATTGAAGCTAGCAAACAGAAACAAAATCCGAAAGCCTGTTGTTGGGGGAAACAATTCACTAAAAACTGTGAAAAAAAAACTATGTCCCACCAAGGCAAGGCAAAGGCAGTAATCAAAAAGCGAAAGATTAGGCATAATGAGAACGTGGAAAGTGAAGACGGGGAAGAGTATTTTTGCGTGTGTTGTGTCGAACCGTATTCAAGCAGCAGGCCAAATGAAAAGTGGGTGCAATGCCTGGAGTGCAAAGCATGGTCGCACGAAGCCTGCACTGGCGGAGAACTCTCCTATGTGTGTTATAATTGTTTGTTACAAAAGAGATTAATTGGTTTTCTTGACATAAAATTCCTCCTTGAATTTATTTTGTGTTTTATCATATTTTACTATTAAATTTCTTGAGATTATATTCGTTTCAGTTAAAACTTATTAAAGTTTGTCATGCAAAGTGACACGTAGATTAATGTTGAGGTTAAGTTTTCAAAATTTTAATAAAGTTTTTTAATAGCAATATGTTTTTCCATAATCTATACCCATATTTTGTACCAATTCCTAATCGTTTGAACTCACCTCGATAGCTGTTTCAACTTACCTCGATATGAGGAGAGTTCAAACAAAATGACTTACTGTGCTTAAATCATTTTTTTACAGATTACGTAAGTCCTGAAGTCATTTATAGTAAAAAAAAGATTAGTCGATTAAAAAAGCTGCAAAACGACTTTAGTTTTACCCGAATATCTCGTTTCGATCGCGAGATATGGCATAAAATGTAAAAATTGTTTCAACCCTCCTAGGTCTCCCCTATATAAAACGATCTTCATCGGGGCTCGAACTCGCGATTCCGGCTTTTACCGAACTTTGTGACTTGATATCTCATCCAATTAAAAAAAAGTGTTTTGTCTTTACTGACGCCAGTTACATAGGTGCTCCGATAGTTTGCGAACGCCCTGTATATAACGAGATATAAACAATATTGATTGGTTGTATAGTTTTCTTCTTCTTTTCGTTAAAACAAATACTGAAGCTGGTGCCATATGCATATTTATTATTCATTAAATCATGCTTGTATTATTCGTAAAAACTCACAAGTGTTTCATGAGTGGTTTTCATTGGGATTGATAAGATGTTCTCCGGATAGCTTCATGCCATCAGCCGTATTAGTACGGTTGATCTCTGAAAAAAACTCTTTCTCTAGTTATCCTCAATAAAATACTGGTGCGGCAAGGGAGGTTTTCCTTAGCCGTACTAGCATTGTTTTTAAAAAAAGAAAGAGCTTTTTTCATCAATTGCATTCTTCACCGAAACGCTAGCATATTTTCGTTAAAGAATATCTTCTAGATAGGTTAAGAACGGAAAGGTCGATCCGAATATTGCGGCAATCGGTTGATGACTTTGCCTATTCGTACGGTAAAATGGATCTAAGTATCTAAGTTATCGACTAACGTTTTTATACTATTATAGAGTACGATTAGGTTACATGATTCTCGCAGAATCTAACGCTCACGGTCGCGAGTTTTCTATTTTTCTAGTAATCAATCATATTTTGAGACTTCCATGCTCCGGATAATAAATTTCGTGACATCCATTAGGATTGAAGCGGGAATGACAGTACGATATCTGAGTGGTTAACTTCACAGAAATATTCTTCGTAAGAATTTACATTTTTTTGTATAAACGTTATTCGTATTGTACAATACATTACGACTAGGCGTGATAAAATTACCGAATCTGATCTTGATTTGTAATACAACTTCATCGACGCTGAAACTATGCATATCGACATGCATCGCAGATATTACAGAAATAAACATGAAATTTATGTGAGATATTTTTGTTTTCGTCGGGCTTTTTACAGGGTGTAAGGTAAGTCATTTATAATCCAAGGCAAAAGTCGTTTATCTCGCAACAATAGATCGCCGATTATTTGATATTTTTATATTTGCTGCCGCAAACTCATCACAGCCCAATGTAAAAGTGTTTCTGCCAGCAGAAACAGCAGCAATGGCTGCTGGGTTTTAGTGATGTAGATTATTCGCTAATATGATTAACGACGTATTACTCCGGGCGCGAGGTATCTATATCGAGCAGTACTAGCTGGTAGTCGTAGGGTAGGTAGTCGTACGTAATACTATATCCACGCGCCCGACGACTCACAATGCACATAATGTGAGGGATAATTTATTAATTTTACTAATGGCTCCTGCCCATTATTATTGATTTTGGAACAGCACCTCGTTCGGACATGGAGCTGATTTATCCCGGTCGTTATCGAGGCGAGACCTCACCCCCACCTCTCCCTGCTATGCCTGCACCCCGTGGCTCATGCTTTAAATCGCTCCGCTGCCGCGGTGCGAGACTCGTCGCTTCGACGAGAACAATGCGCCACACTTTTTCAACTACCCTCTCATTCTCTCATTCTCTCGTCCCTCTGCTTTAGGAATTTGTCGGGTTATATACTCGTGCTGTACTATCGTACGGCCGCTCTCCGGTACCAATAACCAACAATTTGTACGCGGCACGCGAAGATCCAGTTTTCGCCTCCCTTCAAGAGCACTAATAAGGTATATTGATCCATATAATTGAAAATCAAATCCACAATGATTATGCAAATGTATTAAGATCGCGACAATGTAAATTTGATGAATGCAGCCACAACGATTTTACGTAGAGATAATCGTACATAAGTAAATATTAATTTATTCAAATATATCTGACACTTTTGAAAATAATTGTCGCCAACGTTATCGATAACCTTGTGTTTGTCAAGTCTACGTTCGCATGAGGGAACAATCATGTAGATGAATATAAATTAATGATTAAATTAAATGAGTTTCAGTATACGGGGTGTCCCGCGCAACTGTACCGGGCCGTACCTCGAAAATGGTTGGGAATAGAAGGAAATGTTATTGGTAAAAGTTTAATGGTATCGAGTGATGCACGATACGAAAATATGTGTATGCACTTTTGTGCATCGGTGCATTAGAAAAGTTTTTTTTTTAAATGCAAACCAATATTTTTGACGCCATCAATCGATGCAGGTTTTATGCTCCATATAAAAGTACTAACATACTTATGCTCTGAACTCATTAGTTAAGAAGTTACCGCAGCCAAAAGTTCTCGAATTATTTCGATCTCTTGGCAGGTACTCAGACCGGAGTACGCACGTTATCCATTCCAATGTATTACGATGTTTGGAAACATGAAATATTAGCAATGTGTTGCGCAACATCAACAAGCGGATGTAAAAGTGCTCGAACTGCCATGGAGAATCGTTCGAACACTTGTTGTAACGTTGAACAACTGAGTTTAGGGCATATGTTAGTACTTTTATAATTGCATAAAAAACTGCATCGAATGGAGCAGTCAAAAATATAGGTTTCCGATTTAAAAAAAGTGCAGTTGCACCTTTCTGATGCACTGACGCACAATAGTGCCATACCCCTAGGTTATGCACCATTCAACTTTTACCAATAATATTTCCTTCTATTCCCAACCGTTTAGGAGGTACGGCCCGTGACAGTTACGTGGGACATCCTGTAATTATTATGTAAGTGATGATCACTTATTGTATGTTGTTAGTTTACAACATAATACATCTTCAATGGCACTTGGTCGCGGGATATCATAGGTCACGTGGTATACACACCTAACCGAACTTATGAACATAACTTTCAGTTTCATATAAGCGATTGGCATGTCATACTCATTCCGTTGTTATGAAGATATAAGCTCCGGTTCTCTATCGCGAACAAAGATGGCTAAGGCTTTATTTCAAGTCGGGTCGATAACCTGTTCTTGATATTGCCGAAAGTCCTAATAGTTTCGGGGCATCGAGAGATACCCGAAGAGCTCGAGATCTCAAGATGCTTCCCGTATTATATGTCCAAGTAAATCCGGGGAATCTGACCATTCGTAAAAGAAGGGAGCGGAATATTGGCAAGATATATAGCGAGGGGTTGGAAGGGAAAGAGAGCATTGTCGACAACTGGCTGGACGAGAATGCGAAAACCCCGCGCGCTGTTTCGACGCCGTCTTGTCCGAACGACCAAGACGACACGATATTAAAACATCAAAATAATATATCGTCGTGGTTAGATCACGTCATGGTTGAAGGGAAAGAGTGGAGGGAAAAGAGATAGCTAGTAGTTTCGCTACCGCTTGACACACGTCTTTTCGTCGATAACCCCATCTTTGCCCTTGTTGCCCGTTCTTTGAACCCTCAACGTCTTGTCATTTCCGATTTCTCCTACACATCTTTTGCTCCCTCGTACACCGAAGCAACATCACTATACCACGTACAAGCCGTTTTCGGCTTCTGTATCGGACAAGCGCATCAGTGCTCGCAAACCTGTATATGATAGGTATATATATACGCAATGAGTATCTACGGATAGATGTGGCTCTACGATACATTCTTTCTAGACCTGGTCCATTTATCGGGCTAATCACGTGAATGTTGTCATACCATTCCAATTCTTAGCTTCGCCCCGGAAAGGACTTCCGTAAATTAGTGGACAACCTCAAGATAAACCAAAATAAGAACATAAAGCAAAGCAAGAACATAAAGCAAGCAAGAACATAAAGCAAAAGATAAAAGCAAAATATATTTCCCTTCATGCCACTACATCGTAAAAGTTTCGATCGCACACCAAAATATCCATAACTTATTTGTAAGTTAGACTTCATCGGTTTGATTGCGTTTAACTGTAAGCTAAAGACCTAATAGCATTTACAGAGATAATTTGTTGGCAATACACTGTAACCAGAGTTTCCGTATGAAAAGTTGATACTGTTTTTTTTATTTTAGTTGCAAAAAGGGAAAGATAGTTCGTTTTCCTAGCTATACTTCTGCGGCTAATTTTTATTACGCAATGTCGTATTGTAACAAATAGGCAATGCTTATCAAGCCTATAATCTCTTTTCTTCTATCCTTGAAATGCCAGCGTGAGAGTAGTGTATTATGTACCTCACAGTATGCATCATAGTACAACTGAAGACAATTAAATTGAAGAATATCTCGAAACAATGGAGGCAATGTGGGTGGATGTAAGTGATTACCTGCTATTAATCCGAAATTCATAATGCCGGAATTAACCTAGCCGCAAAAAGGATCGATTTTATTGTTCTGAAAGATGAAGCTACTTCATCTGCTCCGCTTATTCGTATTATTCGCATGATGAAATAACTCACGTTTAATCGGATGGATAATTATCCAAGGGAAATAAACTGTGTTAGGGTTGAACACGAAGAGTCTGATGAAGAACACTAAAGTATAGTTTGCAAATAAGCCATCCTTGATGTATTGTAAGGACGATTAGAAATTACACATTATCGTTGCAACTGTGTTTATTAAATAAAATAGCCAGCGAAGGGGTTTTGTGTAAGAATAGTGTCAGTGCGGTGTAATTACACATGAAAAAGTGTGACTTTAATTTAGGAGAACACAGAGAGTTGTATATATACAATTGCTTGGATTATCTTTCGAGAGAATGTGAGACTTGGGTAACAAGGGGATTTAGCTATTGTTCTCGGTCGATGTACCTTTGATGATTCCGTTTGATGTAGCACCTCGGCCACCGTCGTAAGTGAGAGAGGGGAGATAGCTCTCTGTGAAGTAACCCGGGCTGTCACCCTCGACTTCGCCTGCGAAGGGTGAGCTTTCACAGAGGGATTACTCAAACCTCTTGGCCATGGCTTCTCTACCTACGTTAACCGCAAGCTGAACAGCCATTATTAGCGCGAAGTCCAGCGCTCTAACGTTGCCAGTGGTGTTGCTAGTGGTCCTGCTGTGTTGCTGTGAACGAGATCAACGGTATGCTTCGTGAATAATTGGAATACCCCAGAAGCTATGAAACGGCTTTGTAAAACATATAAATATCGACAACGTTTTATTTCCACATTTATTCGCCTCCATTTCATATCAACAATGCCCTATCTATATCGGCGATACTCATAAATGTACACAACCATTATAACATCATTATATGTAGACAACAGTCAAATTTCATCTTTTTAATGACTGAACATTATCTCATTTTGTTTCTATGAAGTTTTTCGTATAACTATACATCGTGTATTAATGCGAAAATTGCGATTCTGGTGGTTGGTCGTTGCACTTTTGGCATAAAACTACGGCGAATAAACGTGTTTCCACGTATATTTTTTCGTTCACGGAAATGAGAAAACATGGACTTGAAAAATACCTCATTTAGAAGGAATATATTGTGCACGTCAATATCATTTAAATCGATACTAACGAAATGAAATAAGGAGGTTTCTTCGGAAAATAAAAAGACAAATGTACTTATTCACATTTTATATCTGCAGCCTTTTTTTGATATATTTGTTGTTCAACACTGACGTATTACAAAATCTGGACTCACAATCATTGAAATGAAGAACATGTGATTGTGACATGACACGGTTTTTCTCAAATCGACCTAATATCTTAACGAAATGTTCATTGCATCAGTATATGCATGATGATTGTTAAATATCTGCAGCATAAATTATGGAGGATTAACCGACGTAATAAAAATAAACGTCAATCTTGTCGTCGAGTTTAATATCTTCGATAGCAATACCAACTTCGATGAATTCCTTTGATCCTCTCGAGAAAAGGATCAACCAATTGCAAACAATAATTAATTTTGTCATCGATCGAAAAAGGGTCGTATTTCTGCCAATAAAGTGTATAATTGTTTGTTCAAAGTATAGAAAAAGCGACCGCGTTTTATAATTACCATATCTCAACTACTAATTGTAAGAAGAAGACCAGATTCCAGATGTTAAATGCGATAACGTGTTTCTGATTTTCAGTATTCGGTATACGTTGAGTACGTGAACTACGCCAATCGGCGCTTAATTTTCAGTTGGCGTTCGATAATTAATTATAATAAAGCGACGTATATGTAATATTAAATAAATGCTATGCCATTGTTTAACATCCTGTTCATCGATTAATTTGACGAGACGAAAAAGAAGACGATACATGAATGAGCAGCATGCAAGAATGTTGGAGACGGTGTTAAATGTAGGCTCGAGGATTAGCGTCACTCCCTTCCCTATGGAAGCAAAACACAGAATGGAAATCGTGGCATCATCGAAAGTAGAGTGGATCTGTCGAAGCAACGGGGTGTTGTGTTGTGCTCCATTGCTGGCGTTGTTGCCTTTCGTTTTCCCGGACGCTTTGACAGCTCTTTCATCTCTGGATGATTACGGACTCCTCTGGCTGGAAGCTGGTCTAAACAGCCCGGGAAAACCCGCCTAGAAAATAATTAACGCAACACTAGCACCTACCCTTTTCTGTCTCATCGATTCATACCTTTCGCTGTAATATCACTTGTATAGCACTGGTAATGTACGTGGATATATCTCTCTGGTGCGAGTGACAAGGCGGAACTCTCTAAGCGTACAAATAGTCTCGTGTGTTATGCGACCGAGCTCGGTTTCAGAAGAATAAGGGACTCGGGATGGCTTCGAATGTTACCAGCAACAGGGAGAATGGAAGTTATTGGAACAACAAAATCCGAGTGAAATTCCTGAAATCTCTTATCTTCTTATATATAAAAATGGAAGAATGTATGTTTGTTTGTCACGACTGAGCTCCTATACCATTCATCCGATTCCGATGAAAATTTGGTGATTTGTAGCCTGCACTCCCGCGAAGGTTTCGGCATTAGCAGAATAACATTATTTACAACAATAAACGCGTACGGGGCAAAACAAAATTAACATTTATGTATATATAGAGATTAATTTGACAACTGTCAATTGAAGTATGCCACCAAAAAGGAAAAGCGAAATAAAAGACACTTATTTGTTTTAAATATATATACCATAGATATATATCAAAGCGCCATATTTTTTCAAGTTTTTATTTTATTGAAATGATAGCGGTACCAACTTATGACTAATTGTAACAAATGGAGCTATCGCTCATATAAACGTTGTATATAAGACGTTGTAGATAAAAAGCGGTTCAACTCTCCCGGACGCCCATAAAATTATTCTCCTAATGCAGAAATCTTCGCGGGCATGCGATATGGTATAGGAACTCAGTTTCTATACCATTCTCATTTCAATTATACTATACTTTTCTCATTTCAATTCCTTTGGCCACAATATGATCAAAACAATATTGTACTGGCTATCGCATCATCTGGAATCACAGCAACTCTTTTGAATAGTTCCAGAACGGCGCATTCAGCACTAAAATTGCCGTTGAATATGCAAATTACTGAGACACCAACATGCAATATAACAACAAATTCAGGAATGGAAAAAGTACTCAAATCATGTAAACTCATTATTTGGGACGAATGTACTATGGCGCACAAAAAAGCATTGGAAGCGCTTCATCGTCCACGAAAAGATTTAAGAGGAAATGAGCAGATCTTCGGCGGAGCACTAATTTTATTGTCTGGTGATTTTAGATAAACTCTAGTTTAACATATGCTGATGAAATTAATGCAAGTCTGAAATCATAATTTCTATGGCGACACGTGCATAAATTTACTTTGAAAACCAATATGCGTATACAACTACAACATGACATATCGGCTGAACATTTCGAAAAACAATTGCTGGATATTGGAAATGGGAAAATGACGATTGATGGATCCACGCAATGTATCACATTGCCACTAAACTTCTGTACAAATCACAGCAACAACACACGAATTGATAAACGTTTTTCCGAATATTTCACAGAATTACAAAAATCATCATTGGCTCAGTGCTCGTGCTACATTAGTAGCAAAAAATGACTTTGCAACGATACCAGGCTTTCAGTGAAAAAGATAATGAATAATATCATCGAAGCTACAATTTTAAATGGAAAATTTAAAGGAGAAGGTACTATTGCCGCGTATCCCAATGATGCCAATCGATTTCAAAGGTTTGCAGTATCCGGTGCGACTCGCATTTGCAATGGCCATCAATAAAGCACAGGGACAATCGCTACAAGTGTGTAGATTAAATTTGAAAAATCCATGCTGCACACATGGACAGCTAAATGTGGACTGCTCATGCATAGGAAAATCTTCGGATTTATTCTTGTACGCACTAGACGGAAAAACAAAAAATATTATGTATCCAAAAGTACCTGAATGAACATAATTAGAAAACAATGTCTTCCATTGACATTTGCTGTAAAATAAATTATGACATAAAACGGCATTGCAACGCAGGCCGGGTACCGCTAGTTAACAATAAAAGATATAGGTATATAAAATAAGGTACTTATTAATAAAAGATTTATACTTTATATTTATAGGGAATAGAAAAAGGACATCAATAGTAATAATCACGTGCTTACCGCACGAAAAATGATAGGTGAAAAGTTGAAAAAACGATGAAATATCAAAGTTGCTTCGGGATTTCGCCTATTAGATCCCGCGTCGAAATTATTGTAGGGCCCTTCTCAGGGCACTTTCAGTCTGCCATACGGCCGTATTACATCGTCGACTTTGGTGGCACTTCAACTTTTCGATAAATGATTTTTAAAATTCTGAAATTATTAACGCAAGCAACATTGGCGACGCATATAAAAATTTCACACCGGAACAAATACAAGCAGCTGAAAATTCCGTTCGTTTTGAGATTAGAGGAAAACTTAATCGTACCGTACCCGTCCTAGTACACAAAAAGATTCGCAAGTCTATCGAGCTTATATTCGCCCTCCGAAGTCAAGCAAAAGTCAATGCGAAGAATCCATACGTATTTGGGATCAGAGGAAACGTCAAAGGTGACCACAAATACCTCCGCGCTTGTCAATTGATGAGGCAATACGCTGCAGTATGTGGTGCTTCGAAACCAGAAACGCTACGAGGAACGACATTAAGGAAACACGTTGCAACGATGTGTCTGAACTTTAACCTCATCGATGAGGAGGTACCAAATCTAGCAGACTTTATGGGCCATGCAGAACGCATTCATAAAGATCACTATCGGCAGCCAATTATCACGCGTGATATAATCCAAATGTCAAAATTAATGGAAATCTTCGAAGGGCAAGGAAATAACGATTCTAGCGACGAAACAGATAGCGAAGAAGATTCCCTCTCTGAAATTAGAAAAAAAACGCGACAGCACTTGAAGGGAATGGAGATAACACAGTCGTTCCGTTGCACGATTCTTTAGCAGAAGCTTCAAGCAATAGATGCTCCGAAAGCAGTAAAAAAAACTCGAAGAACTCGCTCAAGTAAGTAAACGTTTTTACAGATCACTATATTCTTCGAGGAAAAGAGAAACAGTTTACATTACAGCCTTGCTAAAAAGTATAAGGACACCTCCAAAAATTGTATATCATGGCGAAAAACAGATCCTATGCCAATTTACCAAACAGTCTAATACTTTTGGACAAGACTGTACATTCAATTGATAAGCGTCCAACGTAATGGAGGATTTGGTAACTAATGCAGGCAATATGAAAATATAAATAAAAAAAATTATTTCTAGCGACATGTCTTTCCAAAGTGCAGTTTCTATTAAAGACGACATTACGTTGGAATTGTGTTGATCAAAAGTTGTATACAGCCAAATGTTTGTCACTCATGATTATTTTTATGCAGCTTCCCCTTACGGGACGTGCAAGCGTGTGCGTTGGACACACGAGGAGAAAACGATCGCTTCACGAGAATTTAAGGTAGTACCCAGGTTCTGGAGTGAGCAAAAGTTAGTCCAATTTCTTATATTTTAAATGAGGTAAAATGAGTTGTTTTAATATCGCATTATATATTATGGTATATGCGTATACATATATACCCTTGTAGGGGTATACTGAAGTAATTGATTGCTTATTAGATATATTATCAGCCGATTAAATTTTTACGAGAAGCGTAAACTTTTGGATGAGTACAGGCAGACCACACAAGGAAATCTATAGACAGATAAGGGTACACTAGTGTAGTTGGACGATGAGTAGATCACGGCAACATCGCAGTGTATCAGCTGCTTAGAAAATGCGCAGAAGAGTGCGCATGCGTCTATTCCTCCAAGTGAACGGTGCGAAAAATGTCTAACGCGAATTTAGAAAATTTAGTGCGGTATAGAGGAAAATTGAAGCGAAAAAATAAATAAATATCTTTTCATGCTCAAAATAAATTCTACAATTATAAATGATTGTACGCAAGGCAATTGGATTTGCTGCTGAAAAAAAAATATGTTTTGTAACGTTTCCCAGGCTAAACACACACACACGCACACACACACACGTGCGCGCGCGCGCGCACGCACGCACACATTATGATGCGGTTCAGCTCCGTATGGCCTGCACGGACTCACACAGGGCAAACGAGTCGGCTATCCGTGTGCCGAGTTTACAGCGTTGCCGTGCTATCCCCTCCATGTCTCATACTTGTACAATTTTATCATGAATTTTGAACTTTGAATGTTAATATCTCGGAAACGTATGAGACGATGGTTTTGGAATTTAGCCGCAAAAACTCTTAATATTTGATTCTATTACATATTCGATTTTCATAAAAATCTGTCCCGAGATAAAAGCGTAATTAGTGAGAATGTGCCATTAACAGCGTCATGGCATATGCGATACATGTAAAACAACCGAGTTTTAATGGGATTTATTTCTGGATTGTATGAGTTGATCATTCTAAAATTTTGAGGAGATATAGATCCTATTGTAATTGATAATCTGTTAAAATTTCAGAAAAATCTGTCTCAAGTGATTTTACCTGGGTACTACCTTAAAGATTTCCTCGAACAAAAAAAGCTACCTTCTTTCAAGTATATCCAAGAGGTTGTCAATCGAAATAGCTGTATGACTGCCCGCAGTATTGCTTCAATCAAAACCTGGGTCAACAACCAAATAAAACAAAAGTATCCTACCGCAATTTTATAGAACCTGTGTGTTCAATTTATTATATGATTGGGCCTATTAAGTAGCAGTCCTACTATTAACCGTTTTGTTTAAAAATTAAAAAATCGTTTATACTATTTATATTTACATATACATAATAATTTTAATACGTATGTACACTTATAAATGGTATTGTAAAGCTACGTATACGTTCGATACCCGATTTACATTCGGCCCCGACATGTGCCTTTTTATAAATATATATATATATATATATATGGAGAGGTTCATATGGAGACCGTCTGTACATATCGCAGAAGCAATATACATAGGTTTACAATTGTAATTAAAGCTAAGTTTGTCTATTTTTTTCATTATGTATAAAAAATTACGGATGCTATTTGAAATATTTACTTTTTATATAGAACGGTTAAAATCGGGCCCTTGATCTTGTACGTATGGGTACATATTGGGATCAGAGATATTTCATCGATATTCATCATCTTTAATTATGAACACATAATTACATAATGATTTTATGTAATTATTGTATAATTCTGCATTTGTAATTAAAGGCCATATACATCAGCACATTATTTGATATACTATATATAGGATCCACAAGATTGTAATTAAGGAAACTGTAATGAAATTACGCAAAAAATAGCTTTCTTTATTGTACTTTCTTTATAATACTTTCTTTACCATATATTTTTTTGAATCTGATTGCTAATCCACGTTTTAATGGAAGCCGAATTTATTTTCGACAATATTTCGTGTTTGTTGACCAGTTCTTGAATGTCTTTGAGCGGCGGTAGTTTTTTCTTCTGAATATTCTCGTGAAATTCTTTTAGAATTTCACTTTTTTCCTCTGCTGTCCAGCGCACTCGCTTACATTTCCCGTATGGAGAAACTAGAAAAACAAAACATGAATGGAACGGCACAAAAAATGAATTTTTCAAATATATGTTTAAATATATTAAATATATGAGGTCTTACTCGATCGGGTTTTTCGTTTTTTGGGCGCTTCATCGGAATCGGCAACATCTTGAATCGTCGCATCGAGTTCGGTCGATGCCACGATCGATTCTTGATTTGTTGTTTTAATGATATGCGCCACCATTGAGCTGTTTGAATTGCTCTCTTCCTCAGAGTCGCTGCTACTATCGTGACTGGAATTTTATCCTTGAACGATTTCTAGAAGTTTTGAAACTTGTAAAATATCGCGGACGATTGCTGGTTGTCTATAATGAGACGGGTGTATTTTTTCGGCATGACTCATGAAATTGGCCAAATCGGAAACTTCACCGTCTGTTAAATTTATATGTGCGCATACTATTGCCCGTTGGCGCGTAATGTTTCGGGGTTTTCAGCCCCACATTCGACAGCATATCGACGTATCAATTCGCAACTGCGTAGACACTTAAAATGTCCCCCTACGCGTCCTGGTATCCCGAAGACGTAGGGATTGTTATCGTCAACCTTCGCCATGTTTCTCAGTGAATACTCGGTGAGTAAACATTAAAAGTTCTCTATGCATTAAAACGGGAACGGTGCGATTCAACTTTCCCCGAATTACGAATCGAACATATTTGTCGGCAGCCGCTTTTTCTTTCATTGAAAACTTTATATATTCGTCTCCGATGTTACTATAATTAATTTTTTCATAGTTTTCAAAATCTTTTATGAATATTCTTTCGGTCTCCCCAGGCCGGCGCCGATTGAATAGTTGGAGGGGCACCAAAATGCATGAACTCACATTCAGCCAAGCTGATAGTGAGAATTCTTGTTCTAGGAGGTCATAATTCCTTTTCAGTTCGCTGCGAAGGAACAATTGAAGTTTTCTAATATCTGCAATTGTTGGCAATATAACTTTTTTCTGTCGAATCTTCTGGGCATTCGTTTCCAATACTGTACGTGATATACTCGTCGGGTAATCTTCCACGAGTAATTTCACGTAGTCCTCCGCCAATGTTTGTTTTTCTTTATTCTGTTGTTTTATATATTCCGAAATGCACAGATGTCCGAGTTGTTTAAGCAAGGTACCGAGTGATGTTGCGAGAGATGGAACGTGAAATCCATTTTGACTTTTATTTAGTTCAGCAAGGAATTGTATAGATGTTATTGTTGCATCATCATTTTTCGGCAAAAAAACGTCGAAAAAACTATAAATGTCTTTTCAGTGTTTGCGAAATTCAATTAAAAAGCGACCAAGTTGACGAAGCTTCTGTCGGATCACATCGTAAAAGTGAGGATCTTTATATTTTTTACATAATTTATTGCCGAATCGAGTAATCAACTCAGCATACCGAATGACCCTCACGATCGCATCTTCTTGCATCGTTGGGTATATGTTTTGCCTTAAAATGTTACTCGCTTCACGATGGACTCGACCTGTGATTTTTTTTTAAATTCATCATCATATCCCATTTTCTACCGCTTCTTTTTCGACATCGTCGAACATGATGCCTTGGTGAATTTTTCGCATAATCACCGAGACATACAGGGCAGGTTGCAAAATCCATCGCCGTTTATCCGGACTTTTTCGTTGGTCGTCGCGTAACTTTCCGCTCGCCAGTATTTAAATTCCGACCGGTGTTAAATGTAAAATGACATTTTTTTCTGATTGTTGACATCAGTTTTTTTCGTTCGTTTGAATTCACTGGATACGATAAATATTCCATAACTTCGTCTTGGTCACCATGCTTCCGTGCAATATGACGACTAAGCTTTGCTTGCATGGTGTTGCAGTATAAGCAATAATCTTTTTGTGTGCCCGATTCGACAGTCATAACGAACATATCTTGGTCATCGGGTGCACTATGTCGTACAACATTGGTAATAGGCGATGAATCCCTTGTAGCACTAAAAGATTTAGATGCGTCCGCGTCTTTGTTCATTTCAGTGCTTTTTGAGGTGTTGGGCAGTTCATTCCGTTCATCAGAACTGTCGTCTGATATATCCGCGTCCGGCGAATACTCCGACCCGATATCGCTGATGTCTAATTCCTTTTCCAGAACAGCAACATTGACCTCATCCTCAGCTTAAAAAAGGATTAAATAAGTAATATTCACACAAATAATGATTATACGGAGTAAAACACAACACCTTCTTGTATCATCCGAAATGAAAAAGATGCACTAAAAACGTCTTCCAGCGAGGTGTTTGCTTTACCGTCGAGGTATCTAGTTCAATGGGCAGAGTAAATTTTCACAAAACAATATAATTCAAGTATTTAATCTGGTGTTAGTCTTCGAGTGACTAAAGTTAATCTTTCTATTTACGTGTCGAGGTTAGCTGTTGGCGTCGACTCAAGATTAGTATAAAATGTGGGCGATATTGTATCCCCGTTGTTGCATTGAATATCACCCAAGCCACTACTCTTAATACAATTTTCAAACTGATCTTCTAACATTGATTGGTTTGCGTTCATTAGAAGCTTCGCTGTAGCACCCAGGGATGTATCTGTTTCTATAAACAGGATTTCAAATCAAATTATATACACATTGGGGTGGAAACGATTGATCGCAATTTTTTAAATAAGTCGTTACGACCCCATTGCATTGTGTTCAGCTGCGAGGAATACTTCGGCGGCTATTAATGTATTGTATCATATGCATTATAATGACGATAATTTGCGTCTGTCCAGTTGAACGTTACGATTATTCGGATCTTATTTATTAATGGGTTTTGTTAAAAATTACATTTTCGAACGATATTCGGGGTCGTTGAGGGCTTCTTCGAAATATTTTGTTCTGGCTCGGTACAACACACATTATTCATATACCAACTTACAACGAGAAGTTAATTTAGCAGACGAATTTGAAACATAGCTGAAAGTGTGATGAAATATTCTGCATAGTTTTTGACTTACCGTAATCGTCACGCATTTGCCATATTTTCGTTGGGCTGTTGTTGATAACAAGTTTGTAGAAGTTCCCAGGTTTGTCTTCTACGGTGATAGCGATACCACGTTCATGTGAGGACGGTATATCGTCTTCTAGTTTGTCTGCTGGAAGATATATTTATCTATATATATAGCATATATGAGACGTTCCACGCCAAATCGATCACTTTTAGACTCGACCCCTTTGGATTTGGCTGTAAGTTAGATATCTTATTATAGCCATCTAGAAACGCTTATGCGATAATTTCTTTAAACATAATCAGAAATATGTAGTCATTGAACAAAACAATATATTATTTTTCAATGCTGAAAATTTCTTGATAAATGCATCAATAGAGCGTATTTTCTTTAATTTTTCGTTGTTTTTATGCAGAAACATACTTATTATATACAAATCTTATCACGATGGGGCTTGCACCAAAGATGACACATTCATCATATTTTTTATAAACAAAAAAAATAAAATAAGAATCAAATATAGCAGATTTTGCGCAACTCGTGGTTTTTCGAACAAAAATTATGTTGATAATGACTTTGAATATTTTTAAAACACGTTTCTTCACAAAGAATATTTAAAGACGAAAAGTTTGAAAAAAACTTGATTCGATCTACTATTAATACATATCACTACGTATTTCCGATCGTGTAAAAAAAATTGGAAGAATATTACACGGGCGTTTTTAGATGGAAACATAGGTATTTCAACCAAACACGGATGCAAAACATATTTACATTTCAACCAAATCGAAAGGGGGCATGTGTAAAAGTGATTGATTTTGCCTAGACTATCTTATATAGATCTCTAATACCAATATAAAAATATATTTTTCTTTTCTTTTTCCACTTTTATTCGTCTCATATCGTAGTAGATAAAGTAGTGAACTTCGAAAGTAAAATCAAAGGAAGTCGCAATGATAATGGTGTTATATGAAAATAACTTAGTATCATAGATAACAATTGTGATCCATATGTGTACCTGTATTATCTTTTGACGGACTCGGTTGCTTAGTTAGGGCGTCAGGCACTGCCTTATTTTTTTCCTCATTAAGAGTTTCGTCTTTCACCTTATTCTTCAACTCTCCTTTCACTTCATTTTTTTCATCATGCGAATTTTCGTTTCTCAATTTTGTTTTCGCTTCGTTTTTTTGGCATCACTGGGGCTTTGGTTTTCTAATTCTTTGGTCAATTTTCCATTCACTTCATTTTCTCGATCAGTAGGATTTTCGTTTTCTAACGTTTTCTTCAATATGAAAAGATCGTGCTCTTTCTCTACAGAATATACAGATCGAATGTACTACATATAATGATAGGAAGATAATGACTACAGAACGAAAAAGGTTATTAGAATATAAACGTAATTGAGTATTTTTAATATTTTTTAACAAGATAAAACATTACTGACTTGTGATATCAATCTGAAGAACATGAATCACACATCATAATAAGTTTATGTAACTTCCCTGATTACACTTAACAAGTTTTGAACATGATTATTTTACTTACCGGTAGTAGTTACGACTTTCGCCGCAAATCGTGATCCTTTGTATCGCACAGTGGTTTGCTTGTTTTTTGTCACAATATCTTTCATTTTACACACATGGTAACTTTGGTCTGAAAACTCCACTAAAACAAACATTTTTTTCGGACGTTCTTGTCGTCTGAACAGCTAAACGAAAACTGAATACTGGGCTTAATTTTTGGTAATATTTATACCTAGGTATATATGAAAGGTCCTCATAAACACCTTTCCACAAACTGAAGGTAAAACCGAAGCCGATCGATTTATTCTTAGAATACAGATACATTGTACGCACATTGCATAAAGTTGTACGTTAGTAACAAATAAACTTAAAAAATTAAGATTTGTATTATTAGAATTCTGACAGGATCTGGAGAGAAGCATAATGCCTTTTTGACGCTTGAAGCAAGAGTACTTATGTCAACGTCGGTACCGGGACATATGGTTACGATAAAGAATGATTTTTTTTTTGATAAAAGTATATTCTAGGACCGCGAATTATACATAAGTCTGTCAAGTCCTCATGTTTATCAATACGCCATAAGTGTACAACGGTGCCTGAAAATATTGTTTGTGATAGAAGTACGTGATAATCCGTATCTATTTTGTCTATCCAACGCAGTTATATCGGTACCTCTATAAACCGAAAAACCGTAGAAGAATACAGATTGCAAAGAGATTTCGAATAATACCATGCACCAATTAATTTCAATTTTTTATTATACAATATGTTGGAGTACAAAATGTACCGTAATTACTGTGTAATATTAATGAGTGTGATATAATAACGCCGTAACTTACGTTTGAGGTCCTGTGTATAGAAACTTGGAAATTGCATATACTTTATAGTAGCATGATGTTTTTGGATCTATAGAAAGATAATTGTACTGAACTGTATTTCAAAATGATTATAGACAAGCTTAAATGTATATGTACGTTTATCGGGAACGCGCAAATTCTGCTTGCAATTTGTATCCAGCGTTACAATCCGAGATTTGTTAATACGAGTTCGTCAGCTATGAATCTTATTGAACGTGTAGATCGGAAATCAATCACAAAAAGACATACATAATTTTGTAGCATAATAATTGACACAGAATACATCATCTATCAATCGAATTTTACACACTTATAATGATTATATAAAATTAGAAAGACAGAAAATTTGTATAAACTGCTAAATCCCATCTTATAATCATTACGAGGGTTTCAAAGCACAGCTTTGAAGTACATCGATATATAACGGCACGTATGGGCACCGGTTCCAATTCGCAACGTTTCATACCTATCGTATCATTTCCGATCCTGATTGTTACATTTCCAATGGATAGTATAGATTTTTTACGTAATGTTATATACGAGTACCAGTTAACACGCTATATCGGTTTAAATGGGTACCATGGTATACCATAGGCATGACACTATTTTAAATGAAACGCGTTATACATATGGTTCGAGGCTCAACGGGTGACATCGGAATTAAAAAATGCATATAAATAATACGTACGATACTTGTCCATTTCGTTAAGTGGATACGTCGAGCATTCAAGACATTCGCCATATTTTCTAAAATATTGCTGTTGTATAAATGGTGTATTGACTTCAGGTTCTTCAGCTGTACGTATAGTCAATGTCAATAAAATCAGTTATTATAAAGCTTATCCATATTTATGCGATGATTGGTAAAGAATGGTGCAACTAAATTAGCGAACACGACAGACATATGGATGTTCCTTTGTGGAAGAATACTTTGGACATCAACATTTACAAGTAATGGCGCGAATTAGTATCGTGACTGGTTTGCAATGGATTATTCGAGGACAACAAATTTCCTCACAACGTACATAAGTTTTGCAGTCCTCATATCAAACATTGTACCTCCGTAATGGTACCAATATGTGTCATTACGGCCATAGGTATTTAATGCGTGTATGCAACGGTTAATATGGGGTCTGTAAACTTGGTAAGCTTTGCATTAACCATTACAACCTATTGTTAATAACGACACTAATAAATATCATTACGTACGCATAGATACACATGTCCAAAGTACTTTTGCCCAACGGTAGATGCATAGACCTTAGTCCTTTAGTATTAGAAATTTGTACGTTAGGATACTATCGAATTTAGCCGTGATCTCCAAACCAGTCATATAATTTTATGTCGATTATTCTTCTAAAAATATGCCTCGGCATTAATTCTTCCCATAAGTAAGTATGTCTCCTCTACTGTAGATTGGCCTCCTGACATCACTTTTTACTGATGCCAGCAATACCCATCAACGTTGTACTATGGATTCAAAATATCTCTGCGAGTTTGAAATCTGTTAACGGCAATTAAACTTTTCGGCATTTGTAGATCTGAATGATTATTGATCATTCCGAGACCATTAACCAGCTACTGTAATCATCTACTTATAATTTATTGTAGTACGCAATATTAAATATGTGAAAAACTACGTAATATTAACTAGGAATCATAATTTTGAGACGTAGGTACATTGTCCGACGTGTCTGTCATATCTCTGGTCCCTGTAAATACCATTCAGCAAGTATTTTGCAAGGTCCTCATTATAGCCTCTATAACAAATTGGGACCGGTGCTACTATTAAACCTTTTATATAAAACAATACCAGGACCGTCCCCATATGTGCCAAAAGTCCCCATAAGAACCCACACAGTTCGGAAATGGATCCAGGATGAACCTCTCCATATATGTATAAATATATATAATTAAGATTTTTATGTGTGTGGGTGTGTGCGTGGGTTTAATATCAGTAATCTGCTATTCGCTTTTAAGGATTTTGTACCTTTGTTTTATGTAAAAGTAATTTTTAGATTACGGTCAATATATATATATATATAACTATATATTGTGACAGGAATTCGTCGAACACCCGACGTCGACACTCGAGCGCGCTACCGACGAAACCCGGCGTCAGCCAAAGATGACCGGGGTTAGATGGCACAATAGCCTAAGGGCCGCAATTGACAAAATTTCTGATTGGCCCGCGATTTACGGCATCGGTTGCGCTCCACTGGCGACGGCCGCTATGGATAGGGATGGATAGGGAGCTGTCGAGCACGATCAACTGAGAGTTGGATCTGAACATTAATAGAGACAGGCCGTGTCGAATTTAGAAAATTTAAGAGAATCTCTCTGCGCTCATAACGTGCCTTAGCAGCACTCCGTTGCCTCTCATTTTGTCAAGTAGACAAGTAAACCTAAGTTAATTTGATCATCGTGGTCCAAATATAGTGAGAACGCATAATTTGTCAGATTTAAGGAATACAAGCAGATTTCACGTAAGTACCTGCAAGTATTTCTTTCTTCCGTCATTCTCACGAAGTCTTCCGCACTAAATCTTTCTCTCTCAGATCCCAACGTGTACCTGCCCTGGGAAGTCTTTAAATTTCTTTTAATTAATCGATCAGATTTGCTAATTTATAATACGAATTAGCTGGCGCCCAACAATTGATTAAATTTAATAAACTCAGAGCCCTGGCCACGCCAGGTGAAGCGTATGTCGAATTTCGACAAAATAAAAGTACACTATCTCAATATATATATTGATATAAATATATATATATATTAAGACAGTAACGGTCTCATGCGAAGCCCAACACGGTCATACAATTTCCCGCCATAAGGAAAATAAAAGAAAACAACATAACCAGCACGACGTTTTCCACACGGCACCATGGTGGAATAGCCGATTAGTCGACATGGACTCCCTACCAACCGAAAACGGAAGAACAAACGGGTATAAAAGGGCCCAAAATCAAGGAAGAGCATCGGTCCTGGCTGGCCACTCATCGATCTCGTACTCTGAAGAAGAGTCTTGCTTGGGAGAAACAAAGTGCTCTGAAAAGAAGCCGACAGCCAGAAGGACGACGTAAGAATATTCTGGGAGGATATTAAAGGTCCTTACATCGTGCGACAGTTACGAAAATCTTGTGTTTGACGTTTTCATGCACTAAGAGCTGAAACACGTAAATACGATGATAAGAAAGTGCAGCTGTTACTGGACGGAGAGAAAAGAGGGGCGCACAGGCGGTATTTACATCGCGAGCCGAGCGCGAGAGGAGAACGTGACGATCCGAGAGCAATAGACGACTTCGTACCTCACCACACGACAACGCAGCTCGGTTAATCGCTATCATTGAAGAGGGGAGCAGCGCCACGAGAGGCCGAAAACCACTTAACATCGATTAGATCGCACATCACCGAACAAGATCGGGGCAACACCATCAGCCAAACGGGAGAATCAAAATAAGAATTGAAGCCGGGAAACCGCGCACTATTGTCAAACTATTGTCAAAACAAATTATAAATCAATTTCATCGACTACACGAATAAATAAACGAATTAATTTGTATGTAACAGGGTCTACGAAATGCACTCACCACTAAACCCAAAATTGCGTCTTAATCGTCGGGTTCCAGAACGAAAATAAATATTGAAACATTCTGTCGTTTCAATATATTAGATTACGGTCAATATACAGGGCAAGTGGCATAAGATATAGCAAAATTTATTCCGAGGTAGATGGGACCATTACAAACAAAAGTTGCAACTATACATTCGGGATATTTTTAATAGTTTCCGAGATATAAATTTTTAAAGTTGGTCTAATCAGAGCGCGTCGAGAAGCATTGGAGCCGCCCGCTCTCCGCCCTAGCCGTAGAGACAGTGCAATGTATCATTCATTGGCTGCCCGCGCTCGCCACCCCGCTCCCGCGTCTCCCCGAGCCGTACCACGCCAAGACTTTCGTCTCTATGGTCAACAAACTCGCGAATTAGTACAGGATATCTAAACTTAAAAATGGCAGAGAAAAAGCGCAAGGAAATTTTGTTGGTTTATTGGTTTGGTGGTATCATAAATAAATTACTAAAAATTTGTCGCAATCAATAATGTATTAAAAGAAGAGTCACTCTGGACGCACGTCCATGACCAAATAATTAGAACGGAATCTTATTACAAGAGAACTAATAAAGGCATTAAAACGAATTTTTTTAAATTTTATTTTGTGCTTTTTTAGTATTAACAAGCAATATCAATGTACCATGTTTATAACAGTTCAACATTGTTTGCGGAATGTGAAATTTTTTAATTCACACTGCAAAGTGCAGAGATTAAATAAAAAAACCTCGTTTTAATATCTTTATTAATTTCTTTGTAATACAATCTTAAAGAATTAAAGAAATAATTAAAAAATTTGTTAATGATTAAATACTCTCCTATAGAAAATACATAAAGTGGGGTGGAAAACTATGTTTGTAGCGGCTAAGTATTTCACGTTCTCGTAATTCTCTAAAATCTGGTGAATACCATGTACTACTTCTCGATCGATTCGCGTTTTCGTTCGGAAAAATCTGTAACCAATAAAATTGCGATCTTTCCGTAAAAGCTGGAAGTTGATTATTGCTACATAATAATAATGTGGGAGTTTATTGTGCATACCCCTCGCCTTCGGGGGTTTTTACACACCTATCTATATATTCCTTTTTCAATCTTTTCCTCTCATTACCTATCCTCCGACATTCTTATTTGCGACCACGGCTGCAGCCGTTTCGCATTTCCCGTACCCTCCCTGTATCGCATTTGCCACGGACGGAGGGAAACTCCAGAAAACCTCCGTCGATACAGGTCGGTGCCTACCTAGTCTCCTCCAGTGTCAATGCGAGTAAACTCAAGCACGTTCACCAGAGTCTCCTAGGTCGGCACCTCCTCATCTGTGATAATATGGGCGGCCCATGCACAACCAAGGTGTCACCATCCGCGCGATGAGAACCGCCTTGCGGGAGCACCAAAGCCGAGCACCGACCCCCCACTCATCACAGCGAGGTCTTTTTTGGACGTTTGTTTTGGTGGAATCCGAACCGCCAGGATTGCAGAATAAACACATAGAAAAATTTCTTTTCCCATTGGTGTCGGCTGCGGGGATCGAACCCGGGTCCGCTGAGTGCGAACCCAGCGCCCTATCCACTCAGCCACTGCGCTCCTTTTATTGCTACATATTTCTCATAATGAAAATTTGAATCGAGGTTTATAGCTTCGTGACACAACACGTAGGCCTAATCCACTCTCAAAATTTATTTTAGTAGCTGTTCGAGTTGCCTTCCTCGTGTTTGTAAGCAGAGTTCGGCTCTTCGTGTTATTTGTCGCGTCGCACGGCACGCCATGTCCGGCGTGATGGTACGGAAGGCCGCCAAAATTGCGTCGCGTACTTCATTTTCAGTACCTTCACGCCTGTGCTCAACGAAAGTTTTAATGTGTCCCCAAACAAAAAAATCTAGCACATTCAAATCTGGCGACCGTGCTGGTCAAGTGATTGGGCCACTTCGACCCATCCATCTGTCTGGAAAACGCGTGTCTAAAATTTCCCGCACTCTATGGTATGAGGATTTTCTTCTTGCCTGATCACGAAATTATGGGCAATGAATACCCCGTTCGGGGTAAATGTCGCCTCGTCTGTCCACAGAATCTTTTCCGTAAATGCGGGGTTTCGCCGATATTGTGCGAGAAAGCCTGCGCACGTGTTAATAATGGTTATTATTATATGCTAAAACCGCCATGATTATCGAATAAGAAGTGAAATAAAAAAAAGAACCTTCGCAAAGAAAGAAGAAAAAAAGACCTTCGCAAAAATTCATACGCGGTATTTCGTCCCGCGGAAGAAGCTGCTGCACCCGTTGATAATGAAACGGGCGCAACCCATTCTCGTGCAAAATCTGACACACCATCGTTTGCGATGTATTAACCGCACGAGCTACGTTGCGGGTTGAGCTATTCGGATTAATATCGCAAATAAAACCGCGACATATGCTGTAATAATTACTATAACATTTTTTTTTAATAATTGTGCATTTGACTTTACAGCGCTAATCCTACATTCATTAGACTGTATGCATGAGAAGTTTATAACAAATAAATATAAAATAGATCAAATAAGAATGAGGATTGGACGCTTCATTTACTGTCAATTTCGTTACACTATTTTTACTCGTGCAGATTTCTTACTTGCATGCTTACTACGACCTGGGTTATGCTCGGCATCAATATTTTGTGTACTTACCAGAGATATATTACACGATGACATAGTGGCACGACTTTTTATTTGTTTTCTTGTCCACCCACGTCACTCTCGCCTTATCCCTGACAACGCGATGAATTTTTGGGATTAACGATAGGTCTAAAACGTCGTAAAACGCGTGTTCTTTTATCACCTTTCTTGCGACTTTTTTCACTCGATTCGTATACTACTAGGGCATATTGCCCTTTCACTTTCACTGCTGTATTCATTGCTTTTTTTATCCTTAATTGTCTTTGAAAAAATGCCGGCACGTGCCGTCAAGGGTACCCGGCAACCAAACTGGTTGCCGGGTAAGAAGCGCAAACAGGGAACGCTTCCTCACCGTATATATATACAAAGAAAACGCGCCAAAGTGGATTGATATTGCCATATATGAGGTATTCCACGGGAGATCGGCCTATTTGGAACTTTTGCATCTCCGATTATTTTTCTTTTTTTGTTCATTTAGTCCTGGTTAAGACTCGCCTCCATGATTTAAAAAATTTTTTTTTATCAAGCCATTCACGAGATATAAATTGCTGAAAAACTTCGGTTTTTCAAAAATGCCTTTTTTGACAAGGCTCGCCAGGCAGAATTATTATCGAAAGCGGGGTTACAGAGGGCTCATTTTTCAAGCTTGGCATCGAGAGCGGCATCCTGGAGGCTCCGTGATGCCCCCAGATTCGAGCTGAAGGCCACGATGGCATTCAGCGGAGGCTGGCGGCTTGTGCACTATAAAGGAAATAAGTCTATACCACATAAATACTTCTCGAATTTCAAATATTCTTATTAACTGTGTTATTGCTATTTTAATACACTTTTTGGTACAAAATCAAAACAAAGTTTTGATTATTTTTTTCCTTAATACAAAACTCTTTGGTTCTTAATACTTTATTTTATGACTTACAATTAGTAAATGATTACTATTATATCAATCAGTCTTGGTCATTTGCTTCGATATTGTTTGGTTTCGTAGCCCTTCCTAATCTTTAGCATTGTTAATAACTTTCCCAACAGCATGTTCGAACTCGTTGATGATGAAGGACCCGGCTTTATCATCTTTTTCAAATTTTTTTGAAAATAATACCTTAAACATCGATAACACATTAGTTACTATTGATAATATTTGTTCATGAGAATTCATGCGATTTGAAATAATTACCTTGCATACAAGAAAAAAAACTGCGTCTTGCTGAGAACAATTTTAGTGCCCGAATTTTTGACAAATTTTGAAGTTAATGTGTTTGTTTCGTAATCATACGAGATCCAAGAAGACGGCACAAAATCCACACATTTTTGTTCTCCACAAATTTCTTTGATAAATTCAATAAATTTGTAGGAAGCGTGGTCTACCATAGCTAAAATAAGCAGTCCCAGTAAGTACTGAAATATTTATTTATTCTTGACCAATATTTCACGTTGTACTTTGTATAATGTAAACGCCGAGGTAACGACGCACGCTTCACTGACGAGGTTATGTTCGCGCACAGCGGACACTATCTGGTATTTTTCCACCTCAGCACTCTCAACTTATTATTGTATAGAAAACTGATAAAAAATCATTTTTTAGTACTAATATACTTAAATCCACACAATACAGCGACGAAATAATAAAACGAAAAACGCGGGAGCGATGGAGAAAGAGTGCGATAAAGAGTACGGCGTGGCTGCGGCTTTTGTTTGCGCCCAACGAGTATACATTGGCACAGCATTGAACAATTGTGCGCATGCGCGCCTCCCAGATACTTGCGTAAAAGCATGTTTACTGGTAGGGCGGTGTAAGGTGAGCGTTAATACGGCCGTGTTATGGCAAGCTTCTGATGGACGCTATGAGGCATTCATGAATAGTGTCGTATTAGCGAACGCCCTTGCAGGGCCGTGTCCGGGCCACACGGACTTGCTATAATAAGGATGGCCGTAACGTTCCCTGATCAGGGCCTGATACCACATGCAGCAAACCCTACAGAATTTCTACCCGGGATTCGAACCGTCGAAAGAATGAGCATGATTTTCTCGTTGTACGGGAAATTTACGATTGACGTCGCCACTTACAATTAGAGCGTGAGAAACGTTTAAAAGTCACCAGAATGCAATATATCGCCAACTTCGATGGGTATCGCAAAACGTCGAAAAATCGACTTTTTGCGATGCACTATCTCCGTTCTCGTTCGTCCGACAGAAAATTGCACGATTATCTTTTTGAAGAGCTCGCGGAGACGAGAAGAATGAGCTAAGGAACATCCGGATAGTTCAATTTTTATGGCCGTGGCAAAAGCTCGAAAATCGCGATTTTGTGGACCAACCGAGGCCTGCAAAAAGGGCCTCGTGAGGGGAATAATTCTTTTCTCGACAATGAGTGTAAAAGTGCTGAAAGAACTGTGAAATTTCAGATTTTTTCAACTTTTCACGTATCATTTTTCGTGCGGGAAGCCCGAAAGGTACTTATTGAAATAAGGTATTTATTATTGATAAGTACCTTATTTTGTATATATCGTCTTCTTTAAATCACTCTGTAAAATAATCCATAATCACTAGGTGTTACTAGGATAATTATTTACAGTAGCTTCTGAGTATAAGAATTCCTTTTCAGATATTTTTCAATACAGATAACTAAAAACATGAAAATTAAAAATTCAAAAAAACCGGTTTCCATCGCTTGACCATTCTAAAACTAGGCTTAAAATTGTTTAAAGTGACAACAGATATTTACGAAAAAAATGAAAGAAAATCGATGGAGACTAACATTGTTAAAAATAATAATTTGTTGTTAAAATTTGAAAATCTCATATCAATATGGATTAAATTTTGTTTCGGTATTTGTTATGAAAAATATGTGGATAAACGAAAATTTTGGAAAAAGTCTAATTTGGTTTATTGTTCCTGGAGTTATGAGTATTTAAAACAAAGCATTTTACAAAAACCGCAATTTTTAGAAATTTAGATCTCGTGAATGGCTTGATAAAAAAATTGCATAAAATCACGGACGCGAGTCTCAACCAAGACTAAAAAAAAATGTTTTTAAATCAGGAGGTGCGAAAGTTCCAAGTAGGCCGATGCAGCGTGGAAAGCCCCATATATATACTATGTATGCACACTATGGATATACAATGGGTGGCCAAATTATTATACTCAAACTTGCATTTTTTAAATGTGTTTTTGAAAGACTGTATCTCAGCGAAAAATCGTTGTATCAAAATTTAAAAAAAAAAGCTTTTTGAAGCTCCAAGATCCGAGTTTTGAGATGTCCTAGTCAACAATTTTTATGAACTACGTTTACTACGCAATCATAAGAAATAAGACATTTTGTTTAACTTGTTCTATTTTTTGTTTTGGTCCACGGGTTTACCAGGGGACCTAAGGGTTTGGTAAATTTACTTCGGGATGAGACTTCGTAGGTTAGCACTATACCTTAAGGGTGTCTAACTCGCAAAGTAGTAAAGCGTACTAGCCACAAGTTTCCGAGAAAAAAGGGCTATAAAGTTTTACGCGCGCCTCATATACTCGTCGATTTCTACACAATGCAAGAAAAGCAAAGTAGCTGAGTTAGTAGCGAACTCGTTTGCCACGCGGATGAGCGGAGTTCGATGCTACCTCTGGGACTTTTTATTTTATTTTTCATGTAATTGTGTTAAAAATTATAACACCTTTTAAATAAAGTTAATGATCTAAAAATATTATCAATTGAATCTTAAATCATGTTTTTTCTATTTATGAAATGACTGTGACAGCTAATTTAAATGTGAATTTTAATTTTGTGTATTTTTTATCCATATTTGGGAGATCTTAGAAAGATTGCCGTTACCGGTAATGCCGGATCTTTACCGACTAAAACCCACATCCTTTCTTTCCTGCTTCCTGCTTCCATGCGGAATCGCCACTAGGTATTTCTGCGCGGAGGGGGGATTTAGCCGTAGATGTCCCTCAGGTACCCGAAGATAGGCTTGGAAACACCCATGTCCTGACAGCATCTGCGTGAGGTAGTAGTTTACTTAACCGTAGTCACGATTGAGCCAACCATTCACCTGCGGGATTACACGATGGGTTTATCGTCCTTTTGACGATGCATCCCATAGCAACTGTCATCGGTCGATGCTGTTTCGTTTCTCGGCCGTTCTTCTATCCGCCGGGCTTCGTGTGGTTGTTCTTTACACCCCCAGAGGTACTTACGATCTTCTGATAATAATCCAATAGGCAGCATCCCAGCAAGACAACGCATACCGCGTCCTCAGATACCGTACGGTATGCGCTGACTACCCTCAAGGCATTTAGTCGGTAGACTGGGGCCACCTTTTTTCGTGATTATTGGTTCTGCAGAGCGCCGCCCCAAATGGCGCCAAGTGTGGAGCGGTTTCGTCGAAAGCCATTTTCGTTTTCAGCCAGGAGCGGTTCGACGGTTGCCTCTATCCGTCTATGGATAATGCGCTCTGGGATTTCCCCACCCATATCTATTATACAGAGCGGACTTCTTCTTCCCCTTGACGAGAAGCACCAGCCTCTGCTATTTCTACTTAGTAGGGAAGGTGCTCGCCTGGAGACAAGCGTTATATACCTCCAGGAAGCGTTCTGGCATCTTCTTAATGGCCGCATTGGGGATTCCATCGGGACCAGGGGCCTTGGTGTTGCCCACTCTACTGCAAGCTTCCATCAGCTGCTCCGTCGTATCTGGTGGAATCATTCCTGGCTCATACCGTGCGTAAGTCGTGCGTTGGTGCAGTTTCGGTTGTTGGGGGAATAGCGCTGTAACGATCTTCCTCAGACGTGTGGGGCGATGGCATCCGCTGGCTTTTAAGCCGCGTCATGACCACCGTGTATGGCTTTCCCCATGTACCACTTTCCAGTTCATCCAGGAGTTCGCTCCAATAGTTCCTCTTGCTGTACTTGATGACCTTGTTTACTTCTCGACGTGCCTTTTTGTACTTTGCTTCTAGGTCTTGGAAATTTGGCGATTTTCGTCCGCGCTGTGAACACCTCCTCGCCTTAATGATCTCCTTGCGGAGGGCAGCGTTGGTGTCATTCTACCAGTACACCGGTGGCAGTTGGTCTTCGCAGCGCTTCAGTGGCATGGTGACTGTTACGTCCTGCTTAACTCGTCCGAGTGTGAGGATACGTAGCACGATTCGACTTCTCTTTTCGAGGCAGGACAATTAAATCCTTTCCTCAGGGACGAAAGTCTTGCCTTTATTTTGCTACAAGACTAGGTTGGAGGGGGTTTAGACTAGGTCGGCACCATCGTTTTGGACTGTCCGATGGTCAGTTTTATTACTAGAAATTAAACTAGGAAGGATCGACTCACTCTTTTGTAGGATGTGCAACGATGAAAACCTTGTAATTGCTAGGTATTCTGCAACGGCAATATTGGAGGCCCGGTGAAGGGTGAAGAAAAGTATGGTGGATACTCGAGTCTTAATTTATTTTCACGGCACCAACCAACTGACTCTAAGATATAATATTTTGACCACAACGTACTCTAGGTGAATTATAATCTTAATACTTAGACAGACTGACGAGCAAGAGTCCTCCGCGGATTCTGTTGCGCACGGTATGTGTGTTGCTGGCCCCCATTTTAAGTCGAAATTGTAATTGTCGGTACGCCAAAAATCCATCGTTTTATATCAATTGTCGAGCAGATGTTTAATCTTTTGATTGGTTGGTCTATTATTAATCCGTCCTACTATTGGTCAATAATAACATCGCTTCTCAAATAGTAACTTCGTAGAAAAACTGCTTAGGTTAATACAGTTCCTCGATTAAGAGATAAGTGATAGGCATAGTGATAGCCGGTCCGTCGCTTTATCTACGGATTAATATCCATATGGTGTAGAGGCAATCCCATATTATAATCTTAAGATGTCGGCTATTTCTCAGAACTGAGAATGGTGAAGACAATGTAAGATATATATATTTCGTTTATGCGCTTCAGATGGCGTGTCAAATGGTTTTGTCTTAATTTGGTTTTGTCTTCATTTCTTAATAAACGATCTTAGGATCGTAACAGTGACCTCACACGCTTCGCTGGCCCTGCTCATGACCGCGTTTACCTTCTCCGTAGCACTTCGCCCACCAATCGGGTGCTCGTCTAGCGGTACCAAATATGAGGTCCATACGAAGCTGCTCATTTTCCAACCGCTTGAATTGGTTTTCTTAGGAGTTGGTCTCATTCTCTGGCCGATAGATACCTCCCAGAGCTGGGAGATATCTATCGAGGGTCGCTAGCCGTGTAGGTATCTGTCACTTCCAACGAGGAAATCCCTCTCATGAGATTGCTACTCACGAAGATGAGTTATTGGTCTCCTTGCTGCCCTAGTCAATTGTCCAGAAGTTGAAGTCCCCGGCACTTACGACGGGGAAGTGCTGCTTTGCATCCTTGGTGAATCAATCAGGGAGGCCCGTGAATTCGTCTAAGGTGATGGCGCATAACAGCTGTAGAACCAGATCCCTGACAGCTGACCCGCGATGAATCTGGTCTCCTCGGCGTTGGCACTGTTGTGAAACGGATATCTGCCGCAGGACCAGATGGCGGCCTTGTTGTTCGTATCTTTTACCCAGGTTGTATACACCAGGGTGTTTATACGACTCTGAGAGGATCGCAAGATCTACCTTCAACGCCCGCATCTTCCGCATGAGCAGGTCGTGTGCGGCCGCACAGTGGTTCAGGTTCAGCTGAACCATTACTCGCATTATCGTTTCCTTATAATCTTCTGGTGTGCCTCCCTGTAAATTGGGCATCTACTGCCTCCGGCAACTTGGGCACCATTCTTAGAACAATCCTTCTCAACGCATAAGGCGCACCGAGCATCGTTACTACAATCTGCAATCTTGTGGCCGGTATCTCCACACTTGGTGCAGAATTTTGCTCGCTTGGTGTCTCTCCTACACTGAATGGCAAGGTGTTCATAGTGCCAGCATTTGAAATACTTCACGGGCCTCTTTATCTGTCTCTCCCTCTAGTTTACCCAGACTATCCGGATTTTACCATGCTCGCCTAGGATCTTGTTAGTGATGGTCACGGATAGCGTCACAGATGCGGTTTGCGTTCCACCATAGGCATTGTTCAATGACTTGATGGCATCTGCAGTGATTTGGTGTTCTTCTCCAGCTGCTTTTTTGACAACATCGAGCACGTCCTCCTTCGTTGCCATTACCGCCAGGTCTTCGGTCTAGATCCTCTTGCGGTCCCTTGCTTAGTACGTTAGCCTCGTCTCCGAGAATATCATGCAATTGCTCGTTGTAGGTCGTGCCTTCATTTTTACCTTCATTTTCTTTCGTCAGCACAATGAGCATATCTTCTGTGGTTTTTCTGCGTATTTTGTCTACGCAGGCATAAGCCTTCTCAGGAGAAACGCCACTCTTTATCCGACTGAGTATCTCGGACTAATTTCCCTTGTCCATTGGGCGAACAATAAGCGCATTGGTCCTGGTTATTATTTTATTTGGGTCCTACTTTTTCGCTTTTTTCTGTGCTGGTTCGGGAGGCAGCTTTAAAGGCTCTTTTCCTTTATTTTTTGTCGTCCCCACTATTCCCAATTGGTGTCCTCGGTAGGCTTATTCCCTTTGTCAAGCGTGTCGGCCTTCTGTGGCTGACAAGCGCTTGTTCAGGGTGGTGGTGGCGTTACTTCCTTCTTCCTGGGTTTCTTAAGCGTTTCAGCATATGCCCCAGGGGAGGTACGCTTCCGTCTTTTCCCCATGATCTTCCACCTCGGTGTCCGTTGTCGTTGTCTCCGTTAGTGTCCGATTACGTAGCTTTGGTGGTATGCACACCATTTCTGGTATCGAGCTGGCGAAGCGTTAGCATACCCCTCGAGCGTCCTCTAGAAATTTTACTTTCTTGAAGACGCTACCAATAGCGGTCACTCTGGATTTAATCTCTTCATAGATGTTTTTTCTGGGTTGGACAAACTCGTGAACCTCATTTATAAGCTTTTTGAGGCGATCCCACGCCTGCGCCCTCTTCATCTCAGTACTCGCATCCAGTGCGGCTCGTTGGGCATGTTGCCCACTCACTTTTTCTCTGTCTTCTCTCATAGCTGTGTTATTCATGGAAGCCAAGTGGACCACCTCCGGGACGTTGCAGTCGTTGGATGACGACGGTCTGAAGCCTACTTCGGCACTCCCGTCCATCGGCACTGGGGTATCCCTCCTCTGCACCGTAGTTGTAGTTCCTTGCTTAACACTTCTCATGTTTGGTTTGTTATTCGGGGGCTTTTCCCCTAGCTGGATTTTGGTCCACCCCCAGTGTTTTATTTCCCATGTACCCAGCATATCTGCCAGGAATCCCCCTATCTGCCACCTGGGGAGGCACCTGATGCGGGACGCAGTCAACCCGACACGGGTGTGTATGCGTGTGCGCGTATGTGGGCACGTCGGGCCCCACCTGGGAGGGATCCCCTAATCCTTCATGATATCGTCAAGATGCAGCCATTATTTTTGTGGGCCACATAAAGGCATGCAAGCCGCATGGAAGCGCGTTTGTTGTCGAAACGAATTCCTTAACACTTTGAAACACTTTTAACACTATTGTCTTTTCATATCGTCGTGAAATCGAATTTTTATCTATACGGAAGCAAAATACAGTCGAATAAAAAATTATTATCATGGGTTTAATTGTACATAAAGTATGATAGCTCAAGCTAATTATATTGTGCAATATTCATAAACAGTTATTATGCCGTAAACATATCTTGTACACCTATGATTTTTGAGGAAATACGAAACATTTTGATTTGAAAACGTCGAAACTATCAACAGAAAACCTTATTGACCGTTTCATCATTTGATGTGGCTGATTTTGTTTGGATTCCAATAGCGATGAATGTTCTCCAGCTAGCTGCAAAAACACTCGCCATTGATCTCTACGCTGAAAAATGTTGTTTTAAAGTCTATAAACAAAAAGTATTTCCCTAGTAGATGATAATCACCATCTTAGTGTGGATAAACGACACATACATTTATATTAAAAATTTGCGGTACCCAGCCTGCATTGCAATGCCGTTTTCGTCATAATTTATTTTACAGCAAATGTCAATGGAAGCAATTTTTTAAAAATTATATTTATTCAAGTACTTTTGGATACACAATATTTTTTTGTTTGTCCGTCTAGTGCGTAAACGAATAAATCCGAAGGTTTTCCTACGCGTGAGCAGGCCACGTATAGCTGTCCATGTGTGAAGCATGGATTTTTCAAATTTAATCTACACCCTTGTAGCAATTGTGCGATTTTTTTGTGCGCCATAGTATATTCGTCCCATATAATGAGTTTACATGATTTGAGTACTTTTCTCATTCTTAAATTTTTTGTTATATTGCATGTTGGTGTCTCAGTGATTTGCATATTCAACGGCAATTTTAGTGCTGAATGCACCGATCTGCAACTATCTAAAAGAGTTGCTGCAATTTGAGATGATGCGATAGCCTGTACAATTTTGTTTTTGATCGTATTGTTACCAAAGTAATTGAACTGAGAAAAGTATAGTATAATTGAAATGAGAATGTCATAGGAACTGAGTTCCTATGCCATATGGCATGCCCGTGACAGTTTCTGCATTAGCAGAATAATTGTATGGGTGTCCGGGAGAGTTGAACCGCTTTTTATGAACAGCGTCATAATTTCTTAACAGTAGCCTTTAAAAATACGACTTCTATATGAGCGATAGCTCCATTTCTTAGTCATAAGTTGACACCATTATTATTTCAATAAAATACAAATTTGTATATATATATATTTAAAACAAATCAGTATCTTTTATCTCGTGTTTCATTTTGGTGGCATACTTCATTTGACAGCTGTGAACTTAATCTCTATATATACATAAATGTTAATTTCGTTTTGCCCCGTACGCCTTTATTTTTGTAAATAAAGTTATTCTACTAATGCAGAAACCTTCGAGGGAGTGCGCACTACCACTCACCAAATTTTCATCGCAATCGGATGAATGGTATAGGCACTCAGTCATGACAAACAAACAAACAAACAAACATTCTTCCATTTTTATATATAAGAAAGATTAGTACCTACCTAATTTTCTCTATTTATTTTTCCTTAAATCACTCTTTAAAATAATCAATAATTACTAGATGTTACTAGGATAATTATTTACATTAGCTCCTGAGTATAAGAATTTGTTTTCAGATATTTTTAAACGCATATGACTAAAAACATGAAAAATAAACATTCGAACAAAAAACATTTCATTGTTTGTCCATTCTAAAACTGAACTTAAAATTTTTCAAATTAACAACAGTTTTTTACAAAAAACTTTAAAGAATATCGATGGAGACTAACATCGTTAAAAACAATAATTTGTTGTTGAAATTTGAAAAACTCATCTCAATATGGTTTACAAAATTTGTTCGGTATTTTTGATGAAATATATGTGAAAAACGAAAATTTTAAAAAAACGTCTAATTTGGTCAACTATTCGCGGAGTTATGAACATTTAAAAAAATGCATGTTTTTCAAAAACCGCAATTTTTCAGAAATATATATCTCGTGAAAGGCTTGATAAAAAAAATTTGAAAAAACTCATGTAGGCGAGTCTTAACCAGGACTAAAAGGAAAAAAAATTGCGTGGAATGCCCCATATATATGCACCCTCAATAAGTTGCGACGAAGACGAAAATTAATGAGATTCTCTCGCTGCAAAGGATGGGAAAAGGAAGGCTCGGAGAGGGTATCGATCCTGATTATCGAAGCACCGGACTTTCTGTCGTAAACTAAGGAGATCCCATATTTATGTGAGGATTAAGCTATACAGATTACGACGTCGCCCATTCTGAGCTCATTCTTTTTTTGTCGTCTTGTAGAGGCGGAAACCATTCACGACAAAAATGTTAAATGCTTTCCGATCTATTACCAGTTGCGTCTTGCGGACTTTCTTCGTCGTCATTCACGTAGTGGCTTCCTCTAGCAGAATTCGAAGGCTGAAAATGAAGACACGAAGTTATGTGCACCTGACGACTGATTGCTGGCATTTCGTTACTTTTTCCGATGTAATCCTGTACATTTCGGGGAAAGGTTTTATCGACCCACCGGTCCAAAAACTCGCCACGATCATTTTGTTCATATTACATATGCATAATGTCAACTGTATCGTGTTCCGACTTAATAGCAGACATACATTTATACATGGTGTCCCTTTTATCTCTGCCACCCGAAATAACTCGGTAATTATCGACGTCACAAAAACAAATTTCAAAAGTAGTACGGTGAGGATGGGGCCATCAAATGCGACCGTTTTTTTATTTTAGTGGAGGTGTTTACGCACAGTGAAGGCCACCTTTGCTTTTTTAAATGGAATGGTACATTTTTTTCAACCATCTTATAGAGCATCTCAAGCTGCATAAAAAACATTTGGGGGTCAAAGTCGTTCAAGGTCATTCAAGATCAGTATCGATGATACAAATCTAAATATCTCGGACTACCAAATATTTGGTAGTCTTATAAACATTTGGTAGTAAAACATTTGGTAGTGATTCGAGCTAAAATTATGTGGAAATGAGAGATATCGGAGATCGTAGTCATTGACAACACTTCGAAAACCATCTGTTTATTTACCAACCCGCGTTAATCTGTATCGTATATAGCTCAATCGAGGGTGTCGTTCAATTTGATTTCGAATTTCGATAAGTCTATATGACTACCAAATATTTGGTAGCCCGAGATATTTAGATTTGTATCATCGATACTGACCTTGAATGACCTTGAACGACTTTTATCCCCCAACGTTTCTATGCGGCTTGAGGTGCTCTACAAGGTGGTTGAAAAAAATGTACCATTCCATTTAAAAAAGTGAAGGGGACCTTCACTGCGTGTAAACGCCTCCACCGAAATAAACAAAAATAGTCGCATTTGATGGTCGCCTCCACACCGTACAACTTTTGTTTGGAATAATTTTTTATGACGTCGATAATTACCGAGTTATTTCGGGTGGAAGAGATAAACGGGACACCCTGTATATACGTTTATCAAAACGAGGCTGATGTTAGCCGATGAAATTTCAAAGGGCATTTCAGCAGCGCATATTGGCTCCAAAAATGGTCGGATTTGAAAAAAACGCATAGCTCCGTAGTCGCTAGAATGAAATTCTATCGGGGTATTTTTTTCGGTGTCTATGGTAAATTTTGAATTTACAGAGGATTTTTATGAAATTTTATTATTAAAATAAGATTGTCATCGCATATACACCAGAAAAATGATCGAAAAAGCAGAAATTTCGGGCTTAAAAACAATCATTTGGGGTATTTTTTTCTCACACCGTTAAATGAATAGATGGAAATGAATGAATAAACCTTTAGCATACAATAACTTTGAGATTGAATGTCGCAAATAAAAAAAAAAATTATGTGGATTGGTGGTAAAATTGTCATGACGGGGTATTTTTTTTCATCATGAAATCATTTGCTTAACATTAAAAAAATTCATACTCAAAAAAAGGGTTTAACATAGCATATCTCAAGAGGAAAATATCGCAGGCGAAAAATTTCAAAACGTGGTTTCGATTTCTATTTTTCTCAGCGGGATATTTTTTTTTCTTTGTTAAGAAAGTTCATTTTTAGGCATGCACCATATATGAAAAGTGCCAATTAATATTGCCCTCTTTGTGGAAAAACCTTTTTTCCACAAAGATAACAGTACAAATTTGTTACCAATAGATGTTGGCATGTTACGCCGAGAAGTTCAAATTTGAATCTTTCGTCACGTCGGCCGTCCGTCCTCACTCAAAACTCCGCAACGCATGAACGGATCAAGTTCAAATTCATAACATAATTTTATTTCACTATAACCTCGAGACCTTTTAAGTATAAATCCATTCGGACCTTGTTAGATATTAAACTTCTCAAAAAAATAGCTATTTTTGGGCCAAAAAGCTATTTTTGCATCCGTCCATGTCCGGATCTCAGCAATCTGCGAACCAATGTTTATGTAACTTATATACTTGCTTTATAAGACCTCAAAGAAGTGTCTTCTAGAATTTAAAGACTTTACAATTCTGTTAACCATTCGATTTGAACAAAAAAAAAACGTTTTTTTGCAGTTTTTTACTGGTTGCACGGAGACGTGTGAATGAAATTTTTTTATTTTCGCCTTTTAATTTCATTTCAATATATTTCATGTTTTCCAAGAATTTCAAGTCATTTGAACAATTGTAACATAGAATTTTTATAATTTTTCAGCATGTTTGCCATAAAAAAACACTAATTCGACCAAAGTTTTAAACGTTTCTTGTCATTGAATAGAATTCTTCTTCTTTGAACTTATTCATATTGTTTACACTATTATTCATATACATATTACATATACGCGACAATACGGGTAAGAGGACTTAACGGCGAACCATCCCCAATGGACCGCGCAGCGGTTTGTTATAAGTCATACGCAAACATGTATTACCAAGTTGGATCTCAACTACATAACAAAATAACTGTTTGCCCTTAAGGTAATATTAAACAAATACTTTTTTAAAGCATGTGTAGTCAATTTCAATTATTTGTAAAACATAAAGATGTTGTACCCATGAGCCAATAATAATCATTCAATTTCAGCACATTCTCAATTACCACTAAGAACGCTCATGACTCCTTAAGAATGCCTATCAGGAATAAACAGTCAAAGCTTGGCGCCATAGAAATCGTAGCATGTTCGCGATATATTAATAAAAATTGGAAATTACGGTGTATGGGCCTATTAAAACGTCTCTAAGGGACATGTTAATCAACATTCAAAATATATCATGATAATAAAATATGCAATCCGTATATTGTAAAGTTGTAAGTGCTTACTAATGTAAATCTAAAAATTCAGTCATCACCTTTCGAACAATGGGTCTTACTGAAGATATATCAAGAACGAAACACATAGTTCTATATTATCAATTATAATCCACAATAACATAATAATATCATAATATTTCAATACCTAACAGTTCAAGTAAATGATCAACAGAACGCGGAGCGCGAAGCGCGACGACGATATCGCGTTTCGCGCGCGGGGGGTATGGGGAGCGAGGCCCCCCTCAAGGACGCGCAGCGTACTTGTTTACATTTTCATTATATATGTTCCGAAAATCGACAAGTTTACATGTTTGATTCTGCATATCTGAGGGATGATGTATCACAGGTGAAAAATTCCACAACTTATAGTTTCAACTTGACATTTTCTCAATGATATAATTTTTTTCTTTTTTTTTATCCTTACAAAAGTATTTTTTAATATTTTAAATATATACATCTATATCTACTATTTACAAATATTTTTGGTAAAAAATGAAAATAATTTTTTATTTTATCCTAATAATGTGAGTACAAAAAATAAAAATCTTCAATAATAATTATATGAATACTTCTTTCTAATTTTCACGTGAAGTAAGCCACCTTGAACTTAGATGGCAAAGGAAAACAACATAATCGTCAGACATCTCTTTCACTGTTCTTTTCAAATGGCGTAAACAACGAAATTCTGCCCGTCTGTGGCATGTGTTACACCGGAACGAACTTTCATTACGCGTACTTCTTGATTCATCATTTCGAGAATACAAACAAATTTGTGAAACATCCGCTGATCTACAGAGAATAAGGCGTTTTAATTCTTGTTATCATTGAGAAAATGTCAAGTTGAAACTATAAGTTAGGGAATTTTTCACCTGTGATACATCATCCTTCAGATATGCAGACCCAAACATGTAAATTTGTAAATTTTTGGAACATATATAATCAAAATGTAAAAAATGAACTTTCATAATAAAGAAAACAAAATATGCCGTTGAGAAAAATTCCCTCTTGAGATATGCTATGTTAAACACTTTTTTTTTAGTATGAATTTTTTAAATGTTAAAAAAATGATGTTATGATGAAAACAAAAATACCCCGACGAGACAATTTTAACACCAATCCATACAATTTTGATTTTTTTATCTCCGACATTCCATTTCAAAGTTATTGTATGCTAAAGGTTTATTCATTCATTTCCATCTATTCATTTAACGGCATGAGAAAAAAAGAAAAAAAAAATATATCCCGAATGATTGTTGTTAAGCCCGAAATTTCTGCATTTTTTCGATAGTTTTTCTGGTGTATATGCGATGACAATCTTATTTTAATAAAAAAAAATCATAAAAATCGCCTGTAAATTCAAAATTTACCATGGACACCGAAAAAAATACCCGGATAGAATTAACGATTAAACGAACTTACCTAAGTTCAATCCTGATTGTATGAGCGCGTCTTCCTTCAGAGATCAGAGTATGTAGTCGTTTAGAGTAAGTTACGGCTACGAAAAACTTGTTGCCTATATTATTCTTATAAAGCTTTCTTAGAATGAGAAAAGAACAAACAATTTTTCTGATTAACGCAACTTAATTTCTAGAATCAAGGACGCCTTCAGCAAATTGCATTTCGCCCGATGCTATCTCTCGGTCATAGAATCGATCAAAGGTTGCCGATTCTCTGGTCCAACCCACGGTTTTCCGTATCAATTTTATGTTCACACCCGCTCGTTTTGCTGCTGATGTGACCGCGTGACGTGTGCTGTATGCAGTGAAAACGTTCACGTCTACGGCGCTTTCAGATAATAGGTATAGTTTTTATCCAACGAGATAACGTCTGTGTGGTAACTGTCCTATATGGCTTTTTATAAGAAATAAACAGTTTTTGAACCGTGTTGCGAAGGTCTTTAGTTCTTAATAAATACGTTTCGAGGGCTGACGCTAAACACAACGACTTATCTTCTGTAAAAAAAAGGCAAACGCAATACCGGTTGTTTACTCCCAGGAGCTGACGTTTTAATCCTATCGGGAATTTTAATCTCATATTTTTGTGCGTTTACTTTACGAATATTACGAATATCAATCAAGGAAAACGTCTGCAAGCGATGCCCTGTCATTAACGCCAGTAAAGTTATCAATTTCATAGAGAGTTTCTCTAAAGAAATTTCTTCGTTTAACCCCCATTTGGAAAATAATTGCAAAACGACCTTTGGATTCCATGTTGACTCGTAACGCGGTGCTGATGGTCTTAATTTTGACACGCCTTTAAAAAATCGTTTTACCGTATCGTGTTCCCCCAAACACGACCCGAGAATGAACGATAAAGCTGATCGATAACAATTTAGTGTGCTATACGACGCATTATTTCCATATTGTGAGGAAGGAAATAACATTCGTTGTCGTGCCCATCAATGGATCAATCCCGTTTTCATTACAGAAGCGCCACCATTTCTTCAACCCGCAATCGTATTGTTGGACGGTTGCATCCGTAAGAGATGCAATTAAAATGTCCATCGACTCTGGTGGGGCCTGTCTCAATATGAGTGCTTCCCAGATAGCATGCCGGCAGCCATTGTAAGTTGACCCAACAGTGGATGGTGTCCCCTATTAGAGGACATAACAAATTACATTGCGTTTTGAAGAAAATTAATTCGCCCATCACTAGCGAAGAAAATAACGGAAACCATCAATCGCAAAAGAATCGGGATCTCGGCGCCAAGAAACATAACGTTCACATTTCTTATTTGCTCGCGATGCAAACAAATCAATTTGCGGTTCACCGAAAATCTTTACAATTTCTTCAAAAGCGTAACTGGCAAGCTCGAATTCTGTGTCCGGTTGTAACTTTCTTGACTCATCATCGGCTTGTATATTCTTACTTGACGCGATATATCCTGCAACTTTCCAAATATTCCGTGATTCACACCAATTCCATATCTGCTTCGCAACGGACCTTAGGTTATCAAAACGACTGTCTCGCATGTAATTTGTGTAGGCGATCGCCGTTGTGTTGTCAATACGAAGAAGTACATTATAATCTGACTTATTGTTTAAAAAACATTTAAGGCCGAAGAATGCGGCTAACAATTCTAGATGATTGATGTGAAATTGTAGACCTTCCGTACTCTAGTGGCCATTAGCTCGATGACCTTCACATACGGCCCGCCACCCTGTGCGTGAAGCGTCAGTAAAAATCTGGTAATCAAACACAGGACCTTTGAGAGGAGCATTGGCTGAAACTATGTTTGATTTCCACTATTGGAAATCTTCTTCTAATTCACTCGAAATATTCATTAACGCGTCGTAATTATTTTCGTTGGCTTCAAGTGCGAATAATCTTTCTTTCTCAAAACGCGGAATGTGTATTAATCCGTAGTTTAGAGCAGGAAGACGAGAGCCGAGAGTACCTACAAAGGACGCGAAGTCTGTAACCGAGCATCTATTTATTTTATTAAATTTTCTTAATAATTCAAGCGATTTCTGAATTTTTTCTTCCGGCAATTCGATCGTCATTTTAGAAGAATCTAAGATAAGTCCCAAATACTGACAACGCTGCGCGGGAACTGTCCTGCATTTGCTCTTATTAATTAAGGGGTCACGTACAGTTAGAATTTTCACAAAATCGATTTTTTTTACATTTTCTAAAAGTAGCACATTTGAAAAGTATTCTGTGAAAATTTTAGACGAATCCGATTGTTGGGTATGGAGATATGTAACTTTGAACGGAAATTTTTCTTCTGCATGTAAATCGTACTGAAAACTTTGAATGCGTTTTTCTCGAAACTATGTTTTCGAACACGGTGATCACTGTACCTCGGAAACGGCTTTACCGATCGACTTGAAATTTTGCTCACTTTTTCTAGACATAATTGTCCTCCGGATGAACGAAGGATTTTTCTATGCGATTATTTTTTTTTTGTTTATAGCTGAAAATGTGAGCAAAATTTGGGTCGAAAACACAACTTTGACTTCCAACATCCACCATTTTGTGAAAAATCATAAAATTTTCAAATCCTTCGATCAACCGGAGCATTATGTCATTAACTAATGATCCCTACTTTTATTTTGATTTCGGACGATCCGGTGACGAGCTGCACTGATCACCGCGGAGGACCTTTTTTTTGGGACCCCTACGTTACGTGCGGTTATGGAAAAATTTCTGCATATTTTGCAATGAAAAAATTGTATTATTTACTTAAAATATATGTCTTTTGTATGGACAAAGATTTACGATTAATTATTTAAATGTGTCCCCAAAAAAAATTCGCAAAAAACCCCTTTTTTCGAAGTCCTAACTGTACGTGACCCCTTAAGAAGCCAAGTTCCTCAAAAATTGAAAACGTAGCTTGAAAATTACGCGCACAATCTTCGAATGATTTTCCTATGACTAATATGTCATCCAAATAAAAAACAAATCCAAATCCTTTCCCTCTTAGGAAAGTTGCGATCGGTTTAAGAATTTTCGTAAAAGTATACGGTGCGACGTTCAGTCCAAAGGGTAAACACGTGAATTCGTAGCATTCAGCTTGAAATCGAAATCGTAAAAATCTTCGATGAATCTTTGCTATTGGTATGTGATAATACGCGTCTTTAATATCAATTGTGGCCAAAAAATCTCCCGGACTAATTGGCGATTTCGCGACTCGCCAATCCGCTATTTTAAAATGTTCTGAAACCATAAACTCATTGAGTTCCTTAAGGTTCAGGATAAATCTCTGAGAACCATCAGGCTTAGGCACTAAACAAATATTTGAGAGCCATTGGTTTGCACCTTTCATAATCAATTTCTCGATCTCCCAATGCATTAAAACAATTTCGTTCTTTGCCCAATCCGCTTTTTCTATAAACTCGTATTGTCTCGGTACCGAAGAAAAAGGTATTTCATACGCATTGATTCATTCCAGAATCCTCGGATTGGTTGATACCTCTGACCAAGATTGAACAAATAATCGTAATCGACCTGCAGTTTTACGTATGTTGTCTAATGGCGTCTGAATTACTGTTTCTCAGGATATGGTTTCCTCATTCACGACTTCGAAATGCTGCGTGTTTCTTCTGCTCGCTCGATATCTGCGCATTTCTCGTATAACTTGACTGCCGTTGCGCCGGCGGGCCCTTCCGGTTTTTTGGGTTCTTCGGTTTCGACGCGTTTCTCGTCGGCTTAAGATCCTTTGAAGTGCGTTCGAGTATTTTTTCATCGGGTGAACCGGAGAATACGAAGAAAATGTTCATTTCATTCGTACCTACGCGTCGATCATTACTTAATTGTAGTATAAAATATGGATCGTTAACTATGGCCAGAGCCGTAACGAGGGTATGAACTGCCTGTGGCAAGTGTCTAACTTGCGCCTCCCCGTAACCCAATAATGTAAAAAAAATTAACCATTTTAAAGTAACAAATTAAATTTTACTAAATGGACTATATGAAATGCTATTAACCTAAATAAAAACAATATTGTATTCATATTCAATGATGACATAATAAAAGAAAAACAAAACATAAGGATATGTTAAAACAATATCATAAAAACGAAACAATTCAACATATTTTATAACGTAATTTTGGTCGCTTTTTCATTTGCGAACACATCCATTATTTAATCATAATTGAAGGTTTTGGCAACATCTTTTTCAATTGATAATGGAGATATGTTGGTTAATCGCTCTTGCCCAATAGAAGAACGAAGGTACGATTTTACAATTCTGAATTTGCTAAACAAACGTTCGCAGGAAGCTGTTGTTACAGGCATTGTTATAAAAATACTTAATGCTATACCTAGATTTGGATACGTATTTTGTAGTGAAAGTTCTTAATATTTTTGCAAGATTTGAAAAGTGTCCATATCCCCTAAATTTTCAAACATTTCCATGGCGTGATATTTGAAACTTAATTTCACATACAAATTCTGGAGTATCTAAATCACTAGTATATTTCAATGCTACGTCTGTTGCACGTCGTTTAAGATCATCTAGCGGCATGGTTTTTAAAGCGTGTCCATTTAACAAACCAAAGTCGTTTGCGACCTCTTGCAAAACAGTGAATCTATCATTAAGTTGTATAAGTATTATATCTATACTTCATACATTAATTTTTTTAGTAATACGGTTTCATTCATGGCAAACGAATCATCTGTAGCTTTATCACCCGACATACTTCTTATTTTGCGTCGTCTCTTTTCGGGAATATAGGTTTCAATATTTATTGTTTCGGTTAAACTTTTTGCTGAATTATGAAGGAAATAAAAAAAATCATTTCGATACTGTTGAATTTCATTTTTTAGACCATTTATCATTTTGGCATCATTTCCGACTGTGGTTTTTCTTTCTTGTACCACTAAATTTACTTTATTTATCTTTCCTAATATTGTATCCCAAAATATTAATAATGCAATAAATTAAATTTAAAAAAATAATTTTACCAACATTCGAGCATTTGTTACCGAGTCTCCAGTAACTTGTCTTTGTCCATCACACATTTCATTAAGAAGTTCTATTATTAAAGGCATTTGATTTCGTACAGGTTTAACGGCGTTAGCTTTCACGGACCACCTCGTGTCACTTAAACCTTTAAGACGACAGATAATTTTTCCTTCAAAAGATCCCATCTACTAGTAGAATTTACAAACAAGTTAAACAATTGTTGAATAGTTTCAAAACATGATTTTATTTCGACAGATGTTTGCGCCGCATGAACTTCCATTAAATTAAGGTTGTGAGCCGTGCATGGAACAAACCTCGCCATATTGTTTAAACGTAATACCCTGGCCTGTACCCCCTTGTAATTATCTGCCAGATGCGCTCCATTATCATACGATTGTCCTTTTATATTTCTAATATTTAATCCGTCTAACGTTAACTTATTTTCGATGTCATTCGCAAGTGCTTCGCCAGTTTTGTTATGTGACACAATAAAGTCTATGAAGGTTTCTTCAATGCTACATTTATTCGTGTTGGGATCAAAGCGCAAAATTTTCCTCACCTGTTCCTGGTGAGAAGTGTCAGGTATGGTATCAAATAAAATAGAATATATGATATAGAATAAAATAGATTTTGCTTTTTGAATATTAGAAATAATATGCTGTCTAATTTTAAAAGCAACTATATTAATTATATCATTTTGTATTGTAGGAGAAAAATAATTGACTTAATGTTTCTTATGTCTTTCAATGTGTTCCGCAATAATAGGATCGTAATAACTGATTAATTCTACCGTGTTCAATAATTTTGCACATTCGGGATAACCGATTTTCCTCTCAAACCGTCATTATTGTTTGCGCAGTGTAGAATGGCATCCAACATCAGCCATATAATTATCATCATTATATGTACACTGCTTCTCGGATTCCTGGTTCTGATGTTCAATTGTATTTTTCTCTTCTGGTTCAATTTCACATGAAACATGACTACTTGTAGAAGGCAGATTTAATTCAGTTGTTAAGCTTGAATGAAGTAGAGGTGTAGATTTTCTAAGAAAAATATCAATGGGACTTATATTTTTCTTCATATTTTCAATCTTCTGTTCTCTTATTTTTTTAAACTGGGCACCGGACGGTTTTTGGTGCCATTTTACCCTGTCGTAAAATTTTTATTCAAATTTGTGTGTTTTATTAATATAATTATTTACAGTAGGTACTTACTTAGTCAGTATGCCAATATGTTGTATATAAACAAAATTATATTTCTATTCCAGTATGGTTTTTTCCACAAAAGAGAGAAAATATATAAAAATAATTAAGCAAAGCATCAACATGGCTGATCTTTTATGAACGAGGAACAACCAACAAATACTGTATCACCTTGCTTACGCATTGTCTTGCGTGAGCAAAATGAACGCGAACGCGCTGTGACGCGGTGTGCCGCGAACCGCGGTTTGGAGCGAAGCGAACGCGATCCATTGGTTTAATATTTTCGCGCCGTGAGAGAAATATTGTTAGCGCGTTTGTAATACGTTGTTTGCGGCAGACGCTTGAACGCGTTGTACAGTACACATTGTCCGCAGGACATGCGCTTATGTCGGACTAGTACAATCACCGACAAGTTGAATCTGAAACAATAAAATAAAATAGCTTTTTCGTGGATAATGTCGGTACAATATCACGTAGGACTTTTTTCCAACTATTAGAAAAATTATCGTGAGCCGAAGAAGAAACAATGTATTTTTCACCGTAATTTCAAGAGAAAAAACGTCATTAAAAAAAAACCAATCGAGTTATCGCAAAAATCCTTCGTGACATATTGTTTTCTTTTCGATGCAACTTGTCGGTGATTCCACTGATCCAACATAAGCGCGTGTTGTGCGGAGGGCCTCTGCGGAAATTTTAGCAGCGCCTCCATTTTTTAATATTACGAACTAAAATTTATTTGCGGCATTCTTAAAGGCGTTTCGTACCTTGTGTTAAAAAATCAGCATATTTCGTTTTATACTTTCGAGTTTATGAATATTTTAAAAACATACCTATTTTCTGGGCGGCCAGGGTGCCCAGCCCCCCTTAATACAGCTTGGAGCGCTCAAAATTCGCACCGCGGCGCGTTCGCATTGAGTTCGCTCACGTATGATACAGGGCTACACACTACACAATATAATTTAAGAAAGAGAAGGAATGAGATGCGCGTGCAATCATACGTCTCTCTGTCTAATTAGTCAGGGGACAAAAAACGGCCAGTGATAGTCGGTGTTGATTCATGCAGAATAAGTAGAATGGTCAAGTCAAATAAAAACCACGTGCAACTCTCAATCGGCTGACAATCAGTATCATTTGTTTTGCGCCCAAAACCCAGTTGCGCCCGTGGCGGGCACCTCTTTCGCCACGCCCTCGTTACGGCACTGGCTATGGCAACAAAAATTAAAATCAACTTTATCGATGCGCTTCACATATTTGATTAGAATATCAAAGTCTATTCGTTTTTACGATCCACTGTAAAACAATAAATCGATCACAGGAAATATTATTCTTGTATACGCTTAGAGAAATGTATAGCAATATAAGATGAAATTGGAAATTGTGCATTTAAAGTATAGAGAACCCACCATGTATATCGACTACTAAGAAACAGAAGTGGCGACAGCATTCCGAGCGTCGCATTCCGGACCCATGTGGATAATTGGCTCATCATTTGGATCATCAATTGTAGATTCATGTGATTTCAAAGCTCTCTTGAGCTGCAAAATAGGAACGAGTACCAACATCGTTAAGAATCACGTGGAATTTGGGGTTGTTTCATAATACTTGACAATTTGTCAACAAGAAGTCAATCTCAAGTTTAATAAGAGTCGGGGTTGTTGCAATCATGCGGTCGTGTCTTATTCACGTGCCCTGTTCAGGAACAGGATCTCCAATATTATAACTGCTGGTTATGGCTGCCTGTACTTCGTCGTATTCGTCCTCAACCCCATCCTCCCTCGACCCTCTACTCCCATAACATTAATGTCAGCACGTTTCGCCCGTGAACTCACAATTATGCGCAGGCGGAAATAACATTTACTTAGTCACGAGCTGCGCGTATTGTGGAGTTGACACATATCACCTCGGAGCAGAGCTGAACTTCTCTGTCTCGCTTGCTTTCTCTCCATACCTGCTGTACATCTAAACTGGCAGCTACTCTTGATTCTAACTTGTCGTGAAAAGAACGTACATATGGCCCATGTATGAACAATGAAAAGTACTGAGGAGAATATATATATATATATTTGGCATACGCAAAGAGCTATATGCATTTCTATTTGTCCATACATGCACACAATAAAATAATGCAACGCGTTGATCCATTGTTATCGATGTGAAGCACAAACACTTCAATATATGATTCGCTGTCAACTATACATTCATGTCGGTGGTACACACCCGTACACACGATGCTACACGAACCCTAACGACGACACGATACCAATGATATGATTTATATCCGCAACCTTTTTTTTATGTAGGAATTTCACCGATAATCGAAAACGATGTTTATATAATTATCCAAAGGACATCGTCGGGATTCACACACATACTATTTGGTACTTATTGATACTGGAAAGGCAACACAGAAATATTTACATATAGCCAATACTCATAAGTAGTCCAATACCCTTCTCATAAGTACTTGCAGATGCGGAAGAATAGGGATTTGTCTGACTTTTATTATCCGACGAGGAAGGGGTCAATTGACAATGAGGGTAGTGGGTTCGTTCACCGAGAGACCTTGACAAGTCTTGTTAGTTTAGGTGGTGAAATTAGTATTGGTGAAATAATGAAGAGTAGGTTTACCCCAATTATATGCATACAATACATTTATTGTATCGGATTCCGATGGTTAGTAAATGCTTAAAACTAATGACACGCGTTTATACTACAATTATTCAATTACCTTATCGGAGAGGTGTCGTGCTCTTTTGCTCGGTGAGATATGTTTGCAATGAAGTATGTTGATTAGGTAATTGATTCAGATGGTTTTCTCTTGTAGGTACTAACTTTAACTTTAACACGTATTGTTTTTCAGTGTCGGATAAAATAATCGCGTACACTATACTTTAGTTACTACGATTACCACTTCGCTCAATTATCGCGAATGATTGTGATCTTTGTATTCACTCTCTTCTACAGAAGTCCCGGAGTCAAAGATTCAGTAACACGGTGAAAAGTTCAGAATAAACTGTACATATTTGCTAACAAGGGCAGGGTTTATATAGAAAAATTCGTCTTGGTGGGAGATGGGTTTTCTATATTTGGTATGGATGGGTTCTACGGATTTCGTCCAAAACTTTCCAGGCCTCCTGCCTGACGCTGATAAAAATCAAATATTATCCCTTGTCAACGGGCGTTGCGTTTGGGCTTTTTGTTTTAGAATTTGTATTACTTGTCGCAGCAAGCCTTCCGCTGCTTCTATGCATGTGCAGATGTTCGTAGTATATACGCTGTGGTGTGAGCCACGATCGCGAGAGAGAGATAGCATAGTTCGCTCCGCGGGTGTACAGGCGGATTACCTAGTCCGAGTGTTTTTCACATTTGGGCGACAACTATTTCGTTTTACGATGACGTGGTTTTTTCAAGGGTATAAATCCCAGGGAGTATAAAGAGAGATAGAGTGTTGGTTTGGCGTGTGAAAGTCGGTTTCAGCGAGTTTGGGTATTTTTATATTTTAGGGAAAAAACATTACGTTTATCTCTGCCATGGTCTGTTACAAACTTACGAGGAACATCACTTACGTGGCCCCTCCGATTTTATTGAAACTTTGGTATGTGGTAGAGTATCGAAAACTAATCGACACGTATTTTTTTTTTATCGGCGGAAAAACGGTTTTAGGCAGATCTCGGCGTCCCCCTTCCCCGGCCCCTGTTGAGATTAATGCAAAATACCCATTAGAGATTAATAAACATTAATCCATTAGAGACTAATGCGAAATATCCACAGGTATCCAAAACCATATTCAGCAAAATAGCGTGGCAACTTTTTAAATCACCAATGAAAAGGAAAATAGAGAGGGGTTCGATTACCCTCTCACAATCAGGGTCTCATATTGAGTTCGCAACAGGAGGAACCGTCGATTCGGAGTTGTTAGAAATATTTTGAATCAGCAAAGACGTGTTAAATGGGAAAAGGCGACTGCGGTAAGAAAGTTCGGGTCGAGGGTAGTTTACCCCCTTAAGGTTGCTAATAGGAAAAAATGCAAAGACACGTCAACTAGATTTTCGTGTTACCATCAAAATAGAACAGGTTTCCTTCAATTAGATCCACCTCGTTCTTATAGAGGGTGGGAGAAAGATAAATACAAGGGTGGTTAGCCCCTTAATTTCTTGTTTGCAGGGGGGGGGGGAGTATTTACAAGCGTGCACACGAACGTCAATAATGACGTGAATTTAGCCCGAATTGCATAATGCTAGCTGACTATACGATGCTCTTACCTCAAAAATCGAAGGGCAGTTACAACCCCTTAATTGCGAGATATCAGAAAAACAAAAAACTCGTATCCGCTAGTTTTCTATCCTCCATGTGTATGCAAATTAACGTCTCAATCGATTAAAAATTCTCGGAGATACGTATGAAAAAATTCGAATTTTGCAATAAACAATATGAAATTTATTATTATCTGCATCGTTTTCATCTCCAATGTATAGTACGTGAAAAATAAAGATTGTTGCAATTTGAATTTTTTAAATATCTCGTACCGTTAAAAAGTTATCGCCGAAAAATGAAAAGCAACCCCATTTTTTAGGGTGTGTGTTCACCCCCTAAAACCGTTTTTCCACCGATAAAAAAAAATACGTGTCAATTAGTTTTCGATGCTCTACCACATACCAAAGTTTCAATAAAATCGGAGGGGGCACCTAAGTGATGTTCCTTGTTAGACACGAAAATATTGGGAAGAGTGGAAGATAAAAATAAAAAAGATTTCTAGTAATTGCTGGATATTTCGTTGCACGTGACATCATATTATCATATGACCTCTGGATGACAATATAAATGTTGGCATATTTTAGGCAGTCATCAACCCCTAACAAATCACAAAATCTCTGGTCTCTAATTTTCTTGGCATACTATATCGCCGTTATCGCGATCACTCGGTTCTGTAACCTCGGTTAATAAACCAAATACTTGGACAACATATTCCATATTAATAATTCAGAAGATACAATTGTTCTTTGAAAGTTTTCGTTTAGCATTCATCATTATATTAGATACGATTTTACAGGTTTTCCAACGCATAGATATATGATAAATGTTAATAAAAACTGAAAAACACATCGTTAGCCAAACGGATCGCAGTATTATTTGTTGGTAGGCATTAAACATAGTAGGCTCAACATCCTTAATTTACGGTCGTCTGGGACTTGCGGCTTGATAGTGATGAGACGGATGGTGCCGTCTTCCGGTACTGTTACATAAAAATCAGGAAACTCACGGTGAGACCTCTACAAATCATCTTGTGTCATCTGCGAAACGAATAGCTGCCCGGGAATATCGTAGTACCAGCTCAACCAGCATTGACAACGATGCATGGGGATCGCATAGCTCGGGAGGCAGACGGAGTTGAGAGTAACCGGAGCTAAAAGGACCGGGAGCCTATGCGGGGATTGTACGACGAATTCACATCATCCTGACAGCCCAATGGGCTGAAAGATGCCGGCGCACTTCGTCACTACGTAGTTTTATTCGGCTATGCCGCGATGTCAAAGACTTCTCTGCTCGTATTTCTGCCCCCCGCCCACAATCCGCGTTCCACTGGGCGATCTTGGTTTCAACTATGTTTGCTTATTCCCCAGTTATATTATCTGTCATGCATATTTCTGTCTTTTTTCTTCATGTGCAAGAAAGTTGTACAAGTGCTTTCCCTAAAAGATCATCCCGCAGTCGGACAACGATTTTCTACTATTTCGTGTTGTACTTTTTGCGAATTTTTAGCGAAAATAACAAATTACGATAAACCAGATCCCATAACTTATTACTCTATAACAGAATGACCACCCCACTCACAGTTAAATATATATTCATATTAGAAACGTTTTTGATTATTTTTTTCTGGCAATATGATGTGAAAATAAACAACTTACATTAACAAGGTGCTGCCAATTCGAAATTTTCAATGGATCCGAGAAAGACATGTATGTGCCGTTAATGTTATGCAGCATGCATGGAAAGTAAAATTTTGTTACGGAAGAGGGTGAGTGCTAATTAGTTGAAGTGTAATCGAGATTTTACTGCAACGTACCAAAGAACGATCCGAAAGTACCTACGTAAAGGAACGGTACAGCAGAGATGGACTGCGAAAAGACCGTTCCATAAGTGTCGACGACTTGCCGATGGTAGGTTCGTAACACGGTATCGGGAAGGCATCCCGGACGAACTCCTAAGTTTATAGTAATCTTTTAGAACAATCGTCATACCCACTCCTACCTCGGGACATTCTTTGGTTCGTATGCGTTTATTAAATCACCTGAGTCCGCAAAATTTCAGGTACACTTCTACTCTTGTCATTATCATCTTCCAACGGCTCAATCTTACAAATTTCGCGAGAACGGAAAAGTTTGACCGCAACGACAGGCGGATGTCTGCATTTTGTATTAACCATTACGAATAAAAGTTTGCCTTTGTTACTTCTTTCACCTACCATCGTGCATCATGTTCTATCTTAATCCGCGTCACCCTTTCTCTATATAATCATCGAGAAAAAGATTACTATAAACTTATCAGATATTATTAAGGTGTCAGGATGCAGGAAGGAAGAGGAATGGGAAGGAAGAGGATGGTTATATAGCATGTCATGTATGGAAGGTGTTCTGCAAGCCAGATAATAATTACAAGTTACGAACTTGCCAAGGTTGCGGTCCTCTATTCAGGTTCAGCGTTCGCTCTTGTTCCTTGTTCCTTCGATGTATTGGAACAGGGACCCGGGAATGGTCGAGTGTACGGTGGATAGAAGTGAAGCAGCGGGTATGATACGAGATGAGGTTGGTAAAATTGAAGCTATGAAGGAAGAAGAATGGGCGACGGTGGTGCTTCTCATGCCACGGAACGTTGCTATTCATGCCTAAGGTGCTTCTGGCAGCGAGAAAGGTAAAGCTGAACAGCAACGCGGTGGGTTTCGGCTGGCCAAGCAGATGCTATCGCGTTCTGATACTGCATTAAATTGTCGGAAGCAAGTATTGGCAGCCAATGTGACCGCCGACGCCACCTCGTACCAGTGATACGAGCCTCCCACCAAGCACCTCGGCTTCCAAAGGTTCAAGTGAACGGGCAAACTCATCGACCCTAAAAGGTAGCGGAGACGCGGGGTGCTACTACAGCGAGCCTGAACGAGGAATGCGACATTTAGCCAACAGCATTAGAACAAGCCGATGGGGAAGCTAAACTATATGCTTCCTAAATATTTCGTCGGATTACGTGCCAGAGAGTATAAACGGTGGTGGTAGCTGCCTTAACGGTGGAGAGAGTAGTTAGGGTGCTAAAAACCACGATTATGTTGAGTCGCAATGTTCATCATAAGTTATATTTCTGACAGAATAAATATATAAGGGCAAATAATATTTGTTTCTCTGCTGTAAAATCTAAAAGACTATGCCACAATCCTCGATTATATTCGGAATATGCCAATGTTAGAAACAGGCGTCTATGTCAGAAGATCAACCTCAATTGCGACAAATCTTTTTATAGAACGTTAAAGACATTAGTAAAGCTTAAGTGGGAGTTTTATTTGCACGCCCCTTCACCGGGTTTTTCAAATTTCTACCTCATTCTTATTCCGCGACTTCGGACTCTCTTCTTTTTCTACCTCATTTTATCTTTTTCCACAACCTCCGTCTTTCTTATTTATGCTGTCCCGGCTGCAGCCGCTTCGCCGTTCCACCTAACCTTCCGTATCGCATTTGCCGCGGACGAAGGGAAACTGCAGAAAACTCCCGCCGATACAGGCCGGTGCCTATCTAGTCTCCCCCTGTAGCAATGCGAGTAAACTCAAGCACGACCACCAGAGGCGCCTAGGGCCAGCACCTCCTCAGCTGTGATGATGGGCCACCCGGTGCCCGCCCGAGGCGTCACCATCCGCGCGATGAGAACCGCCTTGCGGGAGCACCATACCCGAACACTGACACCCCCCCCCCCCGGCCTCATCACAGCGAAGTTTTTGTTGGACGTTTGTTTTGGTGGGATGCGAACTGCTAGAATTGCAACAAAAAAACACACGATATGAAACAAACACACGATATGAAAAAAATATCAAGTACCCTTAGGTCTACTACGTTCAGTCCTCTTAATCATACGGGTAACTACGGTGTGATGTAATTCCGATGTTCATTTCGTGACATTTTAACCAGTTAATTTATAATCGCAACGATAAGATGATGCGGCATTTCAACCAACTACAAATTGTTAATATTATAATGCCATTTTAGCTGTGATTTCGCGTTATGTTGTCGATGTATTCCATAATGCTGTCTGTAATTCATCAGTAAAATTGACACCCTACGACAACTGTTTATCTGATTACGCATTAATAACTAATGCAATGGCGAACATCCCCCTCTCTCCTCCCTACGAAATAGTCATCGTTCATAGAGAAGTTAAAGATACTACGTGTAATACAAAATTACATCTTTGGGGCCTCCGCAAAACATATCCACCAGCTTTTACCGTATCTCGTGGGTACATTTTAAGCGATGTAATGGTATTTGAAACAGTATATCAAATAAAACTCAATTTTATCTTCGTTTGTCAACTGCAATATAACCTTAAGTATTCGATATATACATATACCATGTATACTTTAATATGGCTCGCCGGCACCGTCGCCCGGTGCGTGACCATCGATCGTCGTGTTGACAGATAACCCCCGTCTCGCCCCACGCATCTCGAGGCGAAGAGAGCGATCGTAACGATCAACTTGACGCAGTCGATCGAAACCCGTTGAATCGACTATCATATCATTATATCATTTATTGTCTCATCTATTTCTTATAAACGCTATATTGTTCCATCTCCGTCTTATTTATTGCGAACTCTCCGTATTGTGTTCTCGAAGTATTATTTGTTGCGTGACATATATGACCTTGTGCTAATCCTGTTTATTGCGATCTATTGATTATGTTATTTGACATCTTGTTATTATTATGATTATTGCACATTTTGTGATTTCTATATTGTGAGTCATAAATTTACGTCACTGTGACGGCCAGCTCAATAATACTCAGCAAAGAAGTATTTTATTGGTGCACTTTGTGTGCACTTAAGCAGGTGATATGCGTACCTTGGTATAGGTAATACTTAAGATTAATTTCGCGCAGCGTCCTATATAGCTGTACCTAATGATCATAGGCCGACCGTTGCGCGTCCCATTGTTCTCACTGAATTTATGTACATTAGCTGTGTCAGCCATGAATTCTGTATTTTTGGTATATGCCAAAGGTGTTGAAGTGGAAGTGCGAAGATAAGAGTTATAATTTAAAATATTTTGTTAGTTCTCCCCAGTAAAACCCATATCGGCCTAAAAATTTCATGTTTCGCTTACCCGCAGAATTATATTTCTGGAAATAATGTTTAATTGAATTTTTGCGTAATCTACAAAAATTGTTACAATACTAAATCAAGGATTATTGTAACATGTAATGATATTGTAAATGTACGATTGCTATGCCCGAGCGGGTTATGGGTCGCAGCCTATATATTGCGTAGAGATGGTGTAGTCCGGCACGATAGTGAGGAGTTGTGCAAGTCCTTCTTCACGCTGATGCAGACTTGGTAAATAGTCCGGAGAAAATATCCGATAGAGGAGTATCAATAATCGATTGGAGTGTCCTGCGATATGATAACGTGCGGGGAAACCCATAAACTCTTTATCTAACGGGCGTTATTCCCGGCTCATGGGATCCCAACTACCAATGTAACATGAAGGAGGAGAAATATGGCACAGCGAATCGACAGATAAGTTAATCAGTAAAGGGGGTTTTTAGCAAAATGGCACAGTATATGACACATTGACACCAATCCGCGTACAAATATGTTACCGCTGTACTTTTACATCTCTACGTACATATCTTGTATTATCACCATTTATCATTTTCATTAGTTCTATTTGGTTGTATAATTGAATAATGCCAGTGCAGCTAAATTGCGCTGTACCACCAATAATAGTATTATTAATTACGATTACTTTAAATATATACGTGTGGCAGGCTTTTTCCTGCCTATTAATAATAAGGATCCAAATACGACTGCCAAGTTGAACAATATTAATGTTAATCAGATTAATGATGTATCTGGAATCAATAAGAAGTATCACACATAAAAAAATTAAGTAACATCATCACTACAACATTCATCAATGATCACTGATGATTATTCGATGAAATTAAAGTAAAAGAAAAGCGAGGTTACTTAAATAAAAAGCACTGGGTTGAGTTCAAAATATGAAAAACTCGCGAAACTATTGTTAAGAGGGTACAATAAGTGAGGGTAAAAGAATGAAAGGCAGCCAGTGGGGTCATGGCTTGATATAGCTCCCTATTATAAAAAGCATTTAATATAGAATGCTCACCTACCGGAATACGAGGGGTGACCATGCCGGCTCGGAGCAAATAATTAATTATTGGTGTCGCTTCATAACCGCAATATCAGGAACAGAAGCAAGAGGTAAACGCGTAGAAAGGACAGAAAAGGCATAGTAGTTAAACATTACGCGTTCCATATCTTACGAACGTACTATTTAATCCCCTCTATACTCCACTGCCACTCGACTTCTACCTCTGCCCGAGAGCCTCTACGCTACTGCAGTAATCTCATTTAATTGCCAGCTGTAGATGCGCGAGGCCCGTTCAATTAGTTTTTCAAATAAACATTAGTTTCCTTAACATGGGGTACCATAACATGCAGGAGTAAGAGGCCTCGATGTTCCGAGGACGAATAGAACGATGAGGTGGAATACAGTAAAGCCACATAGAGCAGCAAGAGGACAGTTCTGCTGAGACCGTGGAGGTGTCGGTGCTTCCTCCGCCACCTCGACCCGCCTTGCCTCATACAGAATACCTCCAGTCACACGTTTAAACCCCTTGTACTCGACACGATAGCAACGGCGGTGGTGGAACCATACAACAGGGAACTGAAAGCACCCGAACCTAGCTTCTAGTAGTAGCGGTATTGCGGCCGTGGGATAAGTAATTAACGACACATTTATACGATATCGTCGAGGGCCAGGAGAAGAGAGGGTGCCAGCAACAGAGAAGGGGTAGAAACGAGAGGTGAGCCAGGATGCCGTCCCCGTGAAGTACCCTGCTAATAGGAATCTATGTGGCCGTCGATAGATACCTAACTCGAACCAGTAGCGCTGCTATCTAGGGTCTTTTGAAGGAGGTTCTGAACTTTCTGATACTGTTGGCTTTGCTAGTGCTGCGGCTACGAATCCGGAGGGAATGCTCCGTTAATTCTTGTATCTCCATTAATCTATGCTACTTTATTATAAATGCTCTATCTATTTACATATTTATTTTTGTTTATTATCCCCTCTCCTTTTACCATATAAAAGGAGAGGGGTCTCCCTCTTCATCGTTCCTGCGTTCCTTCACAGCTTCTATTACGTGTATCGATTTACAGGAACGATTACCATTTTGTCGTAAGGCTGCACCCGCGGAAAACCACGGTTTACTTCTACTTGGCTCCGCTTCTGTGGTGTCCGTTAAGTTCGCTAAATTTAACGCGTTCGTAGCGAACGCAGCGAACATCCTCGACATTGTACAGTACCGACGCTTTATCAGTGAAAAATATAGCCATGGACGATCTGTTGTAGCAAATCAGTGATAATGAGCGGAGGACATCAGTTTTCCCATGTTTGATGGATTCTCTGTAGAACCTCTCTGCAGATTTTCTGCGCCCTTGGCCAAGTACAAGACAGTCGAGGTGAAGCGTCTATAAAGGCCCTTTTAAGTTAGGTTGATTCAGCGAAGCAGAATCGTAGTTAGTTTTACAAAACATCTCGTAAAAACCCGAAGAGATCCCATGCATGTGTGTATCTCGACGTCGATAGCTATGTGTTTCGTATAACAATGTGACTCTGTGACGGTGGTCAATGGAGATTGTACTTAAGCATCGATTAGTTTACAATTAAAACAACATTGCCACGTAGAAATTTCTGATTGTGAGTTAATAAATTAATTTCACTGAAATATGTATTTGTATCAAAATAAGGCATGAGTAGGTTTGTTTTTATGTGGAATAATTATTAAGATTCACAAAAACTTTTACATGAAATATTACAACGATTATAAGCTACTCAAACAACACCATATATTGTTAGTGACAAATCTGGAAATGGTTGCCGGAAATTTGGGTTCGCGTGTAGAAGACTCTTGAAACGTCCGCTGCATGTTCTTATTGTGCATGTTAACTCCTATTTTTTCTTCGTAAAAAGAAATAGAGACGGTTACAAGTTAAAAACTATGAGTAAATTAACTGCCCAATGATGCATTTTTCCTCTACCCTTGCTGGTGGCTGACTTGTCTATCTAGCCTTCGAAGACGCTCGGCTAATGCGCTCGGCCGGAGGTTTTCCAAAATATCTTATGGCTGTAACTGTGTCATAAACTTAGTCCATTTTTATTTATATACAATAGGACCTTTTTTGTAAGAAAAAAAGCAATTTTACTGCCTTAAGCACGTAGAGGAGAGCGGAGCTAGAAGTGACTTATTTTAATGAACATCAAAATTGATTCAGAAGACTTGGTTCCAGCATTAGTATTCGAAATTAAAATTAAATAATGTATGTAACTTTGATATAATGAAAGTTTTTTGGGATGTTCTTTGTAAGACTTTTTTATAATTAATATTACAATATCTAACGTCGGAAAGTAACAACTTACCCCGGCTTGAGGCTAATTGTTAACACAGTGGGGCAAGTTGTTACGAGATCTATTAAAGGTACAATTTGGGAAAAAGAAATTAATACATATTACCAAGTATGTCTTTAAGGACTAATCAACAATATCTTAAGAATAATTAGTTCTTTTTCTTAAATTTACTATAAACCAAACAAATTTAATTTTAGTATTTATAATTTCTACTTAACCACTTCCCGTACTATAACGAGTCTCTCCCACGCACACACACACACACGCGCGCGCGCGCCAACCGCAACGTTTTCTTCGCCAGATTGTAACTTCTTTACAAATTTATATAATGTTATAGGATAAATATGTAATTCGTTGGCAACAGGTTTTACTTTTCTACCATCTTTAATAACTGCATTTGCAGCTCTTTGCATTAACTCCTGAGATATATGACCTCGTGTTGTTTTTCGGGTGTAAGTCCGCATCCTACAAAATATAAAAAAGCAATATTTTTACTGCATTGCTGGTACCTACAGATAAATTGAGGCAAGTTGTTCCGAGGTCACAATGTGCCTCTGGAGAAAGTGACACGTACCCAATACCAGTCGTCCCCAAAAAAACAAATTATAGATTAAGTTACGAAACATACGCGGTTTTAGGGTAGTACATAAGATATATTTTTGCATAAAAACACCAAAAAAAAAACATGATAATTATTTTAGTTCATGAGATATACCAAAAATAAAACATGAAAATATTTACTTACGTGGATCAGCGACGCACGTACTCACTTTCCGATGTACCGGACGTCACTGGCCTGACTAAGGTAGCTGCCGTCGGTGCGCTGCAACGTTTTATTTGACTACCTATTTACAAAATATCTTTATCTCTTTTCCTCTTGGAGCCATTTCGCTTATTCGTTTGGATTTGTAGTCCAAACGAATAAGCTATAACATCGACTGACTTCTATTCTGGAATAACATAGGTTAGCCGTTTTTTGTATAGGTTTATTAGATATGGACGAACATATTTTTGCTTACCGCCTAAAAAGTTAGGTCCGGGTTTGTCCGTAACGATTGTTTAAACTTTTGAAACCCGACTTTTTGTTAAATAACGTCTTTGCTATGGATTGTACGCGCAAACTGTTCAAACAAAAGTTGTTCACAAAAGAAGATGGAAACAGATGTGATCGAAAGTAACGAAGATGTAATATATGCGTTGGATACTAATGAAATAGAAGAAATCAGTGATGATTCAATGCCGGAATATTCACCTGCTTCTAAAAACAGACAAAAACGATATAATGTATGTATATGATCTTGAGACCCACTTGTGTTTGATATTTTATGAGTTTTATATTTTACATTATACATTATATTTCATGATATAACGTAATAATGTAATAAATAATTTTATAATATAATATAATATGTATACACAATTTCGAGCGAAACAAAATATGTATGTATATTTATGGTCACATGTTCACAATTATTGTATGTATTGTAATATTAAATATCATTGACGCTTGAAGCAGTTTTATTTTTCTTACCATTGTATTTAAAAAAAAAAAATTTATTTTCGACAAGCCTAATATATAGAAATGTATATATATACATATAAGGAAAATACATAATTCAAAGCAGAAACCCGTTATAACGCTTAGAATCTCTCTCTCGCTCTTCCATTATATATGTATATATACGCACACCACCCTAATTAAGTTTTATTTTATTTCATTTTATCTTAAAATTCACAGATATTATCTATTTAAAGTTATTTATAGCAATATTTCCTAAGAACATGACTAAAATATAAAAGAAAAAAAATATCATAAATATTAAAAATCCAATTGCAGATTCGAATTGTTTAAAAAAAAATAGCATAGTTCATATTCATAGGACAAATTATTGTACGATGATTACTAACGGAGTTATTAATTTATTAAGTAAGCGGCGAGAACGGCCGGGCGCGCGACGCCTCGAGCCCCCCATCGCACCGCCCGGCCACATTTCTCCGACTGACGGCGCTCGACGAACTTCAACCAATTTTTTTTCACTAGCTACAACGCTCCTAGAGATCTGAAAAAATTCACGGTGATTCCTTCGGGTGTTGAGAGATATCTGAGATTTTTTTCCGCTCAATATCAATTACAACAACGATAAACAAAATAACATTTAAGCACCGTTATCTCCGGTTCTAATAAAGATATTCACGTTTTTCTTTTGTTTGAATTACTCGTCAAATAAAGGGCAAGTAGAATCCATCATAATATTTACAATAATATGAAAATTCATGAGGCCGAAGTTCGCCGATGATCTTTCAAATGGCATTTCAGCAGCGCATATTGGCTCAAAAAATGGTCGGATTTGAAAACAACGCATAACAGGTATTTTTTTAGGTATCCATGGTAAATGTTGAATTTACAGAGGATTTTTATGAAATTGTTTTATTAAAAGAAGATTAACATCGGATATATACCAGAAAAAATACAGAAAAAAATACAGACATTTCGGGCTTGAACACAATCATTCGGGGTATTTTTGTTCTCACACCGTTAAATGAACAGATGGAAATGAATGAATAAACATTTAGCATACAATAACTTTGAGATGGAATGTCGCAGACAAGAAAATCAAAATTAGATGGATTGGTGTTAAAATTGTCTTGATGGGGTATTTTTGTTTTCATCGTGAAATCATTTTTTAACCTTTTATAAATTCATACTCAAAAAATAAAAAAAAAGTGTTTGTAGCATATCTCAAGAGGGAAATATTGCAGGTGAAAAATTTCATAACATATGGTTTCGATTTCAATTTTTCTCAAATGGATATATATTTTTTTTTTTTTATTATGAAAGTTCATTTTTTACATTTTGACTATATATGAAAAAATCAGTGAAAGGTCTCGGTGGAAAAGGTCGATTGACGGATAAAGTCGTCAATGACCACACAAATTATTGTGGCCTGGCTATTCGTCGAAATCCAAACAACATCATTGATATGTATAATGCGATTTGGGCGACTATATACCATATCATTAATCGTCGACGGAAGACAATCTGCGTTATTATATATCTCCTGAAGGGTGTGGCTCCAGGTGTTCTTTTCCACGAGCCTTGGCCAATGACAGCCTCGACACATTTGTAGAATACCCGCCACTTGCAGAAGACTTCAACGAGGACAGTCAGGGTCTGTTAAATTTTTTTGAAAGCTTTGGCATCGAAGTTGGGCTAGTCGCGCTACAATATTGTGCGGAACGGGACGAAGCATGTGGACTCAGCGCGGACCGTCGCCAGGAAAGTTCATAACGGAGGAGCGGTATAACCCATAAAACATTAAAACCGTCAACAGATGATGACGATAGCGAGGGAGACGAATCTTATTACAGCCCTGAATCGACGAAATTTAGTAAGTGGAAAAAGTTAAAGTTTATAGTATTTGCAAATCGTGTACTTATAATGTGAATTGCGTTTTTCTCGAAACGACTTTTTTCGAACTGGTGCGGGTGATAACTCGAGCAATAATAGTCGGATATATAAAATCTTTGTACAAAATTGTTTGTAATTATAATAGCTATCGTTAAGCGTGTCCGTTTTTCAAAAATTACTATTTCTTAAAACATCTTAAATGAGAATATTTTAGGTGAAAATAATACTTTAAATTTCGAAACCTGGCAGTATTTTGGACAATAAACAAAATCGAGAACGGCTACGCTTAACAATAGCGATATCAATGCACATTCAAGGCAAATTTTAGTTTTTTGTTTCAAACGAATCAAACCAGAGATTTCAAACCTATCAGAAAGAAGGAAGTTTCCGATAGACGTTGCCATTTATTGTACTCCAACAACTGTTGTTTTTTCAATACAAATTTACTTTATTGTACTTCAACAATTGTTGTTTTTTCAATACAAATTTACTTGAAGCTACTTTAATGTGTGTGCTATAATATTTATTTAATTGAGTCCCAAAAAATGATTGAGTGAATTTAAAAAATTCATGAAAAATGCTTATTTTTCTGACCGTCCCAGTGTGGTCCGGCTTTAAAGCGGGTGGCCACGCTGAATTTGTTTTTATTCATTTCTCTTCTTTTCATAATAAACTTTGAAATGTTACGAACAATTTAAGCCATAGATGGTATTGAAAATCGCAAAATTGTCGAAGTTACGGGTATTTTTCGGTAGGAAGGTCGAGTCGCTGCGAATCGTCGACCGCGCGGTTCGATCAGTGTATACGATTTAAAAAAGCACGAAAGAAGGATGCCAAGTACGTAGATCTTCCCAAAAAGAGGCCCAGGATACTGAATCACCTGCGAAAAGGGCATGTATGGACCAGAAATCGCTGAATGAAGGTAGGACTCACAAAAACCGCACCGTCAGCCGTATAACCGCACATTTCTTTTGCGATTATCTCAAAACTATATTTTTCGAACTGGGGCGAACGAAATCTCGTAAACTATCGGTCCGATTCCTGGCAAATTTTTACACGATACTTTTAAATGCATTGTCTAAAATGTAACGTAGGTTTTTTGCGGTAACTTGATTGGTTTTTATTGACATTTTTTCTCGTGAAATTATGGTGAAAAATACATATTTTTTCTTCTTCTGCTCACTATAATTTCCCTGATAGTCGAAAAAACGCTACTTTACATTGTAGCGACATTGTCTACGAATAAACAAATTTTTTTTTTCAGATGCAACTTGTCAGTGATTCCACTGCTGCAACATAAGCGCGAGTCGTGTGGAAGGCCTTCGCGGCAATTTCTGCAGCACTGCCATTTTTTAACATTACAAACTAAAATTTATTTGAGGCATTCTTAACGCCGTTTCTTACATTATGTTAAAAAATAAACATATTTATATTTATATTTACAGTTAATTCTGTAAAGGTAAGCAGTCTGTCGGAAATTCCGACTTTGACGAATCTACTGAGTTCCTTAAGGAGGTTCCACATTCCCTCGTTCGAGAAACAAGGGGGAAGGGAAAACATCTACTTTACCGACTTGTATTAAGTTGGTACTTATCACATAATATCTATAATAACCGGCATAAATGAACGCAGGCGAGTCCAGCATTAGGGATACTGTAACCTACAAATCATTCGGAAAAAAGTAGTGTTGATATAATTTCTTTACGTACAGGACCAAATATGGATAAAGTTGTAACATGGAAAGGACGTTCTATGGAAAACAAAAATTACGAACAAATGTTACGGTGTCACGAAACTGGGAAGAATAATAAAAGGTGTAAAGTAATAGAAGAATCTAAAGCAATGACATCCAATGAAGATGCAAGAAACCTGGTGCAAGTCAATAATTTAAGATACCAAAAATATACAGAATAGTGATATTACTCTTCAACAATTGTATCTTTACATAAACGATTATGTATAAATACAAAAGCAAATTAATCATCTAATAAATACATCATTATTGCATAACATTTTATTATTCTCCATTCTATGCAAACTACATTAGCTGGGGCGTGTTTGAATAATGCGCGCGCTCGTAATCAGTGTCGCCAACATTATAACCATACGTATTTTGGCAACGTTTTAATACTTTTGTATAAATAAATGGACGCTAAGGAAATGTTTTTATTTTATGTAATGGTCAAAACGGGGTTTATTCTTAACTTTGGGAATGTTCTGAATTTATGTGTCATTCCGAACCTACTTTATGTTGAGTATAAAAGTACGCATTCATAAGAAGCTATGTTAAATTCGAAATGTTCTTTGATAACTTTCTCTAATACTACGCGGATGAAAATTCTGAAAAAAATTGTGGAGACTTATTTGATTACAAAGAATGTGATCCATGAATATTATGGTTGTGTGCCATTTCCTATTTTGACCATGGGACCTCTTTAAATGTAGTAGCTGTAAACTAATATTAATTTAAAAAAAAGATCTATCCGCGTTTTTAAATTATATTGTATGAGTCATCGATTTTCAGACTATGGTTGAGTGAGCCACGATACTATGAGTTATGTATTTTTCAAGGAAACATACGTATTTACATTCAAATATAGGGTTGAAGCAAAGTTAGCGAGCAAACTTTCTCCAGGCGAAATGAATTTTCAAGAGAGATGGGATTATTTAAGAATATTTAAAAAAGCTTGATAACTTATATTATTTCTTGGCCGTAATCGTTTGCGATGGGCAGAACCAGTATTTAAAAGTTACTATAAAGGCTGACGATATTTATGCAGACGATGCCTATTCAATATTGTCAAGCTTAATTCATAACCTCTACACAAAATGCGGCATCAGTAAAAGTTTAACTCATGGATAGACTTTTCATACATGTTTCCAGAGACTCGTATCGTTTTGCATAAAGAGAACAATTTCGTAACGAGTTGCATCGTACGGAGAAGCCACGGGCACGAAGGATTTTGTTGTGTTTTTTTTCAATTGTAAAGGAGTTGGATAAATGCCACGCTCCCCCCTTGGTGTCTTTTTATTTTTTTCTCTTTCAGCTCGCAGTAGTTTCCTTTTTTGCCTCTAGCCCTTATCATTCACGTTCATACCTTCACTCTGAAGAAATACCGCCTTCTGCCGCAATCTTTACCCGAATGTCGTTGTATTGGAAACTTCAGCAATTTCCGGATGAAGCACCCGATCACCGATAGCTCGGTAAAGGTCCAATACGACTCTTCGCACAGGAGAAAGTGTCTTTCGGCCGCCAGCGGCTACGCTGACTCGTTAAATATGGATATCGATAGGAAGGTGAGAAGATCTCCCCTAGAAACCGAAACACCGAAATGAGCGAGGGCCGAGTTGTTGCTGACAGTTTGCGAATCCGTTAAAGAGTAAAATGAACATTTTACCGTTGGACAAAACGCCGTTCTCGATTATCTCTTCGAGTGTAATCACGCAGGGGAAACGCGGGTCACGCTGGCCGCTGAATGCGGAGTGAAAGTACAGAAAGCGCGCACCATGTATCCATCGCTTTCAGCGTTGCTCATGAATTCACCGCCTTAACGTACGCTTAAAACGTACGTTAATACCTCGAACTACACTTATGACAGGGTAGGCGAGGAGGGGAAAGGGGGGGGCGGAGTTGGCTACGAGGGTAAGCGAAATTATGCGTGTCAGGTCCATTAACCGGGGGCCGGTTGGTTCGTAACCGTCTCCGATGTGAGGCCCTCGCTCGCACTCTGTAGTCATATACCACACTATACATGCTCGTGTTCGAGCTCGTTCTCTCCTATTATCGTAGCTGTGGAAATACTATACGAGACATGGGCACCCGGACGTCTTGTACATCTCCCTAACAGGAGCACGCGAAGAAACCTTCTATGTATTTGGTATGTTGCCACATTCAATTTGGAACTTTTGAGCAATATCTCATTCGATTTTTTATGCCGGACAGTTTACGATAAAATCACACAAAGACGTGATCATAGATGTACACGGGAATATTCTTTTGACCTTGATGATCAGTTAATGATTTATGCGTCCTTATGATATTTTTAGACCATTGTCGATGGGAAATGGTAGAGACTAGTATACTCTTTTTTATTTGTATAGTGACGATAAAGCTTGATTGAAATTCCCATCTTCCTCAACTAATTGAAGTATTTAAAATAAATGGAGATGCTTTGTATATGCGTCTTTGAATACATGTAGGCTAGCTATATACTCATGCATTCGTATATCAATGTACGTCAAGCTTAAGGTAGAATTTGATGATGTGGTCTAGAAGACACTTATTCAGCTAAGTGATCTCAGTTGTCTTGATTAATTTTCTAAATTTATTTGGAGGGTACTAACACTTATTAGTGTATGACTTAATTCTTTATAATTTAATGGAATACTAAAAAACCACGTGGATGTGCTACTCTCGTTTATTCTGTTTCAGTAGAGGTCGTATTTTCGTTTATACAATTTTATTTGCCTGCCTTTCAAGAGAAAAATAGTAATGAATACTATCAAATGCATGCTTAAACATAAAATAAAAAATAAATCCAAGAAATAATTACGAACGGACAAGCAGCTCGACAAGACTGCTTCATTTTTTCACTAAATAATGATACATAATAGATATTATTTAGATGATTGTACCTACCTCAAATTCGTCTCCAGCTAACTTAAACATGGCTATGTTCTGTGTCTACACACACGATCCGCCTGCATGTAGAAAATAGCTTTGGCTAGTCACGGAACTCGATGGTACGTACATTGGTAACTTAGTACTTTATTACGTCGATATTCAGCGAGATCAATGGTTAGTAACGTGGAAAGACGCCTTAGGAGCAGTTTCAAGTGCAATCTAACGACGGCCCCCATCCATTGTTCGACGCGTGAGGTTGATCTATGTTGGCTAACTATTCGTACTCGTAGAGCTGGCTACTACCACGTTGAACGATTTTAGGTAGGGATGGTAGTAGGGATGAAGGAAGTATAAAGAGGAAGTGAAACCTCTATTGCTTCATCCAACCTATAGCTGCTGCATCTGCGACGCGAATGCTGATGCTGGACGCGGTTTGAGTTCACGGCGGCGTCTCCGCACCACCTGAGAGAACAATTGCGTTCTAAGATTCTATGAATGGAATTGCCATCCATTCGAGTCGAATTAGGAGTTAGATAGATGACGGAGACAGAAAGACGAAGTCATGGGGTGGGGTCTAGCTCCTGTTACCACTAGTTCAGCCGTGGTGGAAATTGTGGCCGTGCGGCAAAGATGGCGCACTACGACAACTCCTATGTCTTTCGTGAAATTACAACGGGAACGTTTCTCTAATAGCAGAGAATCCTCACTACACATGATAACACCAAGGCACTAGACGACCCTTTTTAAAAGTTTTTCACAACTCTTTATTGATTAACATGATTTTTTGAATAAATTATGACGATTGCAGTCATTTCATTGGAACTAATTATACCTTCGATACCATTCCCCACATAGCTTTTATAAGTTATGTAGATATTTTCTATGTTATGAGTGTATCTGTTCCTGTTACTGATTTGATAAATTGTTGTTTTGTTATTGACTCTAATCTTATTGATGTGGTAGTGATTGGCTTTCATAGCTACCGACTCTTCTACAGTTACCATGGCTGTTAAATCTGATGGCGCGGTTACACTTTGCCTCCGGTACTGTTGAATAGGAAAGTAGCTTCTGTTTGATGATTGTTTCGATTTCATTAATTTCTCTTTTTTTTCACGCGGAGTTGATACATGCAGCATAAATACATTTCAAATTTCTGGGTATCCCTGTGGAGGAAGCGATATAGCTATGTGTATCTTCGATCAATTTGTCTGCATAAGAAACAATATAATGAATAGCGGTTTGCCGAAAACGGGGGAAAATGGTAATATAAATGTCACGAAGAGATCAACGGTGCGCGGTGCTCGGTCGTACGAACCTCCAGTGTATGTGTATACAGGGTGTCTCACTTTAATTTATCGATGGAATTTATCGCGTGAACGTCATCACCAGTCATCATCGAAATCAAGACGAATCCAACGGAAACAAAAATTTCTAGTTTCATGAACGATGAAGGTATGGCATTTTTCATTTGTAAAAGTGTTGCATGTTCTTAAACGGCGATGGGTAGAGGATGCCGGAAAATCAAAGATATGCATACGGTGGTCTGCATTGCCATTACTCAATCAGCAATGGCTAATTAGTCATGGAACAAAGTTTTGAGTCCCGAAATATCGCAACTGGGACAAACTGCGTTCCAGCGTGTAATCGAGCGACCTCCATGACTTTCGTAATGCTAATAGAGGCAGTATATTTTTAGTGACATATGTAGGTCTTATTGTCAGCTCACGTTTTATTTGCGCCATCATCTACAATGATGTGCAATATTTTCAAAAACTCAAAGTATGATAACTCCGGTGTTTCAGAGGCTACATTTTTTGTTTTCATTGTATTCGTCTTAATTTTGTCTACAATGGGATCAAAAAAGTTATAGCATTCCACTAAAGCTGCCGATAACGATCTTTATGTGACCTCAACGCCAACGCCGTTACGTGTTTCCCTCGAAACCACTTTTATAGGAAAATTTGTACATATGGGCTACATCTTCTCGACTGATTTTCATCGATAAATTAAAACGGGCAACCTATATAATGTATGTAATGTAATTTCTAGCGAGAATATTACACTGCTCTACGGTTTATTAAAAAACTAGTGTGTTGATTTATTAATTAGCGACAATTCATTTAAAAATTTGTTTAGGCTTTTTGGAATAGTCATATTTTTTCATGCATTCTTTTACTATTCCAAATAATGGCGGTGATTAAAAACTGTGGCAAGTCTTTTGAATTATGTTTTTATTATACAGAACTTTTCTTTAAGTTAAGATTAGTTCAACGTTGTTTTCGCATTCATGTGACTGTATTGACTGTTTGACTGCAAAAAGAAACGGAAAACCGAAAAAAAGGATAAATGGTGCAAAAAAACGCGCCAGACAATTTGATTTATATGTATTCGCTGTCCTCATAAAGCTGTTCAATAAATTTTAATCTTTGAAGGCATATACCGTTAAGGTTCGGTAGCATATTATTTCTATGGAGTTTGGTGAGTATGTATGATAGTCAAACACCGAGATATAAGTATTGGTCTGCAGAAAAAATGACTAAAGGATCATTTAAAAAAACGTTAAAAAAGTTGTAATGAAATTATTGGATTTTTAAGACTTTCTTCGAAGTGTGAAGATGTCGACACTAGGGATTTATATAGTTTTCTGATTTATACGAATCGATACGAATGCTTACGAAGGTAAGAGTGGCTCTGTCTCGAGCCGAACGTGGGTGATTCTTTATCAACTGTTAGATGCAAGACGACTTATCAACCTGACATCGTTCAAGTGGCACGTATTTAGAAATGACCGTATATTTTATACTAGTGACTCGTATGGGACAACTTATATACATCATAATTTAACCGTGATAGGTCTCGGTGTCAAAGAGGATTATTTCATCAACTTCTCACAGACCAATTTTCTAAATAACGTATATATATAGAATTTTCCTGAGATATATATATATATATATATATATATATATATATATATATATATATATATATATATCAGGCTATTAAAGACTTTCGTACGCACACTTTCAAATTTCAATCACTATCTAACCGTATCAAGCTCATCTAAGGCAATTTCGTTATACATCCCTTTGATTTTCTCCCAATAGTGATAGCTATAATAGAGTAGATGTATAGTATAAGACACGCATTTTCATTTCTATTTGTTGTAGCTGCATTAATAATTCCGCGGCATTGAGTTGTGCAAACACGTGAACAAAAGATAAGCGGGGAACATAAAATTTAGAAGAATTATATGTATATGCATAAAATAGTAATTATAGAGAACTTGGCACGACTAATTGTAAATGACTATAAGCTTAGTGCACAACTGTCGCAAAAATGTATTCGTTTTTTCTCCCCTTTCTGTGCTTTTTCTAATTGTAAGATCTTCTTTAGTTCTGTCTCGATTTTTTCTAAATCGTAATTAACATTGTAACGATTTTATAATGATGTTTTATTTAAATTCACAGTATTCGAATATTTTTATTTTACAGGCAAGATTACGTTCTAACGATTATTTGTTTAACAGATGATGGCGGTAATTGTTTATTTGATAATTCGACGTTGTTATCAAATGTTCCCACTTGCCAAATGGCACATTTTAGTCAATGTATATTTAATATTATTACATTCGTTTTACATACTTTTCTTCGAGTTGAGAGAGAGAGAGTTGTGCAGATGCGTTGGTTTTGACTTCCGGCGTAATATTCAAAGCCTCCTCCTTTAGGATGCTCCCAGATTTGATGTCCGTAGGTGCTTTGTATAGAATCCTCCCAAATGATGGAGTTGAAGGTGATTCTTGGTCCGGTGTAAATTGTCGATCGACGAAGGCTCGCGGATTGTGTCAATTAATTGTGCTGCTGATAGAGCGTTTTGAGGTACCTCTCTTGGCTTTGCTGTTCGCGGTGCGAGTGAGTGTCCGGTGTAAATGGTCGATTACTCTCCCCTCCTTCTCTCAGATTTCGTTCTCTTCGAAATTTCTCGAAGAGTTTCTTGTGTTGTGTTCTCTCTTTCTCTCTCCCTCTCTCTCCTTTTCCACCTCTCTGTCTTTTCTCTATCTCTTTCTCTCTCGCTCTCTCTCTCCTTAGATGCCTTATCCTTTCAACATTATGACGTCCGGTGAGACCACGTTGGTGCCGTGCGTCAGTTATTCGGCGACCACAGGCGACACTATGCCAGTCCTGCCGGCGCGCAAGCGAAAGAATCCCGAGTAGACGCACGGGCGTAATAGTGTTCATATCCCAGTACAAATTTGATAAACAAACAAATTTCTGCATTTGTCGGTCCGAGCTTCGAATGATTTCAATTAATTTGACATTTTTTGGTGGAGATTGGGCAATGGACGTACGCGTTTCAAATTTCTTATGGTAGTTATAGAGTTTTTTGGGACGATAAAAAGATACTGCCAAAAGCTCGTATCTCCACTACCTCATATAACGTTCTTTCAAGTCCTCAAGAGAGGACTTACAGCCTCGTAGTTCGAAATGACCGAGTAAGGGACAGATATATCGAAAGCTGAAACAGAACCATCGTGCGAATGGTAAAATACTAACAGCAGATGGTACAGGCTGAGAGTTGGGAGTCGCGCTCCGCGAGGGGTTGGTGCGGCGAGAGGATAAACGCGGAGTAGTGGGATGAGTGCACCCGACTGTTCCTATTACTGCTGGTAGCGCAGGCGAAGCGAATAAGTTGTATCTCACAGATCTGTCGCGTGATTAAGCTTATTAAACGCTTAACTCACGCGGTGGGCTGGCTTTGCTCTGTTCAATCTTTGGCTCGTGTGCTATCGTTACACCCTTGGTATACTCCCATAGATTCGCAGTGCTTTTGGTGTTGCAGAGAAGCTCTCCCCATCACCAGACCTAGGAAGTTACCGAGAGAACCGAGGAATCAAGAACGTGCATTTTAAGTTCTCTTCTCTACTTGTCTACGCGTAACTCTCTCCTTATATGGCCTTATATGTATATTCAACTGTTCCTATTGTGCGCATCCTTCTGATTGTCAGCAACGATCGTTTTAACATTCTCGTTCTCCTACCGTGTCCCTTCGTACGCAGAACATACTGGGCTGCTTATAATAGAAAGTAGAGAACAGAAATAGGTCCGATAGCAAGGAAACCGCTCCACCTACCACATCATTGTTAGTTGAGAATATTATTCAGGCTTGCATCAGCATGTGCTACATGCTCATGCAAGCAACGTAAAAGTCGCTTCTGTAACATTTGGGTATGGGAAGGTACATTTCTGGGTTAGAAAGGTTTCGGTATAATCGTATTATCGAACGGTTTGCAGAGTAATTTAAGGGTAGTCAAGTGACGATGAACGATTCTAATTAAAATTGGAGGTAACCATTTTTAACACTTTGTGTATGATTATTGAAAAAAATACTTAAATATTATTAACGTAATATAAACAATTGTTAACGATACGTGCGTAGCCATTTGTATATTTTTTCGAGTTAAACAGACTAACAGGAAGTTTTGATAACATCTTCGTTTCGCTGCTATCTTACGTATTAGCCGGGTACACGCATTTGATATCTGTGCTCGCAAAATCAATATAAGCAAATCTTATCAACATCTTTCTGGGCTTTAGCAGGACACGAGAGTCAGTTGCAATAGAAGTTGAATTATGCAAGAAATTTATTTTCGTGCAGCAGAGTTGCCGGCAGGAAAATGGTTTCAAGATATAACACGTCTCATAGGTAATAATATCGATCGATATGGGTTGTATTTTAGCTATGAAATGCATATTTTGAAATTCTCTTTATCATATCTGGGTAACCCAGAAAATAATCGATTTGCGTATTTGAGATACGTACAATTTCAAAGTTAAATAAATTTCCGGATATGCTACGACTCTGATGCGAATGGGTAAACCATTTTGGAAAAATTAAATTCCGCTACCACATCCCTGGAAAACCTATCTTTCATCGAACGCATAAAATTTACCTGCACCAAATTACACCTCGCCAATAAATATAGGAAGTCGTGCCGTGCATCTTTTTTCTCATTCATCGCAAACAAAAAAATTATAACAATGATATATAATAAAACGAGATAAAAAAAAGTAGCGATCCAGCGGGAACGTGCATTTTCACACAGGATATAACGCCGATTAGCGTAGCCGTGACCGCTCGATAAAATAATTTATCGAATATATTTCAATTTCTTGCGTATTATATTTTACCCCTAGAACATACAGTACACTGCACACACCACACCCGGAGTGCTCGCTACTGTTCCAAAAGAGTAATTCAATGGAAAATATAAATATTCATTTGCAGAGTGAGGATTTAAAGCGTCAGAGAGACTGAGAGGGGGGCGGGGGTAGAAAGAGGGAGAGAGAGCAGGTACACACGACCTCGATGATTTATATTGGCAAAACAATAATTTAATTTTACCGCAGTTGGGCACGATACAAAATTGCACGACAAAAATAATAAATAAATTTCTGCTGCATCGTTCGCTCATGTCGATTTGGCGTTGTAGAGGACGAGGAGGTAGGGGGGGGGGGGGGCACCGCTCGCTCTAAAGCAGTGAAGCAGAGTGGGGGGGGTCAGTAGCCGCAACGATCAACCCTCCTCTGCCGGGGCTGTTTTCGATGCTACTGCCACCGGTGAACTCTCCAAACTCGGCATACTCGATGATCGCCCGCCTTTCTCTACCTGCCTGGGGCCAACCGGCGCGCATGTTCGGACCATGAATCGTTAGCATTTATTTACAATATTTATTATGAGATTTTCGGCGTGATAGTTTTGTCCGTTCGGCATCGATCGGAGCCCAGTGGCGGTTCGTTGACGTTACCTTTGCCACCTTTGAACACAAATCAACACCAGCGTATCTTCCGCTGCTACGTTTTATTGTTATGTTTTCGCAAAAATCTGACCATAGTACATCAAGTGTATTTGAATTTTTGGTAATATCTTACGATTCGCTATTATATACGGCATACGGCAACGTTACATTTTCTTTTTTTAGATCATCATCACTGGACTGAAGTATTTATATATCACGATCGAAAGTTCCTCAAAGTAAAAATCACGATTTTGTTCTGTCGCTAACTCGCTAACTAGCCGTAGCTCTAATATATTGTTGTACTATATTACACAAAGTTATTGTAATACGCAAATAGTAATATTCGGAATAATGCTGAATTATGTTCGAAGAGACCATATCGATGCTGCTTACAAAAAGTAGCACGATTCAAATTTCTTACGAAAACTAACACGTTTCTAATTCCACCACGAAAACCAACATGTTTCGGTATTCGACACGAAAACTAGCATGATTTGGCTTCCGCCGCGAAAACTAGCCTATTTCGATTTGCACTGGAAAACGTAATATATTTGCCGGACTTAATGGAATAAAATTCAGAATTTTCACAAATGTTTTAATAATTTTTTCGGGAGCACTATAAAGAATAAATGAAAAACATTAAGGGCGTATCGCCCGTACAGCCTTAAACATTTATATTCGTTTTCTATTAAAAAATAAATAAAATTATTGAAAATACGATTCAACATATTTACTGGAATCTTAGAGATCGCTATCGTTTAATATTCTCGAAAAAGTTCGATCATGTTCCATAGGAATTAAACGACTGTCAAGCATTGTTTGTAAATCTTTTTTTTTCCTTGGAGCAAGAGGCAATTTCCTAAGCGATGTCTGTTGCAATTGAAACGAATGAGCATCATTCATATTTTTTGTTTTTTTTTTAAAGATTTTCATCTCCCGTCCTTCTTGATCGGAATCATATTTAGCGCGGACTGTATCGACGTAAGGTTGAACGAATATTTCCAGAATACTCGCAATTTTAATTGGCGTCCAGTTAAAGTTTCTAGAAATTTCTAAAAAATCGTGAATTTCTCTTTGTGTTACTTCATTGACGGAGTAAGGCATTTTGTTTTGGCCTCTTTCATAAGTGTGCACCATTGTTGTTGTGTGTACACCAATTTTTTGCGACAGTGCTGCTCGATGCGTGCATGCATTGAGTCCCCGTCACGTTGAGTGTGACCAACTTCGAAGAACCTAAAAAATAACACGAAATGATTAATTTATTGAAAGATTGATATTCATATTTTCATATAAAATATACCTATGAGTATTTTTTCCCTAAATCATTTGCGGCCTTGATGAACATGCTTTAGACAATTTTATTCTGGTGCTGTCCACCACAATTGTCGCTATACAGAGCAAATTGACGGACACCAAGCAGTAGTTTTTTTGTTGAAATAGCTCCATAAAAATGAAGCTATTTCATTTGCTGTTCTTAAACCAACGGTCTCGTTCCATACATTACATTGTCGTTCCTGATTGGCCATGTCAGAATCGTGATATTCCAAACAGACAATTTAGACATGTAATAAAGAGGCCCGATTTCTGCTCGCGGAGTTGACAAAACCTTTTGCAAATCAAAATTGATTGCACAATAGGAGGACTTTTCGATCGCTCGGGCTTTGTCATCTCGCATTAGCTGTCTGCCTCTCTTTTTATTAGCTAGACGTTTCTCGTGTTTGTAATAATCCCGATGACTTTCCGCGAGATTAGAAAACGTCTCACATTGCTCACACCTTAAAAATACAGGAATAATCGTTCAATTTATTGTGTACTGCCTGCAGTGATTACATTTTAAGCCTATAAGCAAATAATTTGTATCTAACATTCAAAGAAATAACAAACCAACCTATATTTTTTGGAATAAAAAATCCGTAGTTGAACTCGAGTTGAAAATTCGTTTGTACGTTTGTTCGGACACAAAGGAATTTTCGCTTCTTTGTTCAACATTGTCTGTGTACAATTTATACATTTTACAAAGGCTTAGTCCTTCTTCCAAATATTTTGTTTCGTGTTTTCTCAACAATAGTGAGAATCTATGACAGGAAATGAATTTATGTGCTCTCGAACGACGTTTTTTAAAGCGTCAGGAACTTTAAATGGTCTGTTGAAATGTTTCCCTCGTTCATCACTGCATGTGACAACGGTTTCATTAGCAGCCTTCATTTTCTTATCAAAAGTTCTAATCCACCGATATGATATATCTATAACAAAGGTAATAAATGATGAACAATCCGGTTCCTTATGCCCATTCCATCCATCCATTTTTTCCATTTATACATTTTATTTGTGGACCTATTACTAATTTATGTAAAAATATTGATTCTTAAATTATTTACCCAGAGTGTCCAAAAACATTTTTTTGCAGACTTTGACTAATTTTTTTATTTTTGTCGGGCAGTTGATAGCTATGCGCCACTTGTTTTGGTTAGCGATGGCTTCGTCGTTAGATTCGTGGGAAAGCTCGTTCGTTTTCCGCAAATGGAGTATGCATTGCCGCTCCTTGATAGTATCATCAAGGCCCCAAACTTGTTCAACATAATTTGGCGTTCTTCGTCTGTGATACGCGTACGGCATTCGAATCGGCAATTTTCGTTGCATGCCTCGCGAACTGTCCTTGCAAGTATAGGAACCCCTTTTCTACCAGTTCATTCGGTTCCAGAGACCCAAGATTTTTTAGCTGCAACATCAATCCACAACTCCTTCTAAGTTATGCGTTTTCTAGTAAGCGTTCTTAGCTGGTTCGTACACTGGCATTTACGGACCCGGAAGTCTTGTGCAGCTTCGGTGGAACGCGCCACGTTTTCTTCATTATAATCTATGTTATTATCAAATGCGCTTCGGGTCGGGTGTTCGGGGTCATCTAGGGTGACGTCGCTAATCACAGCTGCATTATCATTTTGAATAACACGCGCTTCAGGAAACGCAATATTCCACCACTCCAAAACTAAAATTGTTCATCAATGATATTTTTCATGACTTCAAGTTTCGGAATCAGCGATGAAATTGAACATGAATGAAATTGAATTGAAATTGAAAATTATTGTTTATAAAAAGTATATTCTACTTACCGTCTGAAGAATTGTTCATTGTGTTTTTATTTCATTTAAAAAAAACACACACACACAATCTTGGAGTGATCAACGATGATCCACTATTCACTTTTCAGCTATTCACCATACCAAAAACTCCAATATTCTAATTTAATAAAAGTACTGTAATCGTAATACTCGTCAGGAAGCTTGTGATAGACTAACAATGAGGTAAAGACAATTTTGAACGGCAGCAATATCGGGGGAAGGGAACGATAGTATAATGCTCATCGTAAAAATGTCTCTCATATAGTGTTTACTTTGCGCTAAAAAACAAAATATACGCTCTGTACTTTCTCGGACTGTAAACAAACTTTACCATATTCATCGAAAAATAGTAGTACTACGGAAAGGTTTGTCGGAGTTACATACTTCTCACTAAAAGTATAAAGTACAGTTGACAAAGTCTTCAAAAGAATCGACTGAGATATCTCAAGAAATGTCAGGCCTTGGACGAAGTAGCAAGAGGGAAAAAGCTGACATTGTTAACTTTGCATACACTAAAATGGTTTTCGATTTTCTTTTCTCTAATTTTTTCGACCATGGTTTTTTACTCCAAAATGACGAGGAATTTGCTGTTTGCCATCTTATGATAAGCCTAGCAGACTAACATTCAAACAGTAAAATATGTATAAAATAAATTCAAACAAAAAATAAAACAGTATAAAATGACAAGCAAAAATACTTCGTCAATTTGGAGTAAAAAGGATGTTCAAAAAACGTACAGTAAAAAATGAGAAACAATTCCAGTGCCTACTGAAACGGGCTAATTTTCGTGGTGAACGTCGAAAACTGCTAGTTTTCGTAGTAAAAGCCGAAAGATGTTAGTTTTCGTAAGCAGCGTCGATTTGTTCTAGCTTACAAATTTATAAATATCTGATAAATATTGCCTAGTAGCTTCATAGTTGGACCTCGCGTTTAGAAATGAGCGAAATGATTGAAGGAATGATAGAAAAAATAGTTCTTTCGAACGGATCGAAACTAAACCAAACCAAACCCAAACGTACTATTACCAATGTTCGTATTTTGCGAGCATAAACCTCCAGATATTACCGTTATTATAGGATTCTTTGAAACTTGGTTAAAGAAACAAAGTTCATGAAAAATCGCCTGGAAAATTTCATTATAAATTAGAAAAAATAATCCTAAAATAGGAAATAAAATTGGTCGAGAAAAGTCAGTTATGCGAACGACAAGCCCCATATGCATGAAATGGTTATACGGAAGTTAGAGAGGTTCCGAGTAGTGGGGTGTAGCAGCAGCGGTTATATGCATCGCTCCTACGTACGATTGTATGTTCACGGTTGCGACACGTACCAGAGGCAGAGCAAAGTAGTAAAGCAGCACCCTGTCGGCGCTAATGGTTTCTGTACAAACATTCATTACTAGCCCTCGGTGTAGGGTTGGCAATATTGTTATCTTAGATTTATTGATGTAACGGATGGGGAACACCGCTGCGTGTAAGCATGAGCAGGCGAACAGTCTGTAGAACATAGCGGACGAGTAGGGGGAATCGCGTACAACGGTTTCTCTCTCGGACATTAAACGTATGACTACGGACGTTACTGAGCATCGTAGTGATACTGGACTTTCATGTACCCACCCAAAGCGGCAAAAACATTTGTTCAACAGGATCATTTCAATAATTCCATACTCGAACACTTGCGATTCACTTTTTCTTCCTTTCATCCAGCTGTCCATTATCTCATTTACTCGTGTTTTCAAGGATCCGGACTCCTTTGAAGTTTTCTCTGAATATTGCTCATGAAAATCGTAGTATTTGAAAAATTACTCGATTCTCATAGATTTTCGGTTAATCACAATCGTTTTTTTAAATCGAAGGTTATATAGGAAACACGGAAATTCTCATGGAGATATAAGTTATTTTATAAAATCGGATGGAATTTACTGAACTCATAATCAGTTGGAAATCCACGAGAAAAAGATCTAACAATAAGAGTAGATGAGTAACAATTATCTACCTATAAAGAATCCCGATTCAGCCTATCGAATCTAAATAAGAATTTTTAGGTCAAATTTCACCCGGATTTTTCTACTTAAAAAAATACGTTTTTTTTTTCAATTTTCCTCTCCAGGTAACCATTCGAAACATTTCTTCTGGTGACTAGTAATTTTAAAAGTTGTAATAATTATCAAATGAACGTCGATATAAATTGTTTGGCCGGTTAGAAAATCCATCATATAACATTGTTTATCATTGACATGAAAATAACGCTTCAATTTCGTTTTTGTTCTGGAATGTTGAATTGTTTATATTAGATAGTTTTCACTAGAGGAAGTATACATCACATCGACGACGGCTTTTTTAATAAGAAATAAAAACTACAATAATTAATTTACCCCGTGAACATAAAATTTAAACTATATTTCGCCTCCTGCTCAGAGGCCTCCCACAGTTTGGATTAATTCTCCATTGCGCTATCACGAAAAGTACATCTATCTTCGTTTTCAATCCAATTTTCGAAATAAAACTTGTTCGGCTGAGTAGCGACTCAATTTTTCATATACCCATATTACCCAAATTTAGTGGACTCAACATTTTGTCATTTTTAAAATCATTTCCTGAAGATCCACCTGCCAAAGTTAATTTACCATAATAAACTATCTTTAGTGATTGACTGCGCAAAAACAATAGTGTAGACTCATAAGATAAACCTCGTAACCGTCCATATAACGGGTACTTCACAAAACGTTCGCTTCATGTATGGCACCCATGTTCTTATGGTTTTAGTACACATCAACAAAACTAGAATATTCTTTAACCGGAATTGGCGAAATTTTGGTTCATGGAATGCCTGTCGCATTGATACAATGTGGTACATGTGTGGCCTTTAACCTTTAGAAAATTACAATTTTACCAATACTGAACCTGAGGTGTGGTGGAACCTGATGGTGCTTTGACGATTTAACATTGCTAGCAGCCCAAAATTTTCTGAATCGCTTTGGTCCGTTATGGTTAAACAATAGATTCTCCCATCGTCTTATTAAAAGTGAAAAATTATTAACGCTTGTTAAGGATAAAGACATTCTCCCTTTTGCGATTCATTAAAACGGTGATGCCTTATGTTATGTCGAGTATTAATCAGGAATTGCTAACAATCAGGGACAAGTAAGGAGAACCTGATAAAATGTGCTCGTAGACGCTTTGCCGGACAACCTGACGTATCCGAGACACTTGACATCATTAACGGCTTTAAACAGCATTGTCCCGTACGGAAGACGAGTTCAAGAAATATCAATATATAATAAAAAGAAAGGTCTCCGTCCGGACACCAAGCGATCGCGAGGCCTCTCATGCCCAATTGTCTTGGCTAGCAATAAAACATTTGGCAGCCAGACGAAAGGGTCGGGGCACTCCGTCCTTTATTATGGGCTGGGGATCTTTCTAATCACAGGGCATATCGTTAAGTTTTTTCCGTCGCTAATTCTTGTACGTGATTTTTACTTAGTCACACAGATTAAATAAAATAACAGCGTACACGTTTTTCCAAGCATTTATGACAAGGGTGGGGCGGTGCCGAGTCGTCGGATTTTCCGACTCTGTCCTTGTCAGTACGGGGCGTGTTTTATTCTTATTGGCAAATTTGTATCTTCATCAACCAATAGGAAAACCACCAAACATATTAAAAACTAAGAACTAAGACTGGACATATCAGTGTGTCTCTACATCTTCCACGACGAACAGTGTTTTTCTCGCGATATCTGTCGACTTTTTTGTACAGTCGCACAGCCGTATATATATCACTGACTTATTTTCACTGTACAAGTTCAATTCACTTATTGTTATTAAATTGTTATTCTATCTTTCAAACAGTGTGGAATATTCCTTATTATCCTCCCAACACGGATCACTCGCGGATAAATTCTTCGGGTGATCGTATCACACTAATCGCGTGCCTTACTAGTGGCGTCAGATCTTACAACCCTGACGGGTGAAGTGTTTTTAAAACCAACGTGATTAGTTGGTACAGTCAGCGTTCGTTAAAATAAACGGGAAGAATCTTGACCAGCGGACGTTGCACAAACAAGCATCTTGCGCCGTTAAAGTGATTTGTGACCAGCTGAGTCCAAATCCACCAATGCCATTATATCCCCATCACTCTGCGCATACTGTTTCCTGTTGAGTTTTTCCAATCTGCACCAACAATGCGGTTTTCTGGTTGTTGCTCCATCTAAGCTGTTGGTTTAGAATTGAAAATTTATATTAAAATAATTAATTTCTTCATTCATCTTGTAGCTTTATCGACATTATATTACATTGATACAAAGTATGATTTGCAATGCCCCAAATCCATAAACTAGCAGTCAGGGCCACGATGAAAGATCAGCGCTTATGCCCGGATAATATAACATTTGGAAAATTCAATTCGGATACAAAGTACAGTTTTTTATTTTTTTTAAAGTGTAGGGAAAAACTTACCTAATTAATTCCCTACATAAATGAGACATTTTGGTGTAGGTAGTGCAACAGACTCAACATGCACACTTTTGTTTTAAATAACAACTATTTATTATAACATTAAAGAGCAAAAGGACTCCTTACAATTTAACTCGCTAAACGTCTCTGCTTGCTGCCCCTAGGCGGTCCGTCCCTCTGCCTTCCCTTAGTATAATTCTCTTTCGCTGAAAGAACTCAGTGACTAAAAGTAAACACTTATATTTAAGAGCGGCCGTTCGTGCTCTTGAGAGTATTATATCAGTAATTGCCTACAAAAGATTGGACTTCATGACTTACGACAAATCAAGTGTTTTTGGAGTGGACTGAGGATGCGCTTGCGTCATTTTTGGAGTGTTTTGGGGGCGGTTTTGCAGTTAGTTTTAGATCCATTTGGGGTTTGTTTTGGGTGTTTTTGCAGAGTATTTAAAATTTGCGTTATTATGTATCGAGGGTGTATCAGGGAAGTTTTTGATTTATATTACTGATGTGTTTGCGCACAAACTCCACAAATATCGCAACACTATTTCAAACATCAAAGCCATCCTAAAACCCGAAAGATGCAACTAAACACGACTGAATCATATCATAAATCCACCTCTATAAACTTCAAACTTACCTCAAATTCACCGTGAACATACTCCTAGCGCAATCTAAATACGCATTAAGCGCACTCGAATAACGGTCCAGTTACACATCAAGCAGACTCTAAGCACACTTAAAATACACCCCTAGCGCATCCATCACATACTTCTATCACACTCCTAATCTTCCCCAGTCGCATACTAGAACCACCACAAACTCACACAGAAACTTAAAAAAAAAAAAGGTTAAATAGTTCCTCAAAATCGTTTCAAGTCAACCCCAAACGTAGGGGAAAGGTGTACGAGATGATCCGTTGGGGTAAGATGCTCTGTATATATATATCTGTTGTATAAATAGTTTTGGTTTTTTAATTATTTTAAGAAATTATTTATTTTCGGTGAAACTAAATTACATGATTCATCTCACAAATATTCATTGAAATTAGTAATTTTAAGACAGACTGTTTAGAAAACCGGCTTAGTTAAAGTCTAGTTGAGTAAGACAAAGGTCTTCTGGTCTCAAAGTGCTCCAAATGTTATTTGGTATTCCTAAGATTACGTATATACAGACATTGTAAACTCTAACAAGGTTTTTTTCCCATTTCATGCAACAAAAATCGTGACCTTTCCTAAAGTGCGGACAAGATGATTCAAGATGAAGAAAATAAAGAATCATTTAAAAAAAAAATGAATATCACGAGTATGACAATAGCCAGATAAATTAATTTGCCATCAGTAAGTTTACATCTGCATTAAGTTGAAAATACTTTAAATTACGGGCTTTCTCCCTTAGAGGGATTATTTTATACAGCTTTCCCCTATTATAAATACATCTCAAACACAACCCTAAATGCTCTCCCAATACTACCCAAACGCATTTCAAAGATGATCCAAACGCAGCATTGGGCTACCGGAAAAATATGACGGTGGATTATTGCAAACTTGCTACAGTTTACTGATTATCGCAGGGAGAAAAAAGAAAAGTGAGAAAACAACTCTTTAATTAAAAAGTTACGTGTTGCCGTCACCTATGGCGAGATATTTATTTTTCCGTTTTTTAACACGAAGCTACGTTGATATGGACATACTGACGATACAGATGTAAAACAATCGACAGACAAGACAGCGAGACTTTGATACCGTTTAATACCAGCGGTGCAAACGTTTGAACATTTATATCTTGATGAAAACCGATCGTATTGCATTCATAAACAAACAATTTTCGAGCTTTAAATGTGCGATTTTTTAACCTGTGAAGATAATAGAGCTTAAAGAAGTTTTTCAGAGACATTTATAAATGGAAATCTGATGATGAATTTAAGGGAAAATTTGATTGTATTTTAGGTGCGAAGGATGGTTTTGCGGGGATAATGAATAATTACATTTGATTGAATTAGAACAGTAATTTGTATTTTAAGTAACGGTAAATGAGAGGTCTAGTTAGCGTCGATGTCGGAGGAGAACTGACTGGTATGAAAGGAAGGTATTCGGAAAAAGTTTAGAAGAAAGAGTTTTGGAGTAGAGGGCATGTCACACGCGACAGTAATAGGGCTTCATGGGACTGCGGAGTAAGCAGTGGAGTTAAAGATTAGTGGGAAAATTGACTAGACGTAGGCGTCTATGATAGGAAAGGAATGTGGAGCCGTTACACTCCCCTTCTCACAAAAAGAATAGATGCTCCTCCATCCATTTTATAACTATTTCTTGAATTTGTATGAGTCTATATAATTTTAAGTAGGTTTTTGAAGTGAAACTTCTTCTGGTAGGGGTACGCCTATTTTGCGTCACGAAAAGTGACACGGGCAATAAGTGGGGGAATACTCTCCCCACTCTTACCGACCACAGAGAGTCAGTATAAAACGTTACGCAGCCGGTTGTGCCTTATACCCCCACTACCCACTTCTGATAGTGAGTGGGGGGGGGGGGGGGGGGGGGGGGGTAAGGCCAACGGGTTCCTCGCTCCCGAGTGGCTGGCAGTTCCGCTATATACCCCCACTACTAACTGCTCATTGTGAGTGTAGAGCCAGCTCGTCGTTGGCATCTATACAAACTTTATTATTATTATATAGTAGAGGCAGCTAATATAACGTTTTACGTGCTCACCGCACGACGGGCATGTAGTTCCGCCAGCGGCCGACGGGCAGCGCATGGCCGAGCGCTTTCTCACCAGCGTACCCGTCGCCCGCTGACATGATTAAGCGGCAAGCTGACCGAGAGTTCAGCTCTCGTCCACGGATGTGCCGAAAAGCATTAACAATAAGCGAAAGAAGATTATTGTGTAACGCTATCTAAACAATCTTTAGCAATCTTTGCTTATTTTATCGGCCATCCTGCATGCTCCGCAGACGCCCTCCCGCATATCAGCAGCGACAGAATCGACGTGCCGAAAAGCACGAACCAAAGAGCCTACCATCTCAACCTATTCTCCAGGGTCCAATACCCTCAGACCCCCGCCTGGCTTCACGTTTCGGCAGCTACGAAACCTGGTTTCGGCACTTTAACTCTCTACCTTCCCCACCTAAACTACATTCTGCACCCAAACTTCCATCTCCCACTAAAAAATCCTTCTCTGTACCCAGCCGCTATACGATAATTCATGGAACTTTGGGTTACAGTGGGAATCATTCAATTTATTCGTGAAGTTCTGATTCTCTACACGCCCGAGGTTGCTGGCATACTCAAGAGAGGCTACGACAAGATGCCAATGATTTTCAGTGGTGATTTCCATGCGAATTTCGCGGCGCTGGAAGCACAACCGTTGTTACAATTTTTATTCTCTAAATTCGGTTTAAAAATGAACACTGATTCTACGGTATCCACAACAAAATATGTGAACAACCATAGACGCTGTATTTTCACGATATTTGGACAAATTACAGTCAACAGTTTATGTCTCACATTTCTGTTATCACAAACCAATAATATCTGTACCTGAATTAAAACCTGTGGAAAATATGAACTGAATCTAACTTACTACTCATTTTTGTATTCATTGAATATTACCCCCTTTCAACCTTATCGGCAGCTACAGAAGTTTCACTTCTAACGTGCATGGCGGCCACACGCCCGTTCTTTTTTTTATAAAAAAAATATTTGAGTTTGTGTGTGATTCTCTATAACTTTCATTCGGCAAACGGTTTGTTGGTTTATATTTGTGTTATTTCTTTTGGTTTTCACATCGATTCACATTACTTACTGTAATGTACTTGTTGTTTTTGTCCTGTAACTAGGCAAAATAGATTACTCTTGATGTCAGTCGGTGGTGGTGCGTTATCGTGGTAGAGGTGGGGTTGTCTGGTTGTACAGGGTGGGCCATCTATTGGTACGTTTTTAAAAATGCGATCAAAAGAGTATGCATTGATATTTTTTATTAATTTTGTTGTTGTTGTAAAGCTAAAAGTATCCCCGTCAAGAATGAAAAACGATTTCGTTCATGGGGCTCCCTCTACTGGCCTTACAGTATGCCATTCGGTCACCCCAATTAGCGATGACAGTTTGAACTACCTCGGCGCCAATTTCACTCAAAACAGTCGTAATGTTGTTTTTCAAAGCTGGAATTGTCTCTGGATTATTCGCATAACATCGGTCTTTAACGGCACCCCACAGGAAGAAGTCCAGCGGTGTCAAATCGCAGCTACGCGCAGGCCAATTGACATCTCCTGAACGGCTGATTATGCGGTTGTTAAACTTGGTGCGCAGAAGGTCGATCGTAAGTCGGCTTGTATGGCATGTGGCGCCATCTTGTTGAAACCAAAGGTCGTCCACATTCATAGCGTCGATTTTAGGCCATAAAAAGTTGGTCAACATGGCTCTGTAGCGTTCGCCATTGACGGTAACGGCGTTGCCAGCATCATTTTCGAAGAAAAATGGGCCAATTATGCCACCACTCCAAAATCCACACCAAACTGTGACTCTTGGAGGATGCATAGGTCTCTCTACGATTGCGTGCGGCCGTTCCAAACCCCAAATCCGGCAGTTTTGCTTGTTCACATATCCGCCGAGATGGAAATGCGCTTCGTCCGAAAAGATGATTTTTCGACCAAAATCGACGTCATTATTGAGCTGTCTATGGCCCACATAGCGAACTGATATCGAAGCGGATGGTCATTTGCTTTCAACTCCTGAGTCATCTGGATCTTGTAGGCGAATAATCCGAGGTCTTTGTGCAGTATTCTCCTCAGGCTGGTGCAACTAATGCTCAGTTGCTGCGATCGGCGTCGAGTTGAGGTCGTCGGATTCTGTCTCACACTTTGGGCCACAGCCTCAATATTCTCGGGTGTGCGCACTGTCCGAGCTCTGGGACCACTTCTGTCATCCACTAACATCCCTTTCTCACGAACTTTCTTCACCAATTTGCGTATAGCGCCTTCGGTGGGTGCTTTATCACGACCCATATTTCTTTTCAAAATTCGCACAGTTTCGGCAACACAGCACTGACTTTGAAAATAAGTTTTTAAAATTTCAAAACGCTCTTCAAGAGAAAACACGTTGTTTCGTGCCGCGGACAGTATGGCTAATGAACTGTAAAAATTTCGGGTCTGTAGCTCGTTTCCCGTTGTCATACGACGAAATTCAAAAACGTACTAACAGATGGCCCACCCTGTATATACACTGCCGGCGAAAAGTTTCCGGACAAAAGTTGAAAATAGTGCCGGAACGGATTTTTATGCCATTTTGCCAGTAGTTGGCCTAGGCCTATTTAACCAACGCCATTTTAAAGAAAAAGGATTTACCTTCATTTTGGCTGTTTTAACAAATTTCTACGATATGTTTTACAATCAACACCCAGTTTTGAAAACGATCATTTTTTGTCGTTTTTTTTGTTCTTCTATGAGTGGGCCCCGTTTCTGGTAAATATACTTTAATGCATTTCTTTCACCGACATGATAAAGGGAGAAGTCTAAGCTTCAATTTCGTTTTTTAGAGAATTTTGTTTTCTTTTTTTTCTTTTCTTTCTTATTTCTTATTTTGTTTTTTGAGAACAAATAGACAATTTGAAAATGGCTCCGGAGAACGAAAACGAGGAGGTTTATAACAAAATCTCAAAATAGTAAAAAGTTGTATTACTTCTTGTTGAGTTGACGAGAATGTTTTCAGATTTTTTGTCGAAATTTTTGTTTCATCTGTTTCCGGTCAAAGCTCGATTGATCTGTGTATACCTCACGGTATCCACACAGTGTATATGTGATGTATACGTAAGTATTTATGTAAAATGATGGGTTAGCAGTTTGGTTGAGGAATCCATTCTTTGCATTCATTGGTTTACATGTGCATTCTTTCCTTTTTGTTCTGTTCTTTCCTTTTAATAATTTTTTAGTATCTTACTTTCCTGGTTATATATTTTATACTTTTCTTGGTGAGGCTGCTACAACAATGTGATTCCTTTATTAGCTCATTGATTAGTAGAAAAGGTGTGTTATTTAGGATGTGTTGGTTGGGGTCAGAGATTTCATAAAGAAGAATAAAAGAAACAGAATTATTCCGGCGCACGGCACAACACTGAAATTACCAGATTGGTGGGAAATCACGACACGTCGGACATATGGACAAATAGAGAAATGAGTCAAACTAGAAAGAATGAGAAGAAAGCCGGATATAAAAGGCGACGAAAGCAACGAAAGAATAGCTAGCTTTAGTTCGAGACCCGGAAAGGAACGATCAGCATACTACGCGATCCACATCAGGGAGGAGTACGGAGCTGACACCACCGATGCAGAGATAACGTATGAGAAGACGTCAGCGCGCAGGATCGCAGATAAGACAACTTTCCGAGGAATCACGTATAAGGAGAAGATACGACCCGCGAAGACATAACAGAGCATTGGGAGACCAGCACTTCGCCAATGCCAGCTCCCTGTTTACATCATCGTCACTGGGATAGGCGATGCGAGGAAGGAAGAGCCACACCGGCCATTCATCTCGCCAACAATCAGCAAGTATGAGCAGCTGAGGAGTCATCGTCGAGAGGAGAATAGCAGAGGTGAAGAAGAGCTAAAAGGTCTCTTTCTCTCTCTGTCTCTGTCTCTGTCTCTGCCTCTGTCTCTGTCTCTGTCTCTGTCTCTGTTTCTGTCTTCTCCGGCGGGACCACCGTTAGGTACTACTTCGCCAGAGAGGCCCTAGTCGCAGCTCTTCCTTCAGTTTCTTCAAGCAGCTTGAATCTTCTTTCTGGCGCGCTCAGCAAGGCGCACCTCCGTCATGACTTCGACAGCGTAGGCACTGCTCGCGTCCCACGCTAACGTTGACGAAATCATGATCTCTATCAAGTTTTCTGGAGTGACGTATATATTCAACACGTCTTCGAGCTTCCTTCGTGTCACAGTAAATCGTTGGCCGTGAAAGAACGCATGTTCCGCAACTCATTTTCTCCCTCACAGATCGGGCCCACGGGGCACACAGGTCTTCATAATTTTATTTATAAAGATACGCCGAAAAGCACCCGTGACCCGACATCACCTGCGTGAGATAGTAGGTGGGCTCCCGGTGTGGACGGTTCGCCTACGTTGCCACTCGAGGTATTAGCCGGTGAGTCCATCTTCCTTTGGCGGAGACGTCCCAAACGTTCTGCCACTTCTGCGGCTCTCCCTCCTCACTGCCTGATTTCCTTGCTCCGGATCGAGATCGTAGGCTGCCGATCCCCTTTAATAGTACAAAGTCCTCCGTTCTTCAGCAAGCACTTCGATTGGCAGCATTCCCGCCATGATGTGGGTTGCGTCTTCAGACGCTGTGCGGAAAGCCCATGCTACCCTCAGAGCGCTGACATGGCATACTCTCCTCCTGAACTCCTTGGATCTTCAGCGGATCCGCCCATATGGCAATACCATAGGTGAGCACTAAAGTTAGGCATGACCCTTGCCAGTGTGGTCACCACTCCAGAAGTTTTACAGCACCCTTTGGTTCACTTGCTCTTTAAAATTGAGCCTCGCATCGATGATGACTCCCAAGTACCGCAGAGACAGCTGAGATGTGATATCACAGTCCCACCCTGTGATTGTGATGGTCTCTATAACTTGTCTGCTTGTCACGAGTACCGCCTCCGTTTTGTGCTCTGCGAGCTGAAGGCCGACCGACCGAAGCCATTCTTAGATCCTCGTGAAAGATTGCTCGAATAGCATCCTGATGACCTCTAGCTATTTACCAGTGATGGCCAGCGCTATGTCGGCAGTTTGAGCTTCAACAATGCATTATAGAAAATGATCCAGAGAAGGGGTCCGAGAACTGAGACCTGGGGAACGCCTCGGGTCACTTGCGTGGCCCATCTTCTGTGTCATACATAAGGTACCGTTCGTTGAAATAGTTTGCAAGTATCTTTCGAATGTACCGCGGCACTTTCATCTCATCTATTGCCTCCATAATGCGACCCCATCTCGCAGACTTGAAAACGATCTTGACATCAAGCGTGACAATTAGGCAGTACAGGCAGAACATCGGCGTTTACGTGACAGTGATTATCAACACTACAGCATCTATCATGATTCGCAATCTCCTACATGTTCGCTGTAAACATCGCTGTCCTGCGAAAATCTGTGATAAGGTTGAATCTCAAATTTGATATTATGTGAAGAAAATTTTCAAGTTACAAAAGTGAAATTACTCATTAGCTATTAGGTTTACGACTAATAAAGGTCAATACTTTTTCACTGAGAATTCGATTCTCTACCATATTTTGCTGTTCACAATATAGTGTTTTGTTTAAGAAAGTTGTCGTTCAAATCTTCGAAACGCCTCGACCTATACAAAAAATTGATGCATTCCGTAGTGCACCCTTGTAAACCATGTAACTTTTGTATATAACATTTTTTCGTGCAACGCATACTTTGGAAGGTATAACGGTGCACACGTTGCGTGGACCACCAATGTATATTTATATAAGGATATGCAAGTGTATATACATGTGATTTATTAACCTAGGTGTCCGTATCACTAGTGGGGAAATACATATTGTATAGTCGGTATGTATACAAAAAATTAAAAGGTGGCAACATCGGAACTATATGATAGCAGAAACAACCAAACACGTAGAAGACAGCTGCCGATTTGCAACTGTCACTGCATTCAACTGATTCAACCTAACAGCCTCGAATTCCGAAAAAATCGTGCTACATTGTCAGATCTCGTATCAATTTCAATGCGATTTTTAAACATCGAAAATTAATTTTCTGATAATCCTAACACCTTCAAATAAACATATATGCAAATAATACGATTATCTACCGCATACTTGCAAATTTTCACAATGTACATTCCTACACATCATAAGTATTTTGCTACCATAAGTAGCCATTGGTGATGTTACTCAATGCCACACACAATGTCACACAATAAAGATTAAAATGTAAAGTTAGTAAATTTCGATAAACTGATTTCATTGTTTATTTATCATTGTGGATATATAGTATAAGGGGTACGCGAGATTGGGATTTTTCTTCAAGTGGTACTCAGGGAAGACTAATTGGACACCACTGGTGTATACAATATATTATTATATAAAATCGGTGAATCAATGTATCACTAGACTTTATTTGAATATTATGAGGCTGAAGTTAGTCGATGATCTTTTAAATGGCATTTTAGCAGCACATATTGGCTTCAAAACTGATTGGATTAGAAAAAAACGCATTGCTCCGTATTCGCTAGAATGAAATTCTATCGGCGTATTTTGAATTTAAAGAGGATTTTTATGAAATTTTTTTATTAACATAAGATTAACATTGCATATATACCAGAAAAATGATCGAAAAAAATACAGAAATTTCGGGCTTAAAACCAATTATTCAGGGTATTTTTTTCGCACCGTTAAATGAATAGATAGCAATGAATGAATAAACCTTTAGCATACAATAACTTTGAGATGTAATTTCGCAGATAAAAAAATCAAAGTTTGGTGTTAAAATTGTCTCGATGGGGTATTTTTTATTTATTTTTTTCATCATGAAATAACTTTGTTTACATTTAAAAAGTTCATACTAAAAAATTAAAAAACAGTGTTTAACGTACCATATCTCAAGAGGGAAATATCGCAGGCGTCAAATTTCAAAAAATATGATTTCGATTTAAATTTTTCTCAACGGGATATATATTTTGTTCTTTATTATAAAAGTTCATTTTTTACATTTTGATTATATATGTTCCCAGAATCGACAAATTTACATGTTTGATTCTGCATATCTGAGGGATGATGTATCACAGGTGAACAATTCCACGACTTATAATTTCAACTTGACATTTTCTCAATGATATAATATTTTTACCCCCGCAAAATATCCCGTTGAGAAAAATTGAGATTTTTTAAAATATGTCTGGAGCAGTTGGTCCATTTTTAAGTTCAATAATTTTGTTTGCACAACTTATTATGGCTTTCACTGCTTTTGTATCATTAAATTTACGTTGTTTCCATTTTTAAGAATTTTCACAAGATACGATAGTTAAATTTATTAGGGGTTTTCATTCATGTGTTAGATAGCCAAATAATCGGGAATAGAAAATCCCCGATCGTTTCCCATGCTCGGGTCGAACTGACGAAAATCTCTGTCGTCAACCGCCTACTAAGATTATGACTTCGATAATAATGCCTGTAAATATACTTTAGCTGATAGAAGGAGAACACGAGTGTCTGTCTACAAGCACCAGGGCCAATTAAACGGTACACTGTTCCAATGAAATTGAAATTAAAATAAAATGTATACTTGAAAATATTTTTGGTGTCGATTCGATTTTCATCGATACTGATCGTGAATAGCCTTGAACGACTCTAACCCCAGTATTTTTTGAAGTTTTGTCAATAGGTAAATTCCAAGATATGTACTCGAAATGTAAAAACCTAACTTTCATAATAAAAAAAAAAAAACTTTCCCGTTGTGAAAATATGGAATCGACGCCATATGTTTAGAAATTTTTGGCCTCCGATATTTCCCTCTTGAGATATGCTATGTTAAACACATTTTTGAATTTCTTGAGTATGAATGTTTAAAATGTTTAAAACATGATTTCATGATGAAAAAAAGAAATACCTCATCGAGACAATTTCAACACCAATCCATACAATTACGATTTTTTTATCTGCGACAATCCATCTCAAAGTTATTGTATGCTAAAGGTTTATTCATTCATTTCCATCTATTTATTTAACGGTGCAAGAAAAAAATACCCCGAATGATTGTGTTTTCAGTCCGAAATTTCTGTATTTTTTTTCGATAATTTTTCTGGTATATATGCGATGTTAATCTTATTTTAATAACAAAATTTCATAAAAATCCTCTGTAAAATAAAAATTTACCATATACACCGAAAAAAAAGTCTATGCTTTTTTTTCAAATCCAACCATTTTTGGAGCCAATATGCGCTGCTGAAATGCCCTTTGAAAGATCATCGGCTAACTTCAGCCTCATTGAATATTTAGGGAGTTTGTTGTGCAATATTCTATTTTTGCGATGACAAAAATAGAAATTACCTGAGATTCCACCTTTGAGATTTTTCAGATTACAACGGTACATGTCAAAAAGTAATGTCCAAGAAATGTTATTTTTCATTCGTCGAGTATTCCCTGTTACTTATTGAGAAAACGCGATATTTCAAAGTTCCAATCGAATTAAAAAATCTTAGCGTTTTGGATTCAAGATTTTGTTTTATTCGCTTCCATACCATCAAATTTGCTCGGACAGAGCAAATATGGAAAGTCTAAAGAAACTAATATACAATATATCATTTTCTTTGTCAATCAATATCTTTGCTGTCCGAAATTTGTTTATTTGTTGGTTTAATTTCATGTTAGTTTTCTGAGTCATCGCTGTCAATCGATAACGTACATTCCATGCACGTGTGTTGTCAATTTTTTATTAATTTTATGATAAATATAATTTTATCATTAAATATTATATGTACTTGGCACAATACGTGTTCATTTTTTTACGTATTTTGTGTAGATTCCTACACAAGATTGCTAGTCCTTACAGCGTGAACCCAAACCTAATCCCATGTCATTACAAATTCGCTGTTGTCGGGTATGTTCTCCTGTATCTTTCAACTTCCAATTCCTTTTTTCGGGTCGATAAATATTGAGCTGTTTTTTAAAAATAATGTGTGCCATCTCTACCTTACGAATTTTTCCAAGTATTATATACTTTCAGTTTTCCAACTATTATATTTGTTCAGCAAGAGACTGAAGGGTAAACATATTTGATCTTTAATTTACGAAAACTGACGATGGGTTCACGTTATATAATATTTGTACGGGCTGGCGTATGCTATCGGCTAGCGAGAGTCCTTCGTCGCCAAGATTGTACGTTCTCGGCTGAGGGCATGCTTGATAGGCGATGCTTTAGGGTAGAAACTGAGTGCGAGCATCCGGCGGAGTGCCTGGCGGAGCATTTATTTTTAACATACTATGTGAACGCGAACGAGTGTCCCCAGTGCTGACCTGAGCGTTTGCTACATTAAAAACAAACGCCCCGCTGGACGCTCCGCCGGACGCTCGGACTTCTTAACCGCATGCTCGCACCCTTTTTAGAAGCATCGTTCGATGAATGAAAATATTTTAGTCGAAACGCCACCGAGAATTCTGTAATTTTGGTTGCAAATCTAAAACTCGAATTATAGCACTTGGAAATCATACCATCTGGTCGATTTCCCGATACATTACTTGCTCGACTCGAGATAATTGATCGTCACCGAAACTGCACATTCTCGGCTGCCATTGGCTACGCTTGTGCCCGAGCTCTCACAATCAGTGTGCACTACTATCTAACCGTGGCACGCATCGTTAACTACTATGCCGACTCCGTCGGTGTTCGCCCGCGCCTTCCACATCGCTTTAAAAATCTAAATTCGACAGGTACAAAAATTATTGATACATCAAAGACGAAGTTGGGATACTGTTGTCTTGGTTGTAGTCAGAGAAACTTTATGGACTAGGTCTTTGTTTTTATTGTGGTGGCTTGAAAGTGAGGTAGATTATTGTTAAATCATAAGAGTTGACTATAAGTTTAGTATTATTGGCTAGTAAAGTTATTCGAAGTTCGGCCGAAGTTGAAAATTGGTGGGTAGACTTTCATTTGACGAGAACTTTTGCTTCTCGTTTCCTCACCAATCCAGGGAACGAGAACACGCAGAAGGTTATCGTCATTGTCGTTTTCGCGACAGTGATACGCTACCCTCAAATCTACATTACGCTCAAACGACACTTTTATTAACCCTTTTTAATGCATATTAACTAGTCTCGAGCTCAGCGAAAAATTAATGGAAGAATCGTAGTGGGCTGGTTCAGGGCCGCTCAGTCGCTCAGAGGGGTTCGAGTGGGCGACGTTCGCGTGGGTTGAGAACAGAACGTGCAGGAGAAGGAATTGGGGAAGGGGTTGGTACGGAACACTCAGGAGTATCACCGTTAGTACTTCCTATTAGCGGGGTTCTTCATTGGTGCCAGGTAGTGGCGCGAGTGAGCTTCAGCTCTCTCGCAAACGATATCGTATAAACGCGTCGTTAATTACTTACCCAGTGCTCGTGGACACCTCCTTCCACCGCCTCTCGCCACCCTTCACCCTTCCGCTGCTATCCAGCCGCACGTTCGCATTTGCTTTTACCCACCACTACGCTATCTTTTTCCTCACACTACCCCTTCCCGCGTCCGTTAGGGCGCCACGTGTTAAGGAAACAAACGTTTATTCGAAAAAACTAATTGAACAGGAAGCTTCTGGTACTAACAATAAGAGTAGAGAACGCATACACCATTTTCTTGTCCCTAGTAGAATCTACGGTGACTCTTAGACTTTCGGAATAAAGTTAAAACGGAATATTCTCGTGTCTCGTTGGTCAAAAAGATAGTCGCGTACGGTCATACATACGCTGGCAATGAGAATTATTGTGCTATATACCGCAGTGTACCCGGTGGTTCGATTAATATGCCATGCCGTAGCTCTTATTGTAGGGATGAATTGGGAACATGAAAATATAATAAAGGATCTTTCCTGCGATATCGTTCATGATTTAAGGATAACACTTGTCAAACGCAGCTACCGGGTCGTGTAAATGTAAAAAATAAAAAATAAAAAAATACTACCGTATTTACTTTTGTAAATAATCGTGGTTGATCGTTATCACAGGCTCCGAAAGCGATCTGACTTGATCAAATTTGTTCGAGTTCGGCCAAATTTGATAGACTGTTTGTTTCGTAGTTAAATATAATTATTCTAATTTTTTCAACGTTCGCTGTTGCATCTTACCTGGAAGGAATACTTTTCATCCCTAAATCTCCCAATATAAATTTTTCATTGAAATAATACAAACCAAAGTAGATATTAAAGTTCATGAAATTTCAACATATATAACATCGAAACCAGTCAGTGTTGTATGCAATAGTCTTGCGATTTGTCGCTACTGGTTTTCGACAGCCCTATTTCCATTCGTTCGAAGGTGTTCTGTATCATACGTGCTTACGATTTAATCTGTTAGGTAAGTGGTGAAACAATTATTAGTCGGCTTCTTGCACCTCTGTTGTCACGGAGAGGAAAAAAACATGTTCATAGATTTTTTGCTAAATATCAAAGTGGGGATCTCAGTCCGTTTTACGAGAAATTATTATTCGATAAAAAACAAAAATTATGGCGATACAATTATATGATGGGGTCACAGTGATTCTTGTATATTAAAGATCGATAATATAATATTTTCTAGACTAGTCGAAAAGAGACGATAAGGATCAAATTTTTTATCGAGAATTATGTTCAAAATACAAAGTCGCACTAACACTTTCAATTACGATTTGAAGGTGTGACGTCATACATCCAATTTTTTTCAACCAATATTCCTTCGCCGAAATTTCTTCTATAATACCGTTATTTTGATTAAAAAATATAGTTTCCTTTTCTACACGACTACGGTCAGTATCACTCTACATAGCCGCAAGATAATATTTAGAAGCTGTGCGCACGTGCGTAGACGCTGACACTCGCGTATCTATACGCGCGCATCCGCACGTGCTTGCGTGATTGTGCAGATGCCTACGTCCGTATATATATGTGTCCATTTGCGTGTGCGCGTGCGTAGGTGCACGCGTGTTTGTGTGTACGTAAAATGTAAATAAACGACATTTACGTGCATGTCTCAATAGCATAGTACAATAGCTGCATTGTTAAAGGACATCCGCTTACCCGTTTACTGCGTATTTCCCGAGCTTGAATTTCCGCTAAATAACTACTAGTGACCATGGTGCTTAACGCCGAAATAAACGGCGCTATTAACGATTTAAAAAAAGAAAAAGAAAGCAAACCGGGATTAGAGTCAGAGGGAGAGCTCGGCGTAGCTGGCTTTACACACACGCTTATAGTTCCAGTGCGCATCCTATCGGTCGAAAGGAAAAACACGAAAAGGAGTGGAACAGAAAAAAGTCGAAATATGAGAGCAGTTAATAACACTTTGTGGGAAATAATACTCCTAGAAAGGCCGCTTACTGTGACAAATAACGACCCTCGTTCGTTCCCTCTTTCCTTTTCACCCACTTCCCGCATCTTTTTCTAGCGCCGACGACTATGCGTGCGAAAGAATATACATCTGCGTATATACACCAGCGCACACGAACATTGTAAGCCTCTCAGCTCAGGAACGCTCCAGCATTTATTGATCTGGCGATACTTGAGATATTCCCGAACGATGATGCTCCCATCATGCCATATTCATTTATTTGACTAAGCACTGATTGCGATACATGTATTAAATACCTACGCCAGTAACGATCGTTTCCCCCGTATGTATACTTCTGATTATGTAAGCTTAGGCTCGCCAACAACTGCCTCAAACTCTCAGTTTTCCAATTACACGTTCGTCTATGATCAACGAAAACAGCCACTTTCTCTGAACTGAATTCCATGAAACATTCAAACTGTGATATATCTGAATGGACATATTATTATTAAAGATGAAGCTTCATCGCTGAGGAAATCTAAAATGTAAAAGGCATAGAGAGGGCTGTGATGGCGGCACAAATCATAGAGAAACAAAATAGCCAAATATAAATTGGCAAGTTTTCAAGATGCGCGACAACAATTTTACGAAATAGTGACTGAAACGGGATCCTCTATAGTGTGCGTAAGCCTAGTGACTAGGCTTACAGATAGTTTTCACAATTTATCTTCCTCGAGCAATTTATCACTGTTGAACGTTCATAATATTGGAATCAATGTTGTATCATAACCGAGCGTGAATTAGTCTCGAGAAGTGTCGACAGGTTGGATAGGGAAACCAATCGACGGTTGACGAGGTGGCAGTCTTACAATTAGATGAAGCTTCGAAGAAAGTAGATGAGAAGCTTATATCCCGACGTTCATATCTATTTCATTTAATCAAATACCTATATCTTCATTCTTCATCGCGTTACGTGTCTTTCCATTTCCCACAGTCTTGGTGCCAATCCCACAAAAATATAGGTACGCATTGTGACGAATTTCCGGAATCCTTTCCCCATCGTCACCTTTGGCTGCCTGTCTCGCAGGTGCACCCGCAATGTTGCCGGCAGGCCGCCGGTCGATTTTTATTTCGCCGGAATCGACAACCGGCACAACCTGGGGCTCGGAAGGGAAGCTCCCGGCGCCTCTATCTTCACGGATCGGAATAAGGAAGACGGGAACTACTTACCTCATTTTACCGACCTTGAACTCACCGTCGTGGTCAGCGTCACTGTTGTTTTCTCCGGAAGTGACGATCCGGTTAACCTGGGTGCATAAGCGAGATCGGCAGAACCGGAAATGCTCGGCCGCTCACGTTGCAGTTTATGGTAGAGAGGGTCGGGGTAAGTCACCCCGAGATGGCAAAATCGTTATTCCTCCGAGAAATAAAGTTTCGCGTTGGAGAACGGGAACTTGAATTTTCGCGTCGCCGGTTCACTCAACACTAGCAAAGAAAATTCACTTTCGGAAAAACCTGAATCCGAACACGCGTTCATAAAAAAAATCACGAGATCAAAACGCTAACGCCCGAAATTAACAAGTTGATTATTATATCACGAGAACACACTGAAATGAATATATCGGCAAGGAGCCGGGTCTACACGGAACTCTCCATAGCACGTACGCGAACTCGAGCCTCTCACTCTAGAGAGAGATCAACCAATGACACGGGAGCGCGCTCGTAGAGAGAGAAAGAGCGCAGCTTATGCACGGCGCGTAAGCGAGAGAGAGACACCTCGCTCTCTGTACGAGCCTTGGCGAGACCTCTGATCTCTAGCGTGACACGGTAACGAGTGATTGTTAGCCAATCAAAGTTTGGACAGGATCATACCTGCAATCTATAGTCGATAGCTACTGCCCTCTCGCCCAGCGGAATTCTTAACTTCAAAGATATCGCGATTATCGACGTTGCACGAGATCTAGCGAGTACCCCGAAAATCGTCTCCCCGTGGTCATCGCATATAGGAGAGCACTTACGTCGGCGGCACGAGAGGTTCTCACTCTCGCCCGTAATTTTAAAACCTCCCCTCATCCTCATGCGCAATGCACCTTACGGCGGGGCGCCGTATTACAGCCGGAGCTGCATCAATTTCTCGGGCGTACTTGCCAACCGTTGTTACCTGACGGGTAACTCGTTACGGCGAGCACTACTCTCTACGTCAGCGTCGAACACCTTGGCCATCCATAACTCTAAAACATATTCCAAATCAACAACAATGACAGTAATAAAATCGGCAACAAAATTTAGACTTTTCATTAGGGAAAATCAGCCTCTCACTCACGGTTCCGTCACACTGGTCGAAACACACGTTGGCGAAGGAAATATCAAATTTTAATAGACGTTATGTATATTGATGCGCGGGCGACCCATAATCTGTGCACTCCCGTTTTAAACGGATCATCGCGGACTTGTAGTAGACCCGCAGCAGAAGCATGGTCTTCTGAAATATTACAATAGGATGAAAAATTATATTACCGTGTATAGGAGCGTGTGGTAGATAATTACTTTGAAGTACAACAAATTATGTTTCTATATGAAACGCATTGATATTTTATTAAATAAACCAATCAGTGGACCCATAATTTAATGGAAAAGAAGTTTCCTTTGCAATGCGTTGTATTATTATAAATGTTTAGCTATTTATTTTGTGTATTTTCGTGTGAATTCTTCTGCATTTGTATACGATATTCCAGGTTATCAATGTATGCGCGTGTCACTAATATACGTATGTATCTGAAATTTTCTGGTCGTACCTCTCGAAGAAAGTACGAATTCAGTATCCGTGAATGCATCATATATAGCTTCAGCTCTTTCATGGCATTATTTGAAAAATAATATCTGCGGTTCTATGCAAGGTATTGTACGAAGCTGTATCGTGTAAAGGCAGGCCGGGGATGCCGGTGGTTGTCATACCGGGGAAAAATATTTCTCACGGTAGTGAGCGGGTGCCGCCCAATACCGCGCAGATACTCAGTAGAAAGCTCTCGGCATGCAGTACGTAATGCTCGTGATCGGTTGCTTGCGTTTCGTCGCCGCATAGAATTTGTTCTCACCCTTCTTCGGCACCTTCGAGTGTGCTGCTGCACACTGCTGCCTCACCGTTGCGAAGCCCGTTTTATCCACGGTTCTTCATTTTTTATTTCAGTTCAGAAATTATCGACGAGACAGAAAGCGTCGGAGGAGGGAGGCGTGGTGGTGGTGAGTCGTTGAAGGGGAGACGGTAGAAAAGGCTATGCCAGCAGGTACAGAAGGATCGGAGGTATGTACGTGTGTGAACGACGCATGGAACAATGGCACCCAATCACACGTTCGGCATAGCATCTAACCGCTCCGTGAGCCATAGGATCGTCCTTTCGCAAACGAATAAAGCTTCGGTTAGTAATTAATGGGGCCTCAATGAATCAGCTGCCGAGCAGATCCCCTTTTCTCCCTTTTCCTCTACTGTTACCTAGAATGGTACCAAGGAGACAACAGAATAGATTATACAGTTCTGGTCCGACTGGGGTCTGATTCCACTATGCGCGGGTCGCGAGAGATCCAAATATCTTACCACATCTTACAACTCGAGGTAGTATTAACATTGCACCATTTAACTTCGGTTATAAACTAAAGTCAATCAAGCAAAATGTAATCACCGAATTTGTAAATAGTTTATTTCAGTCAGTTGACTTTTAAAGTGGGGATAATGGCTAAGTGACTGCGCGCACTGATGATTTTTGTCACCGTGATTGTTTCGTCACTGTTGCCACATGTATGGATCCTTATCGCAGTGCGCACACTTGAATACGTGACAGCTGGGTGACTTTTTGTCCCGACACGCTGGTAATGCTACTGTTATCGAGTCCGCAGATTTGAACGGCCGTGCGCGCATTGGTAACAAAATATCACGTCAGTCTATGTCCCTCACGTTCCCCACGCCCGACAAATGACACATAGTCTGGCGGGGGGAATTTTTTTTTGCAAAAATAAACAAAAAAATTCCCAAAGTTTTTGTGCTTTTCGAAAAAAAAACACACAAACAATAACATTCAAGACATATTCTATGAAATTGTTCATTTTTTTAGAGAAAAATCTCAATATCTCAAAAACCCTATTTTTTATTTTTTATGTTTGATTTTGTGTTGAAACTTTGATTTATTCTGAATTTAATGCCGTAAGAATCGTAGTGGGCAGAATTTTCTCTCATTTTTTCGTAATCTAACATTGTTTTGTTGATAACATAAATTTAAGTTTACATATCTCTTAGTTAACATATTATATAACATTTATTATCGGGATTTTTTGAATAGTTTTTAATGAATTTGGTAAGAATACTTTATGAATAATAAAATAAATAATCACTGAATCACGCTAAATAAAAATGTTGTGGTATTATTAATATTCAAATACTTGTGATACGAACATTCAGTGCGTACGGCATTCTGCAATTTCTGTAACGACGGACACTCGAGATTATCAACATTAATTATGGGCTCAAATCAAGCGTTTAAAAAATTCGCCTACCATTCTCTCTTCTTCCGAGCCCTTAAGGTAAATTTACTCGAGCATCGTGCAAAATGTTTTGGAGAATTCCGTTTATAGCGTTATAGGACACAGTACCAAAGTTCCATGGTAAAGCGTGATAATGACTTGTCAACCAAGCATTCGCACATCTGTATTTGGTGGGCAAATGGATCCATAAGCATGGCTGTTCAAAGAAAATCATTGACGGTGTTAGATTGGAATCCGTTAAGGAAATAGCAGGAAATTCCTTCAGGCCAAATTCATTCGAGAGTTTTTTAAAACCCTGCAAGTCAACCACGTACTCCATCTCGGATACAACTGATTCGAATACCCCTTGCAACTGATTTATTTATAACAAACGTTCATTATCCCCTCCTCTCACAAAACTTATATATACTAATAATAATACAAACTAAAAAAAAAATATCTCTATAGATGAACACATTCTTACAGTATTTTTTAAACATTACCACTGATGGAAATATATTTGACAATGAGCGAAAAAAGGATTTACAGATGCGAATTCGAGGTAAATATCAACGGGGCCTGATTTCAATGAGTCATTCTGCTTTGAACAATCGATAACAATTAGCGGCGCGTATTTAAAAAAGTCAGCTTTGTTTATGAGTGGTTCAGGCTCCTTCTCGTAATAGGAAGATTGGAAATTTAGATACATTTCGTAGAGCAAATTATACTGATTGCGACTAATGCCAAAATTCAAGTTCCCGTAAGGATAACTCTGTGAATCCAAAAAGAGTTTAACGTCCCGGATATGGCAATGTTCAAAATGACTCGTATTCTTCAGAGCATTATTTTTTCATGCCGTTTGGAATCCCACCATTACGTATCGGGGTTTTTTGAGTTAAGTCGAAGTTTTTACTACCCAAACGTGTTTCGATGAAATCGGTAATAGAGGGTACTCGTATAGTTCCTACGTGCAAAAGCTTATTGGGAGGGGTGTATTTTTGGCTATGTAATTTAGTAGCTGAATTTTTCGGTCATCGGAGACCTTGATATACGGTATCATTCATTCAATTTTCGAAAGAGTAATTTTGAACTCTTCCAATACAGCACCGCCTTCCGGTCGAGCCTGTATGATGGCATTCGTGTTGGCGTTGGCTCTTGTCAATATCAGTTCGTGCTTGGCATTGATGATAATCTTGCGATAGTCCTCGGCAAAGCCCAATAACATGCATAGTGGTATCGAGATATCAAAGTAGCCAGAATCGTCAGTTATTTGTAGCTCTTTTGCATTGGGTACCCAGCCGGCGTTTTCCATTATCGATGTCTGACTAGGATTCTGAGACACGTAATTTTTCATTACACTCGTGAGGCCAACATTTTTACATCGGTCAATCTCAACAGCGTTCACCTCGTAGCGTATCTCCTCGAATAAGTGACAGATGGCATTGGTGACCGACTTTGTTTTCGTCGTGGGAGTTTGTCCATCGGCTCTCGTTAACACTATGACGTCCGGCGACACCACGTTGGTGTCCTGCGAAAACTATCGGGCGACAGCCGGCGACACTACGTTGGTGTTGTGCGCCAGCTATTGGACGACCACAAGCGACACTATGTTTTGAGCCAGTCCTGCCGGCGCGCAAGCGAACGAATCTCGAGTAATCGTGCGGACGTCATAGGGTTCATCTACCGCTGATGTGCAGCGACCTCTTGTAATACCGCAAGAACTTATTTTTATTTTGTTCGAAGTTTCAGACCCAGACTCTTCAGATATTGAATATTCTGATGTGTTAGATCCTTGTGAGGCGCTCGACGAATGTTTCGTTCGAGGCATGGTCGTTGAAATTTATACCCTTTACCGGTCTTTGACTCAAAGGCAATTTCCATTTTTTATAAGATTTGATGTGTAGTCCAATCGTTATTAGCTTGCCGCGAAAGTTCACCAACTTGCCGTCTTGATGAAAAATTGTCAACTGCAGATTGTGTATCGATTTAACGGTAATTGGAAGATAAGCGATGTGCGAGAACACTTCGATAATCTTATACCCTGGCGGTACAGTAGGGAAAAATTCGTGAATCGTATGAACTCGTTGTCCGTTGGTATACGCTCCCGAGGTTATATTACACTCGACTCGTAGAGAATTTATCTTGAGAATAGTAAGGCGTAAATCGCATTTATGGGTAATATTAGCTGGAAGGATGCGTGGTGTAAAACCCAACAGCCGACCAATAGAATCACTTGGTTCGAAATTTGTCTCGCGATTGCTTTTAATTTCACTACACAGAGTATTATTATTGGGCTTGAGAATGATGATGATATTACTATCAGAGAGTACTTTTCGCAGATAGCTTTCAATATCATCAATTTCGTAACTCCCAGTCGGTATGGTGATAATCTCAGTACCCACGTAAAATTTGTTATTTCTCTCGTCTATACTGGGAATTGAATTGAAGGTTCGCAGTCCACAGAAACCCAAAGTATAATTTTTATGCGGCGACAATTCGATTGGGGGAAAATAATGGGCTTTGAGTATGGACGATGTGCCTGACAATGTCAATGTAAAGGATTCATCCATCGCGTCCAGCACTCGACTGATGATATGACGCGTAGAACGGTCCATTTTATAATTGGGCTGTTGAAAAAAAAAATTTTCGGAAATGGAAAGATCATACCTAAGTTTTATAATAAACCTATTATTATTTTTTTTGTTTCGTTACAATTAAAAAGTTATGGCAAATTGAAAATAAATTTGTTATCCTAGTACCAATGACGCGCCGATATTTCCCGAAAAAACCCGAGAGCGTGTGACGTCACAATGTTAACTTTTCCTGAATAATGGGCCGTCATAGACATTTTTAACGTTCGATCATTTTATTGTTCTTATTATCGTCAATGTTTGATAAAATTATAGAAAATAGCAAACCTTAAAAGTTATCGTAGGTGTTTTGTACCATTTTGTAAGAATACTACAAAAACCGCACCGGACAAAATGTTTTGAAATGTGTCTCACAAGGTTAAACGTAGACGTCCGTGGTTCAAAGCAGTGCGGCGCATTAATCCGAAAACAACATCAATTTTTTTCTGTTGCGATGATCATTTCGCTGTAAGTATTTCAATATATACTATATTTAATAATCATTTATATCTGCAAATAAATATAATACCTAGAGTTAGATCCAAGAATTTTTTTAAGGAGACTAACTATCAATCAAAATCGTGATAACACAGAAGTTTTAATAAATAATTTAAAACGACTTGATAATCAATTCGTATATTGTTGTGGAATCTGATAATGATTATTTATTTTCAGCTCAAAGAAGATATGGAGAATTATATGTACTACACTACCATGGGAGGCAGAGCAACAATTAAAGCCGATGTCGTACCACACAAGTTTACTTATCAACCCAGTTGTAAAAGACAAGCCAGTGTGAGTCCTAGACCAGCGCAGAAAAAAGACGAAGACAACAGGTGCTTGAAGAAATTTTGTCAGAATCGTCAGAAAATATAAAAATTAACACACCTCAATCGTTTTGTGTTGAGACTTTATCAGCAGATCACAATGTTGATAATATTGAAATAGATGCTTCTCCTTTACATCTAAATTCAGCTGAAAAAGTCAGTGTTGGAACACAGACGGACATTAAAAAGCGCACTGTTATTACGCAAACAAATATTCATCGCAAGTTTCGAAGTGTATCAATTCAATGCAAACTTCGTTCACGTGGAGTTGACAAAATGTGCTCGCTTGTTATATGCCTGAACGTAGCAACATAACAAAAATACTACCTATACTCTTCAGGAATTCATGTAGCCACGTCAATGCGATTATTGATGCATTTGAAATCCAAATTGAAAAACCAACAGATCCAGAGTACCAATGTTTAACTTGGTCAGAGTATAAAAAAGCCAATACTTAAAAATATTTGATATCTTGTACACCAGATGGTTTTATAAATTTTATATCAAAAGGATTTGGAGGTCGAATTTCTGATGAATTATTATTCGAACAAAGTGGATTATTAGAGATGTTACCCGAAAATTGTGCTGTCATGGCAGATCGAGGATTCAAAAACATAGTTTCGATTCTTGACAGTAAAAATATAGAATTAATTCGCCCACCTTCGGTTTCGTCGGGCATAAAATTAGCCCAATATCAGGTTTTACAAGGCAAACGAATTGCTGCTCTACGTATTCATATAGAACGCAGCATTGGAAGAATACGAGAATTTGATTTTCTCAAACCTCATGCAGTAATAAATCATAATATGCTTCCATTTACAGATTATATTATTATCATTGTTGCAGCATTAGTGAACTTACACACACCTATTGTCTCAACATAAATGTATTAATATTCATGTAAACAATAAATTATTAAATACGGTTGAGAAACAAATTTATTGGATGTTTTTTTGACAATATAAGTTAACATGATCATTTATGATAATGATAAAAATAATTTTATGTCTTAAATTCGTACAGAGCTCAATAGTTTTGGATATATATTCTTTGACCAAAACGACAAGGCTTTTACAATTAAAGCTCGTGTATAATCTTCATCGAAAGCAAGTTTTTTTATATAAATTTTATTATTGTTTTCAAAGTCTGGATCAGCAACACAAAATACACCGTCTTCTTTACCGGTCATTAGCATTTGCAATTGCATTTGCGCAATACACTTTGGACTGATGTTATTGTTTGGTAACAACGTATGTAATGTTTGCTGACTCGAAGGAAATTGATTTCAATAATATAAGTATCAGTCAATCCATCAGGTGATGATGCGAAAATTGGATATGTGGGTAACAGATATATCCCTGGACGCGTAAGTTGTGTTTCTAACAGTTTTTCTAACATTAAAACTACATCTTTTTCCAATTCTTTTCCACGTAACATAGCACGTGTCTCGTGTACTTTGCTTGCACCTATGATTTCCTGAACAAGTGCACCGTTATCTGTTTGGCAATGAGCAGCTTCATAAAATTTAGATGCTGTAATTCGTCCGTAACGTAATTAATGTCATAGTTTACATTTACTTTGTTCTCTTGTTAATTGTTCGGCGTTTTCGCACTTTTGTACATTCATTGCAGTTTCAGCGAACTCTAAAAAATTGTCAATTTGCCTACCAAAATTTTCGTAAAATTGAAAAATATGTCGGTGTAACGATAAATTATGTTTTCTTACTCTTTCAATAAAAATTTAGCTGTCCAATTTTACAATTAATTTGCTGACTTTCAGCGAATTGAAGCACTTCGCCTAAAAACGTACTATTGTTGGGCAAATTGCCAACTCGAGCCAAAGTCACTTTTTTCGTAAGTTGTTCAGCTTCGATATATTTGACAACAGAACCAACGCCTGATAAACGGGACCTTTTCCAATAACACGCAACTTCAGTGGGTGTTGGATCTTCGCTTCTTCGATGTGTCCACACGAGTAACGCTAATGCGTGTTTACAACCACCTGCAATCATATACATATATACAGAAGATTTGTAACATTATATCAATGTTTTTTTATATTGACAAGGCACTACCTATAGAACACCAAATCTTACAACTCAATTTTCATGATTTTTCTTAAGTTTTTAAAGGTTTGGTTATTAATCGAAGCTTAACAACAATGATTGTTTCGAAAACTAAAATAATGAAATCAAAAGTACCAATGATCATGGAAAGGTATGAACATGCATTACCCTCTAAAAAGACATTATGATATTCGACTAACATTTGGCATTCTATACGGAGAGCTCTCGTTAAAGTATTTATTAGCTGCTGAAGCTGCACAATCGTGAGATTGAGAGTCTTGAACTGTTCCTTCTTTTTCGTTTATAATTCATGAAACGGTATAACATTTACTCCTTACTTTATGCTCTGGACATACACGTCCTTTAACTGTGCAAATTCCATCGTTGCGGTTAAGTTGTATATAATCTATGGCTTTGTCGCCGTAACTTTCGCGTGACACCCTATAAATAATATTTTGTTTCTTATTTACATTTACATAATTATTTTTTAAAAAACTTACATTGATGTTTTCGCACCTCGAACTTCAGCTAAATTGAAGCGAGTGTCCATTTTCAAAAAATCCGTTATCATAAATATATCCACCCGAGGTACCTATATTCTGAGAATTGGCTTTTATATAGCCTTTGTCACACATGATTTTATTTAATCGTTGCCAATAATGATTTTGTTGCACTGAATTTTTATTATTTTGATAGTTCGTGCACCGGTGTAAGCTCTTGATAGTACTGTTGTGAAAACATTTTAACATAGTGACGTCACAAATATGGCAGCCCATTATGGCGCGTTCGTGGTCACGTGATTTCTTTTATAAATTTTATCAATTTTCAATTATTTATGATTAATTGTAAACAGTTTCTTTAAGTTTTTCATATCGATTACCAATATTACTTGTAAAAATGTTTTAAAATACAGGAAACAAAATCGATATTTTTTTTTTTCAACAACCCAATTTTCTGTTGAGAAACTTGAGATACAAATGTCCACACACTGTTGTATCATAGTCTTGATATTTTTCATAATTATAATTCACAATGCTGCCAACACCGAGAAATTTTATTAAATCGGGTGGTGGTTGAAGATCATCGAAACTGTCGAAGTACATTACTTTCTTGTTTTTTTTTCGCGTATGCGACCCAATGCGTGCCTGGACCTTCTTTATCATCAAGATTAAGAATAGCTGATTCGTATTTTCTGGGTCCATCCTTTGGTAGCGCATTTCTCATGTAAACACCACGGAAATGTGGAATTTGCACGGCGCGGGCGAACTTTGATAAATCAGCGTCGGTGAGCGTTCGGTATGGTAGCCTTAATCGTTTTTACGTGAAGACCCATACCGCTTTTGTAAGGTTTAAGATAAAGTCCCTCTCCCAACGCTATACTCTCGATCGCCTTGTTGTGGCGCTTACTCTCCTCGAGAGCACTTTTAGCAGCCTTGGCATCATTCGCAGGTTTAACAATGCCCGCTGCACCACCAGCGAGAGCTCCGGTGGCACTTAATCCAACGAAAAGGGGTATGAGAAATGGCAAAAAACCATCAATTTTTTTAGGTACAGGAAGAATGCGTGATGATTGGATGTTCCTCTTGCCACCAGCATTTTTTACAGCTGCGGGAGCGACCGTTAGAGCTGATTTCACAGTATTCGCGCCGGAAATCATCGAGGTTTTCGCTGCTCTGATAATGCGCTTTATCGACTCTTGTTTCGCTCGAGGCTCCTTTTTCCTCTTCCCCTTCACCCTAATACCCATGCCGAGCTTAGTTTTAGCTTTCATCAGATTCGCAACTCCCCAAGCTGTAGCCTTGTCACTCAAATTTGTGTCTTTTGCAAAAACATGTTCCCAAGCTTTGTTCTCGAGTACTCTGTCTGCCGCACGTCGAGCGTCAATGTTTTCTCGATTTTCAGAATATGTGATGTTGTGCTCTTTACAAGCAGCATCGAGCGCGTTGATCCCCGAATCACCTCGTTCGAGTATTTTTTTCAATTTGGTGCCAGGACCGCAATATTGATAACCAGGTACATGCAGTTCGATAGGAAGGCGATTGATGAGATCGTTCACAAGTCCTTTTCCGTGTACGATCATTACTCAATGACGAATAGTCGTAGAGTGACAAATTTGTGTCGCACTCGTTTATTTATTAGTATTCTACACCAAAATTCCTGGGATTTTGAGAATTGAATTATTTATTCAACAATGTGCTCTTTCCCATAGAAAGTACAAGATGATACTGACAATTAGCAAGTATTCGAGCGCAGTCTTATCGCAACCGTCAAAATGAGTGTTTATGTATGTGGTCATCATTTGAAAAGGCGTAGGAATACTGATACCGGCGGCAGTCGAGGTCCTCCCGGAGGAGGCTTTAAAACGACCGCCGATGGTCAATACGATATGGATAATCGAAGATCGTGTAATTTCGGTCCCCCCCCCGTCGGAGAACACGATGTTGTGTGTGTGCGAGTGATGCATGCTGGTATTGAGGAAGAATTTAGACTTATTTACGCCGTTACAAATGCCTTGCGAAATAGTACCGATGATTCTGAGACGATGTTTCAAGTACTCGAATTGCAATTTCAAGAACACATGAAACATGAGCGAGCTAATAACTCATCGGTACAAGAACTTGTGGCACGCGATTCCGAGCTTATTGTTCGACGAGCGAAAGAGATCACACGAATCCAGTGTGACAGACGCTACAAAAAATCTGAAAACACACACCAAAGCTCTCGAAAAATCTACTCTAAATAATTCACAAATTTTGTCAGATCGTCTTGGGTTAATTGCACCAGAGCATGGAAAAACAAACGATAGCGAATGAACTCCATAAACTGGCACGGAAAAATTATCCGCGTTGTCACGTTGACATACTAGAGTTGGATGAGACGTGGCAAGCTGATCTTGTTGATATGTCAGTGTACGGGCAGTACAATAATGGCTACAAATGCCTACTAACAATTATCGATATTTTTTCAAAGTTTGCTTCGGTCGTACCAACGAAAACGAAAAGTTGCAAGGGCGTGTCGAGTGGCATGGTATCGGTTCTTAAACTTGGTCGCGTCCCAAAAACATGCACGTTGATCGCGGTAAAGAATATTATAACAGTAAATTCAAGACTTTGCTTCAACGCTACGGAATCACCCTATACTCTGACTTCAGTAATACGAAAGCATCGATATGCGCATGTTTTAATTGCACGATCAAAGATAAAATGTGGAAACAATTTTCCCTACGTCGATCGTACAAGTGGATCGATATAGGTACTCCAAGATTTGATTACCAATTACAATAACTCCAAGCAACGTATGGTAAAGATGAGGCCTCGCTAAGTTAGAGCTCGAAATGAAATAAATATCTTGCTCCACGTTAATAGAAAATCAAAAATTAATCGGGCGCGAAAGATAAAATTCAAGGTTGGCGATAAAGTACGCATAAGCAAGTATAAGCACGTTTCCGAAAAAGGTTATACATCAAACTGGACAACGGAAATATTCATCATAAACAAAGTTGTAAATACCGATCCTGTAACATATAAGTTGCGAGATTATCAAGAACAGCCGATCGAGGGAGGCTTGTATCAAGAAGAACTCGCACCCGTCAAATATCCGAATACATATCTTGTTGAAAATCTTATTCGAAAACGTGGAAATAAATTGCTTGTAAAATGGTTAGGTTCCAACAGTTCTCACAATAGTTGGATAAACAAATCTGATTTTTAATTTTTTGTTTATATCATAAGTTTTAATCAATAGAAACAAAAAAAGGATTTAAAAAAAATGGGTTTATAATTTATTCTCAAGCATGATAAAACATATAATTTTTATTCACTTTTTTACATTATGCGGCAGAACTATTTTTCCGTAGTTACATTGTTTCTTCGAGCGTATCCACCCATTCTTCTCGATACGTGAGCACCTCTTCATGCTGATTTCATAATCGGCATACGTCAACGAGGCGATGTCTTTGGCGATTGGACAATACCATGGATACAGCATTCTCCCTTTGAAGCTTTTTCGTGATGAGTAGTTTTTGAAGCTTTTTCGTGATTGTGGTTTTTGCTTCGAATTAATTTTTTATTTTTTATTATAATTTGATGGTCAAAGAGGCATCATTTGTAATCGTCAAACGTTATCGTATTCAGAGTATCTCTCTTTACGCCTTTCGCACGCATTTTAACCGAGTTTTTCAATCTGAAACTATACATTGTAGCTCCACTATAAATAAATTCCACCAATAAATTATTGCATAATTTGCCCATTATTTTCGTCCTACATGAGGCCCAAAACATTCTTGTTAACTAACGGCATACAATACGCATCGGCTGTTGAATAATCGGATGTATCAAACTTGTGAATGTCACGTTATGTGATTTCGTATATGTCTGGTGTCTCGATGTAATACAATAAATTATCTGTGTCCGTATACATTAGTTTAGCTCGATCGTTAACAGTTTGTTTTATATAATCATAATGGAAGTCCCAGATGTATATTTTCGCCAAATCGAGAATACAAAGGCCTGTGTATATAGGCTTGTTAAATTTAATTTGAGAGCGAGTCAATTCGATGATTACAGTGCCCTCGTCGAGTATGGTACAACTAGGAAAAGTGTATTTTGCGATCAGAGCTCGAGCTCCGTACCTCCCATCCCATTTAGTAACAAGTCGTACGTCGCGATGTGTTCTTACATTTTCCATGGTTTTACCAAAAACGGTGTTATTCATAAGTTGGTAGAAATTTTGTTGAAAATCGTTGCTGGATTTTGTTCTCAAATTGTTATTCAAATCAATGTATTTTTTTCAGCTAGGGATGTGGTTGAAATTTCAGACTTCTATAAATTTTAACGAGCTTCAGACCCAAATTCATGTATTGCTTTAAATTTCGATAGATCAGGATGTATCGATTTTTCGGGTATAGCGTTGTCATTAATTTTAGCTGTGTACAGACTGGCGATACATAAGGTTCCGGTGCCAGGGGTAAGTCTTTGGCGGGTTGTTTCAACCTTCAGGTAAAGTATCCGGTACCTAACAGCCGGGTAAAGGTTACCCGTCAGTTAAATGTGTGAGCGTTGTTCCACCGTTCTGTACCCTACTGTTCATTACCCAGCGATATGTATCAATTCTAACTTCCGGAAATATTGATGACTATGCTCAAGTGTAATCGGTTTTTTAAAAACGTAACGGAATTTTTTCGCATATTAGTATACACATAGAATCCGAAAAAGAGAATATTTTATTTTTTTCATTGAAAGTATATTTGTCTCTGAATAACGGCAAGTACTGTTGTTTTTATAATTCGGACATAGGTGAAATATGTCATAATTCCTTTATTGTATTATAAATAGATGGCTGATATCCTGAAAACCGAGATCCAATTTCGTCATATAATCAAAATCCACGTTAATCAAAATTATCTTCAATTTTCCGATTGTCAATTTACTATGATGATCTTTTAGATACATACCAGTTTTTGGTGCATTGGATATAACTTCGTCAAATCTATTTGAATAACAAACGGCTTTAGAACAAACAAATGATCGTATTTATTTTCAATGTTTATTGATTTCAATCTCGTATATACCCTCAATTTTATTTTATGCCCATTATTTTTCGTAAAAGACTCAAAATCCTTAATGACGACATGGTATCCAACTTACATTGCACTTGTACCTTATTTCGTCTCGTGGGCAAAATAATACTTGCAGTGTTCACCGGGTAAGCCCTTCTGAAAAAGTGTTCTGTTCTTTTTCGTGGATCGAATAATTACATTATTTTTATTGGACTATCCTTATCATAGTGATGGTACATTGAAGGATACATTGAACCGCGGAATCGTATTTTTTTCAGCTATTCCAAAAATTCATTATGGAGCAAAATAAAAATACGATGAAAAAAAGTAAACAAAATCACAACAAAAGTTATAATGAACTGAAAATCGAAGAGGCTTTACAACAAATCGGTAAGGGAATGTCTGTGAGAAAAGCTTCGAAGACCTTTGGAATTCCCAGAACAACGCTCCAAGGTAAGGAATTTGGACGACATGGACGATCAGTTGGTCATCCCACTAAATTGACACCAGACGAAGAAAAAGTTTTCACCGATTGGATAATTGAACTCGGTGCATTTCCAGTAACGAAGGGCCAGCTGTTACACAGCGTTTCTAAATGTGTGACAGAAAACGGACGAACTAATTGTTTCACCGATGGAATTCCGGGACGTCGATGGGACCAAGGTTTTTTGAAGCGTCACCACGAAATGTCCAAAAGAATATCGCAAAATTGATCGTCGACGAGAGCGAATATCAGCAAAGACGGAATTCGGGGTTGGCACGCAAAAATCGAGAACTTTTTTGTGGAACATGAGTATCTTAAACCTATTTCAAGTTGTCCCGATTGTATTTTTAATTGTGATGAGACGGCTTTTTATCTTTTCCCAAAGAATAAATTTGTTTTAGCACAAAAAGGATCGAAATAAATCCATTGTAAATCAATGAACGATGAGAACGAATGTCTGACCATCCTTATTGGAGCATCGGCTTCCGGCCATTTAATTAATGCCGCCGTTAACTCTATTCCCATACGAAGGTATGCCACCGAATATCGTTTCGAAAATGCCTAAGAATTGGGGAATAGGTAGGACCGATTCTGGTTGGATGACATGCGAAGCTTTCTATGAATATATAACGAATGCTTTTTATCCATATTTGCTACAAAATAATATTGAACGCCCTATTGCTCTGTTCCTCGACGGGCACTTATCCCATTTTTCGTTGCACCTGGGCTCATTCTGCAGAGAGAAGGGTATTATTTTGATGGGTTTGATACCACATGCAACACATCTCATGCAACCAATGGATGTGTCGTTGTTTCATCCCCTCAAAAATGAATGGAAAAAGATGTCCATGAATGGCGGATGAATGATAATAATGAGCGACTGAAGAGGGAGGATTTTTCCGGTTTAGTAAACGAAAGTTTGCAAAGAGCAGCTAAACCAGAAACTATCCGCTATGGGTTCAAAATCACTGAATTATATCAATTCGACGTAAATGCAGTGCCTTTTGAAAAACTGTTAAAAGCGACAGTTGAAAATCCAACACAAACCGAAAGTGACGTATGAGAGTGGAGAGAGGACCATAACGATTGAAAATACGATTGGAGTTGAACAATTAAAAGAATTCCGTAGATGCGAGAACAATGGATGGGATGGACATGTAATGGACGCAGGTCTTCTTAATTTCTGGCTGGAAATTAAAAAAAATAATCATGATTCATCTGTTAAAGATATGACTACGTTAGAAAATATTCAAAAGCATAGTACGACGCTCGACATAAACATCGATTTTGCTGCTCTCAAGCTCGATGAAATTTGTTTTTCCACTGACGATGTAATCGATTTGGATGTCAATAATGATGGCTCCGGTATTATTTCGACGCCGAAAGCGAACACGGATACTTCGAACATTCTTCGACAATGCGAAGTCACACCGATCGCTCACGGAATACAACAGGATGAAAATTCCAATACTCTCGACCATACTCGTAGTCGGACACCAGTTACTCCAAATGAAAAAATCCCATCGCCTTTCAAAAATGCTTTGTTTTGGCCAGATACTCCAGTTATCGTTATCGCGAAATCCGGAAAAGTGAAAAGAAAGTTAACGCCATCGGTAGTTGTTTCTCATTAGCTTATGACGTATAAAAAAAAAAAAATTGAAAAAAGAGAAGGACGAAAAATTATCCAACGCCAAATCGAAAACTACAACCAAGAAAAAATCTAATGTTGATGGAAATAAAAATGACAAACATGATGTAAATAATGCAAATATAACTGAGATTTGCAAAGGTGATTATGTCATAATCGCATATGATGGCGAACAATTTCCAGGTTCAGTAATTGATATAAAAAACGGACCAAAATTTGAAGTGAAAACAATGACAATGGGTGGTATTGGCAATAGATGGAAATGGCCTGATAGAGATGACGTGCTAATTTACGAAAGGCATAAAATTATTAAGAAAATTGTTCCACCCTTGCTGCTGAATGGCAGAGGAATATACTATATCGAGGTGAATGAATAGAAAAATGTGATATTGTACGCAAGATAACAAAATGTGATACTACTTCTAATGATTTAGAAATGATTGTCTAATATAGAGATTATTTATGATAAAACCATTTTTTTACAGCGTATATTTGAAAGTCCTAGTTTCAGTGACGAAGTTACGTGTAGAAATTGACGAAGTTAGGAACAACGCCATTTTTTCATGACGAAATTGTGTACAAATCAACATCTGGAAAAATAATTTTTTCTAATTTGTACATTTCACATTTTTTGTAAAGAATAATAAGTTCATGTTACCGAAAAATTAACTTGGTTTATCGAAAAAGCAATTTATATGTGATTCATTTCGATAATATTTGCGTGTGCACTCTTAACATGACGAAATTATAGACGTTTACCTTACATAGTTTAGTTAATATAATATAACTGTAGGAAATTCACGACAGCGCGGGAAAGAGGCGATCGAGTAACCTCTCGCTGGTTCAGCACTCATAAAGAACAAAGTAATATTTATTGTATTATAAATGATAAATAACTGGTAGAAAGGAAAAGTAACCTCTGTTACTGTACTGCAACGCTCTCGCTTCTCGTTGCCCCACGACACACACTCTGCCCTCTCCGTCAGTCTCTCGCTCACTTCGTAGTAGGGGCGCCCCGGGCGACACCAGCCAAGCGGTCGAGAAACTCAGCATGTCAATCTACATCAGCCATGCCGACACAGTAGTCGACTGGTCATATGGACAATTCGAACTCTCTACATAACTACTTGATCTCAACGCTAAGTAACAGTTTTTGAATACTCTTTTATGTTATTCAATTTTATGTTCCAAGTTACATTATTTTATTTTTGTTGTTGGGAATTCACGACTAATATGATTAGTAAAAATTGTAACGCGATTAATGGAAGACATTATTGTGATTAATTAAACCCTGTAATGTTCTTTATCATTAAACATTATAATTGTAATGAGTTAATTCCCATGCCGCACAAAGAAATATCAGAAAGGTCTCAGAAATGTTTCAACTGAAAAAGTGAAACATTTCGGAAATATTGCGAAATATTTCTGCAAGATCTCTGAAAATTCTGTGAAAGGGCACAATGTCCGCGATTCTTTCACATAAGTCCTTCCAGAAATGTGTCTGAAAAGTCTGAAATATGTCCGCAACCTTTATGAAACCACTTCGCATATATTTGATAAAGGTTGCAGACATATTTCAGACCATTCAGACGTATTTCTGGAAGGTTTTAATGTGGAAGAATCGCGGACATTTTGACCTTTCAGAGACTTTTCAGAGATCTTGCAGAAACATTTCGCAATATTTCAGAAATGTTTCACTTTTCCGTTGACAGATTTCTGAGATCTTTCTGACATGTCTGTGTGCTGTATGGGTAAATATGAGAATGAGCTTACGATTCATGAACGAAAAGTCATGCAACTATATATATAGTATACAGTAGAACCTCGATTATCCGAATTTTCCGTTATCCGAACGCTTCGGCGCCTCATGCGAACTCAAGGATGGTCTTTTTTTTCTCACGATCAGTTAAGGTATTGCCCTAAGGAATCCTCCGTTTTTCATCGCGCAACTCAGTCAATCAGTTGCGCGCAAGTTGAAACTCTGTTTTAAGAATATTCAGAGTAACTCTCGCGATGGCTTCGGCTAGTACGTTGCAGCGAAAAATTGAACGCACGCTTGATAATGGGTCAACTTTATCGAGTTTGTCTCTGTCGTATAACGTTGGAACATCGACCATACCTGATTTGAAAAAAAATAAGTAGAATATCATGAAATATGCATCAGAGTCTAACAGTGAAGGTGCCATGCGTCGACGAAAAGTGTTGGGAACTGCAGAAAATGTACAGTTGGACAGTGCCCGAAACCGCCCTTGAATGGCTTGAAACCCAACCAGAGCATAGACCCACACATCTACTGTTCTTGAAACGAATTCAAGACTTAGCGGCTAAAAAAAGCGCAACTACTATGAGACAACCAAAAATTTATCATTATTTTAAGCCATAATTGTGATTTAGCTGTATAAGTAGTGCTGGTATGAAAATGGAAACGTTATTCATTATTAATTGCTATCAAATAAAGAATTTAGGGTCGTGGGATTAAAAAAGAGATTTTTCGATATTATTTATATTATATGAGTTGATTTTCCCAGAAATCGGAGATATATCTTCGATTAACCGACTTTTTTATTATCCGAACGATGTTCGGTCCTAATTGGATCGGATAATTGAGGTTGTACTGTACACATATGAACTTATTAGTATAATTATTTCGATTATTTTCTGTAAACAATCGATTGATACATATAATTGGTCATATCTCTATTAACCAGATATTGATGATCAAATCACTAAATCGCTACATCAATTGATAAGCTACTCGCACCTTATACTCTCATCACAATTTGCACACGTGCATACACAAAAGAACATAAAAATACACATTCTTACATCCATATTAATTCTTCTCAATAATCTACAGACACTTAAACAGAGTGCCAACGAATCTTATGTCAATTGATCGTGCCAAGTCAAACGATGTGAGTTATCGGAATTCATCTCCCGAAAATGTACCAATAATTCCATATGAAGACTAAATAATTGTGATCGAAGCCTTTGTTAGTTGATGTTTTAAGAGTTTGAGTAAATGTATTTGCGGATGCAAATATTTGGTACTGACACAAATACCCTCATTAGGAAATCGGCATATTTATGTACTTACAGTAGAACTTCGAGCATCCGAACCCTCAATTATCCGAATGATGATTTAGTTTATCCGAACGCTCAACTATCCGAACGTTGGCGCTAAAGATACATTGTTGCTCGCTGCCAGCGCTGTGAGCAACAATGTATCTTTGCGAGAATCGCGGGCATGCAACGGCGTATATCGAACGAGCTGAAACGCGCTTTGTTTCATCGAGCGTTGTTAGTCGCAGTTTCAATATATTTCTCACACTGCGCAGATAGAAACGTGAATGCCGAATTGTTCCTTTTTAATTATAATATCGTTTGTTACTTCAATTGTGCCATGGCTTGAACGTCGAGTCCTCCAACTCCCGAGCGGAAACGTAATGTTCTTACGGTGGAAAAACATTTGGAAATCTTGTCGAAGTTAGATAAGGGCGAAAATAACGCATCTCTAGCATTTATTTATGGTATCGGAAAAGCAACATTCACCGATATAAAAAACAAAATCGAGCGGCTTTCACATCATTTGTGTCTACGATGGATACCCGAGTCGAAATTTTTTGAGGAATCAAGAATAGGCAGCATCGAGCGGACTGCCCGAGTCGAAATTTTCACTGCCCCTCTTAGCCTCTTAGAGCCTATTTCCTTTGTAGTGCACAGGCCGCCGGCCTTCTGTCGATGCCAACGTGGCCTCCAGCTCGAATCTGACGGCATCACGGGCCCTCTGGTACTACCGCTCTCGATGTCAAGTTCGAAAACGTGCCCTCCGGTACTGCCGCTCTCGATACCAAGTTCTTCGAGCCGAGGTTCCCCGGGCGGTTATGGTAGGGCCTATGTGCCCTCCAGTAACCTCCGCTCGGCCCGAATGTAAAGTTTATGCCATTTTGGAGGCTCTATGAGGGGGCACGCATATACCATCCAGTATGCATCGTAGCCTCGCCTCGACCCTCAGCAGTCCGCTCGATGCTGCCTATTCTTGATTCCTCAAAAAATTTCGACTCGGGTGGTGAGGGTCGAGGCGAGGTTACGACGCATACTGGATGGTATATGCGTGCCCCCTCGTAGAGCCTCCAAAATGGCATAAACTTTACATTCGGGCCGAGCGGAGGTTACTGGAGGGCACATAGGCCCTACCATAACCGCCCGGGGAACCTCGGCTCGAGGAACTTGGCATCGAGAGCGGCAGTACCGGAGGGCACGTTTTCGAACTTGGCATCGAGAGCGGTAGTACCGGAGGGCCCGTGATGCCGTCAGATTCGAGCTGGATGCCACGTTGGCATCGAGAGAAGGCCGGCGGCCTGTGCACTACAAAGGAAATAGGCTCTAAGAGGCTAAGAGGGGCAGTGAAAATTTCGACTCGGGTAGTGGTGGCGGAGTGATGAAAAGAAAAGTGATGAAAAATGCGAAAGATCAAGAACTGGATGATGCTGTTTCAACGTGGTTCATGCAAAGATGTAACATAGGAGAACCGATTTCTGGCCTACTCTTGTACGAGAAATATCTCGAGTTGAATAAAAAAACTCGGTGGATCAGAAGATTTTAAGGTCAGCGCTGGTTGGCTTCACAATTTCAAGTTGCGGCATGGAATACGTACACTACAAATTCAGGGCGAAACATTATCGGCGAATTCAAGTGCGGCTGAACAATTCAAGAAGACATTTCAGTCGTTTTTGGAAGAAGAAGGGCTTTCTCGCGACGATGTCTACAATGCAGACGAGACCGGTCTTAACTGGAAATCGCCGCCAAGGAAGTCGCTTGCATCTCGCCAAGAATCTGCCGCACGGGGTTTCAAGGTGCCCAAAGAAACGGTGACAGCTATGACGTGCCCTAATGCCGCTGGGACTCATAGATTGCCATTGCTGCTAATTGATAAATCCAAGAAACCGCGGTGTTTCAACAACGTCACAAACTTACCTGTGGCCTATAAAGCGCAAAAGAGCGCCTGGATGGATGCGAAATTATGCGTCGAATGGTACACAAGCGATTTTATAACAACCGTTAAGAAGTGGCGGCAGGCTCGTAAAAAAACTGGCAAAGTGTTGATTCTCTTAAATAATGCACCGTCACACCGATTCGCCGAAGCTCTAAATTCGTTCGATCCGGACTTTCAAGTAATGTATCTCCCGCCAAACGTTCCGTCTTTAATCCAACCTTTGGACCAGGGTGTCATCGAAAAACTGAAAAGAATGTACCGGAAGCAAGTTCTGAGACGACTTCTGTTAGAGGATGGCCCTGAAGGCAGCGTTGTTGCGTTCTCGAAGGCACTCAACCTGAAGCATTGCTGTTATATGATAGCCGATGCATAGGATTCTTTGACCGAAGACAATGTACGAAATGCTTGGAAGAAATTGTGGATCCTTCCTGAAGAGCCGAAAGTTAAAGAAGAGAGTGTTAACTCGGAGAAAAACGACCTCGACGGATTCGTTGACTTATTCGGCAGTATTACAGGATTCACGGACTGCGATAAAGACGATGCCATGGATTGGTTAAACCACGACGTTGATGCAATTGTTTCATCAATAAAAAATCAAGATGATGATCACGACGACAGCAGTAGCGACGAAAGCGTGGATGCACCGAAGAAACCTACGCATGCTGAGGCATTTGCCGCTTTTGAGACGGGTCTCAAATGGTTCGACAGACAAGAAGAACGTTGCCCAACGCAGCTTCTCCTTCTCAAACGGCTACGAGACTTAGCCGCTCAAAAATGCATTACAGCCGTTCGTCAATTAAAAATGTACGGTTTTATGAAAAAAGTATACAAAAAGCATTCGACTTTTTTCAGGTATTTAAAATACACATATATATGTATATATACATCTTTATTAAAATTTGACATACACATTAACGTTGGGATTATTATATATATATCCAAATTTATATATATATATATCAAATGTTAATAAATATGTTTGTACTGTTTTATAGGATAAGGTGCTATTTATGATCTGATCCCAAAAAACTCACGTTTCGATTATTCGAACTATTGATTATCCGAACTAGCCTCGGTCCCAATTGGTTCGAATAATCGATGTTCTATTGTGTATGAAATTAGCTATTGATCACAAAGCGTTTGTGATTAATGGAATCTCAATAGAAAGTGATCCTTTTACAGAGTTGTTAAAACGAATATCCGAACAAGTTCTATGCACTCTACTCAAATTAAGTCTAAAAGTATAAATGAATATGAGAATGAAGGATGCCTGATTAAGTAATGATTTCGTGCTACCATGGAGGATAATGGCAACTGACACGTAAGGAAAATACCGTATATCTGGGCTCGGTGTGCCAAGAGTGCTGGTGCCACATGAGCCATAGCCATGTCGAGAGAGCATCCTTGGATCGTAATTATTTGGGAAAGATGGCACTTTACTCGGCATTTTGTCGCCTTCGCTCCCTAATGGTCGGTGGTTGATAACGAGGTTTCCCTACTGGACAGCGTTGCCCACTGAGAGATGTTGACAGCGGCTTTCAACCTAGCCACAGAGGGAGCCCCCCTTATACGGCATCCCGCTGGTGTTTCCTCATGCTGATCTGATCCTCCGCACTGGACGTCGATCTTTGCGGTCTTACCGATACTCAAATGATAGGTGAGCTTTCGCTAAAATAATCGGTTACGAAAAGAAAGGTCAACTACAAAGTGTCCGTTCTCGGATACCGATTCACAGCAAGAACCATCATTTATAAACACAGAGCATTGACACTATTATATTTGTCTAAATATTTTTTTTTTAGAAGCGGTCAGGAAGCTGTAGCCAAGATGGCTTTGTTTAAAACATATTTTAAATAATACACTTTTGCAGTTTAAATAAATCTCAAATTTGCAATGAAGTTATCTTGGCCACCAAGACGTCAACCATTACCTTATAAGTACGAACTTTTAGAGAAAGTATGAAAACTTTTAATAATTCTAGCAAACATTGGAATTGCCTTGTAACGCAATAGTGACAAAATTATTCAAAAGTATAATTCCTCTTGCATTATGCCGTCAAAGGCTTTATACACTTCGTTGAGCTTGCAACAAGCAACACGAACATGTATTCCAGCCGCAGGACAGTTATTATCGGAGCTGGGGTTGCGTTGCTCCTACGGCAGTGATCTCGGGTACATTGTCAGGTGTAACAGAACACAAGAATAAGGCTTTCCGTGTTAATCCTCGGAAAGACTGGAAGTGGAGGGGGTATTAGCACTCTCTTTTCCAGGCCGTATGAGGTGGTGGATTTGTGGGCAAGAGCTTTACTCCTGCACCTAAAGCAGCGAGTAAGGATCGTGGAGGATGAGGAGAGGAAGCAGTATGGCCGATGTGTACTCCCAAAGGTGAAGGTAAAAGAGAAGCCGTGCGAGACAGACAAAGAATGGAGAAACACATAGAAAAAGGAAAGCGGTTGAACCTGTCTAATCGTAAGCTCGTATCCACACGCAGTCAACAACAATGCAATAGTATGGTGAATTATGATGCAACGAATCCCTCGGTACTACTGCTGTGCACTTGCTCATTACCCACCGCTTCTGACTCTTACCTATGTGCCGCATTTAGTCGTGCAATAACGCCCAAACGAACACAGACAAAATGAAAGGTGTTGGAGAGTGAGAAGTGTGCCATATCTAAGCTTAATAAACATTCTCGTGTAGAAACGATCCAACGCACAAGCCCCGATATAAAAAAAAAATCGTACCACGCTGACAAATACAAATCGGGTGGGCACTTGTACGGTGTTGAATAGATGAGTCTGATGGCACGGTACTTAGAAACGGGAATATTGGTAATCCGCAGTAAACGTTAACCAATAAGAACTTATTGGTTGTTATAAATCATTTGGCTACATATATATTATTCCTCTCTTACAAAGGCAACACCAACGTTGTCCCTCGCGGATTTTGATGGGTCTTATAAATGTTATAGAGGGACCTTCCCTGAGTCCCTAGGTACGAGCTTTTTTTCTAATGCGCCCTAATTTTTTGAGCAATCCGATGTTAAAGGTTCCTATTGCGTCTTTTATACTGTTCATTTTGAACAGTAACTATTCATCAAAGCGAGCGTAGCGTAGTGGATAAGGTATACGGCCACAACGCTGCGGGACGACTGTTCAAATCCTGACCGTGAACTTTTTTTTCAATCTCATTGCCCATAATATTAATACATATATTTCATTTCATGCAAAATTATTTAATAATATTTTCCACTTGAAAATCACCCCACCAAAGTGCACTCCGGGCTACCAAACCTGCGATGTCTATTTTTATCGGCAGAAAAAAATTGTTATAAACAAAATTCAGAATGCTCCTGATTCGCTTCCAACGAATAGGGTAATAGCCTCGAGGGAGGATTGCATGAGAATTCACTCGCTCGTTCTACACCAATTAAGCGCTCCTGCCTTCGTCCCAATGATTAAATATGCGTGGCTTGCATCAAAATTGTTAGTCGAAGAGAAGACACCCTTTTTCAATATGAATCAAATGTGCTACCCCGTGTCACTTATGCGAGGGACGTGTGCATGCAAAGATTTGTCATTTATAAAATGCGCCTGGTGCTCGTTGGCTTTACGTTTTCCTTGTTTTTACGATGAGTACCACCCAGAATCATGTACTGGCGTAGCAAATGAGGAAATTGTTACGGAATTAACGTATTTCATTATAATATTCGATTGTTCAATTCAAACTACATACCATATCGCAAATTTGCTTCCAGTTTATTTATTAATAAAATTACCATGACGAAAAATATTATTATTAAATAATTTTGCGTGAAATGAAATATATTGATTAATATTATGGACAATACGACTGAAAAAAAGTTCACGATACGATCGCTTTTATGAATACTGTTCAAAATTAACAGTATAAAAGGCGCAATAGGAACCTTTAACGTCGATTTTCTCAAAAACTAGGGCGCATTAGGATAAAAGCTCGTACCTAGGTACTCAGAGAGGGTCTCTCTATAACATATCTCATCAAAATCCGCGGGGGACAACCTTGGTGTTCCCCTTGTTGGAGTGTGTCTAAACTTATTTCACGTCAATTTAGGGTGTGTAATGGAAAGAAAGGTGAGCTAAAGTGCACGAATGAGAACTAGTGATTTAACCCTTTACAACTGCATAAATTACATGGTGTTATTTATCTTGAAGTCGTCCACGAGGCGAAAGATGAGAAATGATACCAAAAAACATATGTATACATGATTCTTGTCAAAGCGAAACTTGCAACACCTGTTGACGCACTCCTCTCGAAAGAGCAGCAATGACGACGTTTGAAATATGGGTTGATCAATCTCATTTTATCCCTCTTTCATTCTTTGTCCTTTTTTGTCCTTTTTTGGTGCTCGCACATTCCGAATAAGAAATGTGGAGAATAATCACAAACTTTGTATAGCATTTAAACTAATTAATATATACGCGATCACTGGCATACGCAGGTACTCATACATATACATCAACAGGCAAAACGTACAGTCGGTCTCGAAAATATTTGGACATCAGCATAGAGTTGCTTTGTTGTACTCTATTTCAACCAAACATTTGAAGAACCATAAAATTATAGTATGGTATGTTAGAATGTACTTTTCAGGCTACATGAACGCAGGAAAAAATTATTTCGTGCGTACGATTGTTTAAATAATGCGAGAGATTAAAAGAAATGACGAATTTTTAAGTCACAAGAATATTCGGACACTATACAGATTAAGCATAGATCGTTAGCTTGTTAAACTTTAATACTGTGTTATATTCCCGTTTAGGCAGCACTTTTGTAAACATTATTTTGTAAAATGCTTACGTATTTGCACTTGTCCACAATACCTTCCACGAACACTAATTCGCCCACTCCGTGTGACGAAAGACAGCCCCAGAACATCACCGAACTCTCGCCGTGTTTCACAGTTGGTTGCAAATGCTTCGGATTGAAAAAAATGAGTGGTGGAGTGACGTAATTTTTACTGCCGAAAGCAAATTTGATATTTATGGTGGTGATGGACAAGTAAAAGTGTGGAAAACACGAAAAGAGGAGTTAAATCCGAAGCATTTGCAATCAACTGTGAAGCAAGGTGGGAGTTTGGAGATGTTCTGGGGCTGTACTACGTCACACACATTTTACAAAATAATTTTTAAAAAAGTGCTGCCAAAATGGGAATAGAACATGGTATTCAATTTTATCAAGCTAATGCTCCATGCTTAATTTGTATAGTGTCCGAATATTTTTCAATCCGAAAAATTCGTCATTTCTTCGAATTTCGTGCATTATTTAAACAATGGCACGCACGAAATAGTTTTTTCTTGTGTTCATGTGGCCTGAACAGTATATTTTAACATACCATACCATAATTTTATGGTTCTTCGAATATTTGGTTGAAATAGAGGACAACTGTAAATAGAGTATATGTGTGGGATTACGATATCGTCGCTGACTCTATTATTTACGATCGACTCGGAATCATTGCCGTCACCGATAGTCATGTATACCGACACTGTAAGTCAACCAACAGTCGACCACCGAGAAAACTATTTGATCACCAGATCACTATGACAACATTGGCCTTACAAGGAATGTTGGGACGATACGACAAACATAACAACAAAGCACATGTGAGGCATCATGGGATACCAGAAATCCCAACCGAATGGGATTAACCCCTTCCCATACTTCAACGAGTCTGACTCGTGATGAAGAATTTGGCCCAAACGTAAACATCACCAGTCAGACTCGTGGACTATATATATATATATATATAGTCCACGACATATATATATATATACATAAGGAAACAAAATTATTGTTTATATCCACAAGCGCTGTATCGCGTAAAACGAATGACTATATCACTACATAATTTGCATTTCGGCTAGTATTGCAATTGTTTTCGAGAATCACGCGGGCATGTGTTCCGCGCGTGTCAACGCGCCCAAGCGATACGGGTCACCGTATCGGGAAAGGGTTAAGAGGCCAGTCGCAGCATAGATAGAGGCAGTTTTTCTTCCAATTTGCTAACAGCCAGATGTTATTATTAGTAGTAACATTTCTACTAATAAACTGGGGGAAGGGGTAACGGGGTATCGATGGAGGCACCAGCGATCTACCTTGCCCTATTCTCCATCCATAAGTGATACAGTAGGTGAGATGCCAATGATCTCACTGAACCGCTTCTCTCGCATCTCTAAACAGAATATCCGAAGTAAAATTAATATTTGCAGGAAAGGTAACGGAGCACTAGTGGGGACACGAGCGATCATCTCCCTGGCCCACACTTTCCAACCTATCAAAAAACTATTCCACATACAACTAGGCTCTGTGAAAATGTCACGAAGTACTGGTGCAGACTGTCCGTGATTTCTCGGACTCCGATTACCTAATTTTGAGATGATTAACCTCGTCGTTCAGTGATCATATTTTCAACAACGATTAGGGAATTTGTTATTTTCCAGCTCCCTGTTCATGTCTCCTGTCAAAGGTATTGTACCCCAGACTGATTAGGGCGTGATGTGAATAATACCAGATACAAATCGATTAGCTGATTTCCATTCGGCTCACGATCAAATCAGATTAAGCTTGATTCAGGCATTCGCACATATTTTACGCGACTAATGCTAAAAATATACGATGTAATATTTTTCAATGTTTTATTAATGTAAGGTTCGTTACCGAATAATCTATTAATGTTACTGTCTCCATTCATATTACATTATTATATTTATGATCCGCTTTACAGGAATATCACTTCCTTTCATTCAGTTTCTGAATTTTAATTGGTTACTATTTCATTTGTTACACATTTGAAGAGTTATCGTAAAATACAAAAGTTCACTTTGTCAAGTTAACGTACCTTTGCATATTAAATTGTCGAACAGTATTTATGCCGTGTGCATCTAAAATATCTAGGGTTTAGTTCGCCAATAACATCCGCAATTTTGACCTAGAACAACGGGATTCGTGATTGACTGGGTGGTAGAGCTAGGCGTTGAGCGGTTTAGGATTCGACGTTATGCCGGTAATAGATACAGATACCGAGAGGCCGAGTGATGTTGAATAAGTAGAAGCAGGATAGAGGATACAGTAAAGTGCATAGAGTGAAGAGACGAATGGAATAGGATAGAGTAGCTGCAGAGGTGCGCGACGGGCGGTTGTGAGCCGTGCAGAGGTAGGTACACAGAGAGTCGGGTGGTGACGTTGACTAATGATGGTGGTGAGAGAACACACTCCAGTTTAACCCGACCTGTTGCACTCCCCCCAATAAACCCTGTCAAGCAGCGGACGCGCGCGCGCACCATCGCTAAATAGAATCGTGTAGGATCGCGTCGTCTTTCGACGAACCGACTAACTGATTTACTTCGAAAGTGTTGGCACGTGCCATTCTACGCTACGAGTTATGCAGCTATCTTCGGAACTGTAATCCGTTATAGGCATAATCGTTTCTGTCTAAACAGAGTTTTCCGTAAATTAAAAGTGGTAGATTGTTCTGAAAATATTTGCTGCGGCGGCGGAGGGATATGCACGCTTATATATATCATACACATATCTATGGACATTTAATAATTGGCTTATATTTCAAAACAATTTTCAGAATATTTAGACGATTGTATTCTCCCAGATCTCACATCTTAACCGATCCAATTATCACCCTCACCGCCACACGCTGATGGTTCTTTGCGAATGGTCAGCGACGGTGGACTCAAAGTCGCCGTGGTGCTCCCTACTAGACAACTAATAAGAGTCTGGCGATCGCGCTGTGGCGATATATTCATATGGCCTGCCAGGCAATTACCTGGAAGGGATCTCAGAGGCCTAGGGACTTGAAAAATTATTAATTTTCCCAAAAAAGTCATTGACCACGACCACTCTAACGAGAGTGTACCGTTTAAGGAGAACAAGAATTCTGCCACGGATTTATTTCACCATTGGAAACTTGCACCAAACATTGTAATGCAATTCACTCTTATAAGAGTATGAGATACTTCGCATTCTCCATATCTGGGCAGTGCTTAGATTTATAGCCACCATGTTTGCGTTGCACTATGCAGTCTTATTGCTAATGTCATCATGCTAAGCATCGTACCATTGTTTCTGCATTGAAATTGTTCATGCTGACTTTTCATCGAAGCATTGACTTACGTATTATTGCAACTAATTGATCATTTCCGATATTTCAATGCAAAAAACTGTTGATTTTAGCGAGATTCCAATTCGGTTGTAGTAATGTATATATTTCAATCAGCATATTAAGCCTCAGGATCGATGCACGAACTCAACAAAATGTTATGGTGTCTTCAAACGGTATATCCAGACCGGTAGATAGATGACAATTTAATTTTCGCGATAATTTACCACTTGATCTGATTATATGGCTTTCTCGGTTCACATTCTTCGTAGGTGAAAAAACAATGAGAAAAGAAAATTGTGAGTCGTTCAACATACTTCCTTTTATTTTTTGTAAATCGTTGTCATGGATAAAATAATTTAACAAAATACATTGCCTTAACTGCTATAGCCCATGAGCTGTACACGCATTTACTGTCCACCACACATATTATTCAAGATTTTTGGTACAAGATAACTTCATTGACGTGGAAAATTGTTCGTTTATTCGCCTTTATACGGAAAATCACGTCGGGATTTGATAAGTGGTGTGGCGATGAAGGGATAAAGCGTAAGGAAAGTGGACAAGGCGACGATATGTACAGAAAACAGATGGAACCGAACTGGCATGAAACGCCAACGACGGTCGATCCCATCTATGTAAAAAAACAACAAACCTGGGTTCATTCCTCATGAACCGTGCTAAACCAAAAAATTCCAAATGCACAGAACAGCCTGCACCTTTTGAACTAACACCACTTTAACGGCATAAAAAAAAGCATCTCTTTTACCATTTTTTGGGCGGAAGGGAAAGTGATAGAGAAATAATACTTGGGACAGTTATTGAGCATATATTCATGTATATTAGACAAAAGAAATTGTAGGAACATACTCCAAAATGGCGGTACTGCAGCAATTGTCCCCAGGCATTAGCGAGTGTTTGAATAAAATTATTTAATTTTCACCACAAAAAAGAACATCAATTTGTTAATAAATATTATTTAAATATACTAATCAAAAATCCCCTACGTACTTCGTAAACTCGGATTATTCTATGATATGATCCTAAACGCGAGATGGTCCATACAGGAACATACTGATATAATAGGATGAAAAAATCATGAAGTATCGCAACCTACAAAATAAGTCATCCACCGGTAAGGTGTGCACGCGTTTCAAATTGCCTTTGGATTTCTTGGTCTGAGGGAAAGTATCGTGTCAAAGCAATGCTTCCATTTAGGCTTGGACGGTCGTTTCCGCAAGCACGATTTGTACAGTACGGAACTACTCCCTCCGGGTGCGGCTGACTTCGCTGATTCGTTCCGTTATGCTCACAATCAGTAGGAATTGTAGCCCCCTGTAGGAACTGTGAAACTATATTGTTCTGAAAATCAAGAAATGTGTCAGTGCCAGTAAGATTAAAAAGACTAGCTTTCTAGAGGCAAAAGGGGTCGGTCTCGTAGTCGGTGTCATAGTCAGAGGCAGTAGAATGTTTCTGTAAATGATCAAACGCGCACCCTACGTTTAGTGCAAGAGAAAATTCACGGGTTTTCTATACGACTTAACCTTTTTGTTATTAAGGGGTAGAGTTAGTCAGCGTTTCAAACAAATTATTTTTTTCGCATTTTCTAAAACTACAATATTTCAAATGTATTCCCTGAAAATTGTTGACGCATCGGGACACTATTTATGAATATATGTAACTTTGAGCGCAGTCGCGTCGAGTGGGTATAAATAGGTAGGTAGTGGTAGTTGCGCGCTCGACGCATACTTCGAACGCGTTTTTCTCAAAAACGCGTTTTCAAAGTCGGTGATCACTGTAACTCCAGAACGGCCTGACCGATCGCTTTGAACTTTTGTTTGCTTATATATTCTACACGTAATTGTCTGGTACTTGAGAGAAGGATTTTTATCTGGGGTAAGTAGTTTTTATTTTTTAGTCGAATAGATAGATAGAAATTGTGGTCGAAATAACAAAATTTCCTTTGAAGATCCGCCATTTTGTCAAAAATAAAAATTGTTATTAACCGTTGTTATGCGGTCCATAAACCGCATAATAGGATTTACTAATGATCCCGTTAATTTGTTTTATTTCGGACGATCCAGTGATGAGCGGCAGTGATCATCGCATACCCCCTTTTTTATTTCGACCCCTCGCAGACTGGCTTGTATCTTGCCTATTTATTATTATTTGTCATGCAAATTTTATTCTATGTTCTTAACATATTTATTATTTATATGGAAAAAGATTTATCAAAAAATAACAATACCGGTGTTCAAAAAATAATCTCATGAAAATCGTTTTTTCGGGCGTTACAAGTAGCTCTAACTCCTTAAGGACGTCATAACTTTGAACAAATCGATTTTATATCTTCTTTAAGTATAATATTCTTGTAAAAAAATTGTCGGTCGTGATATTTCTTCCTCGATGTAAATACGGTTCGGCTAATTTCAACGTTACAAACTGGCCCAACGAATTTGAGCATCGAGTGTCATCTTTTCCCAAGTAAGGGAAACCATTCAAAATATATTTTGATTTAACGTCAACCGCTAACCAAAACTTAATGCCAAATTTATACGGCTTATTTGGCATGTATTGTGTAAATCTGCAACGGGCTTTAGTTGGAAACAGTTGTTCATCCACTGTGATATTTTGATGTGGTTTATAACAAGTCTGGCTGTTACTTATAAATCTGTTCCATACTTCAGAGATGAGTGCAAATTTATCGGTTTGTAACCTTTCGGATCGTTCGGTTCTTTTATCAAAGCGTATAAATCTTAGAATTTGCATAAATCTATCTCTGGTCATTGTATCTCGGAAAAAAGAAGGTCCCCATTTTTTGGACCATAGATAAGATACTTTCAATGCTCTTACTTCGTACGCGCCCCGGGCATATAGTATTGCTAGAAAACTACGTAATTCGGAAACTGTAATTCTCCAGTCGACCTTCAAAACTCGACGTGCCTCGGTTTCGGTGCAGTCTTTTATATGTTTCATAATGTGAGCGTCAATTATCAATTCAAAAGCACTAGTTACACAACCCGACATAATATTTCTTTTTGTGTAACCAGTAGGCCCTACGATATCCTTGAATATAGTATGAACGGACGGCCTACCCCTAGATTTCCCTGCTTTCAGTCTCACCCACCGTGTCCCGTCAACTGCAATTTCAATTTCTTCCATTACATCTCTGGATGTACTTGGAATACTCGTCCTCTCATCCTCGGTGTCAGAACTAGAAATAATCCGCCTCCTTTTCTTGTTACGACGTATATTGAAGAGGTTTTCCTCTTCACTATCCGAAGATCCTTCCATTTCTGCAGTTTCAGTGGATTCAGAATCTTTACTGTAATCATCACTTTCACCTAATTCATATTGATCTTCTTCGTAGGACACCTCAGAACAATCCTCATTGATGTTGGTCATTTTTGTCAATTTCTTATTATATCGCGTGTTTCTACTCATGATTGCTAGAAAAGGGTGATCGGTGAAAGTAAAAAATACCGTGCAAAATTCAATTACCCTATTGTAAAAACTTACAATAAGCGGGTGACTACAATAACCAAAACTTTTGCACACTGTCTTCGAAAAATGTTCTTACCACTGTCACTGCAGCGACTATACTGAAGACAGCAGGGATTATCGCAGATTCATATCGCAGCCTAACGTCGGCTACCGCAGGCTGTGAAAGTTCCTTGTGTGTGTTGTTTATGTTTGCACCAACACATGCACTGAATATCTTTTCAATACGACATTTAGTCTGCTGCACGCTTTGAGTTTCGAATAACGCGAGGATTTGACACCCGGGCTACACAATTCGTTATAGAGGCGCTATTGAGATTATGAGTTGGGGGGGGGGGGGGGGGGGGGGGTCTTAGACCTTTCTTTCAGTCTTATATTTGCTATTGGAGGTATAATTTTACAAGCGAAGCAAATATATAAGGATTGTTGACGTAATCAGCTAACCCGTCAAATTGACGGGTTCCGTAGAAATAGGTATACAAGATACAATTTTCAAAATTTATAAAGCTTAGGAAAATAATAATTGTGCGTATAAACTCTTTTAATGAAATTATAAATTTACGATGCAAAATAGTTAAGATTAATGCTATGGTTTTTTGCGTGTTTCATTTCAAAGTTTGAAATCCGTCAAATTGACGGGTCCCGTAAACCTAGTGTTAAAGGTATGTATTGTGTAATACATACACAACGGTTCATCAGAAGTAGCTAATAGTTTTTGTAAACAAAATCTCGAAAATGACATATTTCTCGGTCTTGTACCTTGTCGTAATCCCTTAAGGACGTTTCGTGACATCATGTAATGCGCAAAAGACATCATCTTAACACTCCCATTAAAACCATCCCGATCTTGCGTTTACTGATGGTATGCACAGTTTGTTAATCATTGCTTAGGCAGTTGTTTTTCGACACGTCTCGAAGATTGTTGCTCTACGAACAATTATGGCATAACCTATTTTTTGCAAGTTAGAAGCGGATAACCAGAATCGCCAATTTGGACGAAGCGTGAAAGCTAATACACAACTTCCTGGATGTGTTAAGCTATGGAGGTCTTTTATGATTATAAGCGAGAAGCTTTAAAGATGAGAGGGAGAACGGGGAAGAACAAGAGAAAAACAAAAGTGTTCGAAGCACTACTCGTCATTAGTGGAAATGGTCGGTAAAAGAAGGTAAGCAGGTGATTCGTATGCCACTTAATCCCTCCATCTCCTGAAATCGCCACGTTTCTGTCAGTCATAATGACTACGGGAGATTGCTCTCGGGCGAGAAAGCTCCTGCAATAGACGGAGTGTGAAAAACGTTAGGGAAGACCTAGTGTGCCGGGTCGGGATTCGAAGCCCGCCTAATCAGAAATTAAATCTTGCCGTATTTCTCCCAGCCTTTTTCTGAAATATGGAATGTAGTACGAAATTAGCCCCTTTTAACTTTATTATTGGCTGGGCTATTGTGCTGCTTGAAGAATCGTGGAATGATATTCTCTCGACAATGTCGTGGGCTATGGTACGAAAATATTTGTCCGTTTAAACAAACGTTTCTGAAAAACGAATGATTTGTCTTTCAACCGAATCCCTTTTTGTTCACGCTCGGAAGTTGTGATTTCTAATGGAAATTTAAAAATGTTCATAAAATCGGGAAGTACTGATATGTATATGACAATGACGACTCACAAATATCGTTTGCCAATGGAGAATTAGAAAAAAGCACAGCTGTGTGCAATCACTCGCCATGGAAGTGAATACTTGTATGCATTTCGCTGACGCAACAAATTATTTCTGCCTATGAAATAAACGAGACGGGGAGAAAGAGAGAGAGAGAGAGAGAGAGAGAGAGAGAGATAGAGAGAGAGAGAGAGAGAGAGAGAGAGAGAGAGAAAGAGAGAGAGAGAGAGAGAGAGAGAGAGAGAGAGAGAGAGAGAGAGAGAGAGAGAGAGAGAGAGAGAGAGAGAAGAGGAAGAGGTAGTGCAAGGAAGTCGAACATAGCTCACATGTTAATATTTGTGTTTTTCAAAAAAAATTGTATTAATACAAATAAACTATAACCATTGTGGTTCATCTTTTCTTTTTTCAGTATTTATTCGTGTGTGTTTGGGTGGCTATGTCCAAAAAACGATCTATCGCGAATCGCCGTAACGCCTTAAGGATTTTCGACGGTGCGGTCAGCTTGGTCTCGCGGAGTACGAGCCCTCTTATCGTTCTCGAGATATGGCTGTTTTACTCGCCGGAAGGCTTAAGGGTGCATCTCCTGCGCATAAGCATACGCGTTACGTCCCTACGGCTATCCACTGCAGGAAGACAGCAAGAACGGATAAAAACCCCGCGCATGCGCCGGCGAGGGAGAGGGAGATACTCTCTGCCGCTCGCTCGAGCGAGAGCCATTGAGACAGAGGTGTGAGCGAGAGAGAGTGACGCTCTCTCTCTCACGCATCGGTGAGCGAGACGGAGTGATACTCCCTCTCGCTCATACGTCAGTCTCTCGCTATCGTCTTCGATTCCTCCATTCTCTTGTCCGGTTTAACACGAGCGTCTATCCAGCATCCCATAAGACGTATTCACTTCAAAAATAGATTAACCTCATGACGATATAAGAATTGAGAGTTAAGAGACACTCACGATCAGTTACGATGAAACTTTCCCCGAGAAAGTTTACGAATTATACTACCCCAGTCACCCCGGGGCCTAGAACTCTCTCGCTCCCTTGTCTGATCTCATCGGGCAGTCCGGTTGGCGTTGTACAAGACCGTTAAAAAGTATTTCCTACATACAGAAGCTCAATTATGGAAGAACCTCCGATAACAGAGGTACAAGGAAGACGTTTCCTTGGATAACAAAAAATATTTCATAATTACGCGGTAATGGCGACCTAGACCTGATGTCAATAGTTTCCTATGTATTCCTATGTGCGTATTACCTATGTATTGCTGTATAATGAAGCCAGGTTTGGTCAACTAATGACAGCTCGTCTCCTAGTAACTCTCGCTACTCTCGCGAGCCTTAGTTGGTCAACTAAGGCTCGCTACGCACTAGCGGTTAACCGGGGGGCGGCTAACCGCGCGGCCCGCCGCTTTTCCAGTTTAATATGTAACCGCGTGTGATTGTACGCACTTGACTGCCACAAAATTTAACGTAAAATTAATTTTAACTTGAAATTGTGGAGCAAAATATCCTATGAGCTTCCTCCACTATGTTGAAAAAAAGTTAAATTTTATTTTTTGCGATAACTCGGCTCTCCCTCATGATACACAATTTTTGCTTATATACTTTTTTGTTGATTTTTTTACGCTCTACAATCAAGGTCCTATGAATTTTTTACCTACCGTTGATCGTTGTTGAGATATGGAGCGAGAAAGTAAAAAATTAAGAGATTGCCACTGGTTTGTTGCTGTTTCCTCCTTTCTCGTGATATATATGGAAAAAAAATTTATTATCAAACTTATAGAGTATGCTAATACCTGCAATATAATTTTGTTGTTTGTGTTTAGATAAAAAGTACGACTTGCAGCGCACCGTAAAGTTAGCAAGTCCGCGTGAAGTTCGGATTTCATAGCTCGCGCGATTGTATACAGGGTGTGGCACGAGAAACAGCTGAATATCACTGAAACTAGGTCCCGGAGAAAAAAATGTTTCAAATAAAAAGTTTAAGTTGTGGAGGAGCTGATGCAGCAATCACATCCTCTTTGGTTTCGCATTATGTGTTCAAAGTCATTTGAAGGGCAACTTTTTTTCAAATGGAAACGTATATTTTTCATTGCAAATTCTTAATCTACGACTTGAAACAAATAACTTTTATTTTTAATAATTGTTCTCTTATTGTTAGTCACTACTTTTTTCAGGAGGAACTTTCTTTTGCTCATGCATGTTAAAATACGATTAACAAATGATAACTTTAAATTAGCACAACGATGAATAGACGAGCAAACAGTACAGGGCAGTTTTAGATGAAAACTTTCTGTAAATGTTAGTAATATGGATATCCATTAAGAGTCGTTGCGATATGCTTACTCTCTGCTCGGAAAGAAGTAGGGGTTATTAATCTATAATCCGTAGAATTCCCAAAGTCCGCCGACTGATCGTCGTAAACCAAAGTTGTTAAGAACAACTTTGATAGAGGATACGTAGCTTTCGCTGTACCGGACACAGCAAAAGCAGCGGAACCGCCAGCAGCCAACAGCAACAATACTGAAGAACCCTCTTAAATCTCGCAAGCTTACGAAACAGAGAAGGGTCGAATTGGTGAACAGGAGGTACGCTCCGCGGGGCACGACGTTTAATTATTAGTGATATCCTCCCAAGACGAACGATAATCAGATATCGAATCCGCGCATCGCATGAATAACACCCCGTGGCGCGAAAGCGAGCTTCCCCTTCCTTCTTGCAATCCTTCTCTTCCCGTCCTACTCGACCCTAGTCCTCATACAAAATCATAGTACAGGGAAGCATCGGAGAGCCCAGCCCAATCGTTTCCCAACTTCCATACCTTGAATCCAGCCTCGATTCAGCCCCTCCCGGTTCACCCCACACCCACGAATATATCAAGTCAATAATTAACACCAGTTACAACTTGTGGGAATAGTAACGGCATTTATGCTCCCGGGGACGTCGTATTTCAGAGAAATGTGCTCGTGCCGTCGCAGGCACCCCGCTTCAGTTCTTCTCTTGGCCTAGGAACTGCTCCGGCAGGAGCTACAGCCCGTGCAAGGATTTGTCGGCTGAGGTGGTTTGCCGGTTTTCGGTCGAGGATGGTGGAGTAGCGAAGAAATGTGAGGGGAAAAGCGAAGAGGTTATACATGCATGGTAGGGAAGATATAGTAATAGCAAGTGGAAAGCCGTGCAGTTATTGGTGCTAGTATGTACATGCAACATAATAGTGGTATAGGGGAGGAACGTTCCTGCAAACACCCGGAGCCGTTTGCAATACCGTGGCACTGTACAGTCTCGGTTCTCTACATTCGTACATAGAGAGGGCTATAAAGGCACCAGATGAACAGATACCGCGTGCGGTGGTTGGAGTACACGGGAGCTGGAAATATAGATTTAGGCTCCTTCACGTACGTTAGCTACGTTCCTACCGCGTAGCGTTTCCTATCGTCTCATCGTATCCCAACTATCCTGCCACTCTACCCCAACTACTCAACTCCACGGTGCACACTATCCCGCCAATTCTCAAACGTTAGTTACGTACTATAGTCTGCCCATCGTATATGTATATATATATATATATATATATATCGTATGACTTTAGTATACATATATATATATATATATACGTATACTAAAGTCGTGACTATGCGGAATGAAACGTTCAAATTGTAGGATAGGGTATAAGGGAAACCCAGTCAAACACAGTCAGATCTATGCTGGAATATCCCCAAACCCACGATCCCGCCTTAAGTCTCTGGTTTACGGTGATTATGCGATCTTACCTCGCCGCGACCTCCAACCCTTTCTGTATCCCTCCTCTCCGTCCCTCTCTTGCTCACCCTCTGGAACTCCTGGCAATGTACGGTACCTTCTCATTCCGCGGATGAGCCTCAAACGATAGAATAGAAAGCGACGACTTCCACCTTCGAGACTTCGAACCTACATCCTCTCTTGTTCTCTCTCGACCCTCTCTTATACTATTCTAAACTTACTCCTCCACTCATACCACTTGGCTTTCTGCTCAGGTTGTTCGTATGTTTGGCTTGAGTTTCAGGTTTGCACCAGTATTGCCGTGTGTGAGCGGGTGTGAGAAGGTAGAAATGGTGGATGAAAAGGAGCGACCCACACTTGCATTACGAGTGATTTAGTACCAGCTTACGGTACTATGGAGCGAGAGATGCCGCTCGCGGTACTGCTGCTACTACTATGCTGGTTAGTCTTAGATCGTCTATGAACGACTTAATAGAATGAACAAGCTGGCGAAGACGAGAAACAAAGCTCGACACTGCATGGGAGAGAGCAAACAACCAGATGGGTTGGAAAAGATGCGACCTTAATCCTTCTTTCGCAGTGTCTTATATATTCATATTTATTCGATCGCTATCTACTTTTATATTATACCATAGTGTTAAGGGCAGGTTGTGATGAGTTTTACATTCGATGCAGCCGCGTCAATAGTCTACACTATAGACAATATTGCTATTACACAGCTGCCACATACATAATTTTTTTATTAGTTTTGGCTAGTTGAAAGCATGAATAAGTTGAACACTCAATGAATATTTTCAATGTTGATGACTTCTGCCGAAAACTTTATATGTCGCTTAATGTGTTTAATAAATTTCCTTCTTTCTATCTGATTGTCTCGAAAGTTATACGATGTAACAGTAACACTTTGAAGTGAATAATCTTTTAAAATATGAACTTGTTTTGCCTAACTTCGAACCAATTTTAGTCGCGATTTGCTGAAAATTCCTTTTTGGTCAAATCGCTAAGAGCTCACTCCTAACAGACTCATCAAGAGTTGGGATCTACGGGAGATGAGCGTTCCCTAAATAATAAAAGCCGATGACAACTGGACACAGGGGAAGTGAATTTACTCGAAAAGAAGATTGGATTTACGTGTCAGCAACTATGGAAAGGCGTTGATATAGATTGCACAAATTCACGATACATTCCTTACTCATTACAGATAGCTTACTGCGTACTAATTGTAGCATCGAACAAGATAAGCTCATCCGGGCAAACATTATTTCAAATATCCCGCGATTCGATTCGAACGACGGTGGATAAAATCTGCATAGGTACTAGGCGTTGACGAAGATTTCACTTACACATGGCGGAGATTTTACATCTGAGATTATTGTCCTATCCTCATATATTCCAGTAGAAGGGGGGGAGGGTTCGCTTTCGCTTGACGCGAGAGGGTGAGAAGCGGGGGGTCGAGGGGTGGGACTGTAAAACAGTTCGTGTTAAATCAGAGCGTTGGTCGTTAGGGGGAAGATGTAGAGGCTAATTAAAATAAATCTTAGAAAGGAGTAATTATACGTGTATTAGCCGCGCCGGGTAGCGTTCGCAAGGTGATGGACGATGCAGCGGCAGATGTACCCAAACGCCTCTTCATTACTAGATTTCCCTTATTACCGGACGGACACGTTGCCGCCATTGCTTTACCCGGCGGAAACCCCCTAAGCCAACTCCCCAACAGTAGCTCCTCTTCTGGCTCGGCACACCAACGGTGCGGTAACCCATACTGTAGGTGACTTATCTCCTTGAGAGCGTGTAAGCACTGAGTGTGCAGTAATAGTCTATGCAGCTCTGTGTACAATTATACCACACATAATATAATAAATATCAGCTATGCGGTGCCATTTAAAGAAGATTGTAGCTAAATATAATTTGCAGACAGTTATTTAGCTCACGTGTGTTCACCCAATCAATCGATGGTGTGCTCGGTATTGATTAAGATCCAGAACAGAAATAAAAAAATGCAGTTAGTCGGTTTAGGAATCCATGTGGGGAACTTTTGTATCAAAGCAGCCTTCACAGAATTCAATTAAGGGGGCAGACCCAGTTAGAATTTTGAAAAAATCGATTTTTTCCATTTTATAAAAATAGAATATTTCAAAAGTATGCTTTGAAAATTACAGACAAATCGGACCGTTATTTATCGAGATATATAACTTTTAACGGAGCCGCCTCGAATACATAAAAGAAGGCAGGTAGTGCCATCTGTGCGCTCAACTTCCTGAGGGGATCTAAAGGCCTTTATTGTACCTTATATATATTATAAGGTACAATAAACCTTACAATAAGAACCGGTACAATAATACCTTATATATATATATATTAAAACGCAAATGCTGTTTCAATATAATTGTTAATTTTCGGGCTTCGAGACAAATAAAAATATTAGACATCTTTTGGTAATTTTCAGCTTATGTTTTATTTTGTTTGTACGATGTACACTTTCGCATCGACATGTAACTTATGGTAGGTTTCTGCGTTATCCTTACAAGTGTACAGGACAACTATCTGAGATTGCCCACTTATCTCCTAATTTACGTAATTATTTCGTTCTGCTGCGTGCTCGCAGCAGGTGTCGCCGCGTTACCTCGAAATTTTGCACGGGTCTGCGTCACGCTTCACGACGATCCAGAATCAATATGGCCGTAGATCCACAGTGACATGTACCATGTTGATGGTTTTCACGTGCCGTCATTATGTTTTGTGCCCAAGGATTGCCGATGAATCGTGCGTTTGGTGAGGTGAGTTAATCTTTTTCCTCCGGCGTGCCGGGAATAATTATCGATATTTTGTGTTTGTTTTTGTATTTTGTCGCTCGTAATTTTGTTTGCACCGTTTCTTATTTCCTCATTCTCCTCCTCTCCCCAGTGACATAAATTGTTATTAATTTTGTGGTCGTCCCGTGGCAGTTGTTCCGTGCCAACAGGATGCCTAGGATCTCGCTGGCGATGTTTAATGATCAACGTTCGATTTCGGATGGAATTACTCTCTCTGCGCGGCGATATACTATACTTGGACTAGAATTCTTTGATGCGCTGCAGTGAATTTTCTTACCCGTTCAGATGGTATGTATCGCGGTATATCTTTTTAATATTCTTATTTTGATTTGCTCCGCGGGGCAACTTTTCTATGTTTTCTTTGACTCTCCGCTACCTCTTACTCCTTCACCTTTTGATCCTCCCGCCTTACACCTTTGTAAATTGTAATTCGGGCGCCAGCTGGTAAGTTTTCGTAGGCGGTGATTGTCGTCTCGTCTCTTGTTTCGTCCCGTCCTTATATCCTATCCTGGTCCATCCTTTCGTTTGTGAGATACCCCTCCCTCTCTCGAATATTTCCCCTCTTCGAATTTGACAAACAAAAATTCCCTCGTAGTACTTAATGAAAAGAGCAAGTCATGAATTTTTTTGATTTTTTTCGCTATTATTTTTTGAGTTATGAATTTTTAAAAATTCTGAAAAAAAAATTTCAAATGCAAATAACTCCAGAACAAGGCATTTTTCGTAATGTTATAAGTGCGTCAAATTATGCGTCCTGAACTGCTTTTTGAGAAAAGAATAACGAAAAAATTATTTAAAAATTTTTTTTATAAAATCAAAAAACATCAAGTATGACGTTACCGGTTTTTTTTTCACTTTTATCGAATTCCTCTTGCGATTTCAAAAAAATCTAGACTAATGCCATCGTGGAAGCTCGATATTTACTATTTTTTTTCAATATTTTGAAAATTATGGGAAAATCGATATTTCAATGAAAGTCAATCAATATTGTAAAAGATTGAGATAAAAACCATTTATTCTTGACAGTAATAATTGTAATCATGTTTTTAGTCAATTTTTGGTTTAAGATTTTGAATGATTACAATTTTTCAGAAGATGACAAAATTTTCACGAGAATTTCATTATTCATAGTTCATTCGTTATATCATACTCGACCATGCATATCCACCTTCTTCTCTTTCCTTTATCATGAATGAATGACTGAACCTGTGCATATTGAAATAACTCAATTTGTCATTTTATTAGGATTCGCAGCTTAGTGATATTATCTGACTGTAATAGTCATGATGCAGTAGCTATTAATGTATATTGTAAAATCATTGTCGATTATGTGAGGACCCTTTCGAAACCGTCAAAAATCTATTATGTTTCTGATGGCGCACCGCAGCAGTCAAGAACTGCAAACACTTTATAAATACATGTTTCCACGGTAAAGATTTTGATGTAGAAGCTGAATGGGACTTTTTCGCCACTGCTCACGGCAACGGACCGTGTGATGGTGTGGAAGGAACAGTGAAAAGAATGTCAGCCCGAGCAAGTTTGCAGTTATCACCAGACAAACAAATCACCACTCCTCGAGAACTGTTCGAATGGGCATCGAAACCCAATAACTTACCAAATATCGAGGTCAAGTTTTCACCTCAAGAGGATTATGATGCTGCCAAAGTACGTTTGGAATCACAATTCAAGCAAACTAAAATGATACCAGGAATGCAACAAATAAATTGCATAATCCCTGGGAATAATGAAGATCTCAATGTAAAAAAAAATTCACCTTCAAACAATTTTAAATCTTTCAAAATATTAATACCATAAATTCGCGTATAAAATTATTATTGTCAAGAATAAATGGTTTCTATCTGAATCTCTTACTATATTGATTGACTTTCACTGAAATTTCAATTTACCCATAATTTTTAAAATATTGAAAAAAATAGTAAATATCGAGATTTCACGATGAAACTAGTCTAGATTTTTTCGAAATCGCAAGAGCAATTCGGAAAAAAATTGACAAAAAATCGGTAACGTCATACTTGATGTTTTTAGATTTTATCAAAAAAAAAACATGGGGAAATTTGTAAATAATGTTTCGTTATTCTTTTCTCAACAAGCAGTTCAGGACGCATAATTTGACGAACTTACAACATTACTAAAAATGTCTTCATCTGGAGTTATTTGCATTTGAATTTTTTTTCGAAATTTTCAAGAACTCATAACTCAAAAAAATAGCGAAAAAAACAAAAAATGTCATGACTTGCTTTTTTCATTAGGTACTACGAGGGAATTTTTGTTTCTCAAAATCGAAGAGCTGTCGGCAATTTGATGGCCGATTAGCCGTGGAATACCTCATATACATATGTATATATATATATATATATATATATATATATATGCATTATATGCCCCGTATACATATATATATATGTATACGGGGCATTCCACGCCGAATCGGACACCATAGTATTTTTTCAGATATTTTTCAGCACGGATAAGTAAAATATGGAAATTGAAAAATCGAAAAAATAGATCCCATCGTTATCCCATTATCTAGCCAGGCTTAAAATATGGGGAATAAATGACAGAAAAGTTTCCTGTCATTTATTCCCCATGGGGAAAAGTTTTCTACAAAAATTTTTAAAGAAAACCGATCAGTACGTGTTTTTTGTAAATCAACCATTTATACTTCAAACTTGAAAATCTTATAGAAATATGGTTTGAAAAATTCGTTCAAAGTTTTTGATCGAAAGTGCGTTTAAAAAGAAAAAATTCGAAAAAAAACGTCCAACTCGGCCCATTTTTCGAAAAGTTATGGACGTTTAAAAAAAAGTAACGTAATTTTTGAAAAATCGATATCTTGAGAACCGTTCGACAAAAAAAAATTGAAAAAAATCATGGAGGCCTCTTTCAACTGATACCAGAACATAAAATATTTTGAAAAAAATCGGAGATGCAGAAGCTAAATGGTGTCCGATCTGGCGTGGAATGTCTCACATACTTATTACTAAACGCTCCTAGATTATATTTTTGAATAGTAACTACTTTAGAAGCAGTTGGTTGTGAAATAGTTGCAATTTCTTGAGTGCGAAATGAATAAAAAAGTGACAAGAGAAGTGAGAAAAAATCGTCCAATTTATAAGTCACGAAACAAGAAGAAAAACCAGTCTTTTAAGCCGAAAACTGCGGAGATTGATGATGGTGGAGCGAGTACGTCAGCAAAAAAAGTAAAAAGTCAGGATAAATATGATGTACCAATAACGGATGCAGTTGATTACAGAATAATAAATTTCGTTACTGTTTTTTCGGCGATTGCAAGTCTTGTAAAATGTGCAAAGTGCAAAAGTAAAATATCTTTTGGCATAGTAAGCAAAGGTGGACTTGGTTTTAAAATTTTTGTTGTATGTGATAAGTGTACTGCTGAATATATACCATCGTGACATTTTATCAAACTTTCTTTTGAAATAAATTTAAGGTTTATATTAGCGATGCGCGTCACAGGCGTTAGTTACAAAGGTGTACAAAAATGTCGCGGGTTGATGAACTTCCCGCCATTTTTAGGTAAATCTACGTACTGCATAATACTGGAAAATATTTGTGAAGCGAGTAAATATATGGCTCAACTTTTCACGAAGAAGGCTTGTAAAGAAGAGATTGTCTTGAGTTCTACTAACAGTGAAACCGAGAATACTGATTTGATTGTGTCTGGTGATGGAACGTGGCACAAACGCGAATTTTCGTCTCTATTGGGCAAAATTATTGATGTACTTGTAAAAAGTTCTTACTACAAGGCTTGTGAATGTCGGAAATATAAAAAAGACACTGAAGAATATAAAGAATAGTGCGAAACACACACACGGAAACTTGTTCGGCAAATCGTGAAGAAAGTGCGGGAAAAATGGAGGTCGCTTCTGTAATCGAAATGTTTCGTCGTTCGTTGGAAAATCTTGGAATGAGATATTTATATTACGTCGGGGACGGGGATTCAAAGACTTACTCTGGCATTGTTAAAGCTGCTTCTTATGGAGAAACTGAGATGACGAAAAAATAATGTATTGGTCATGTTCAAAAACAGATCGATACGCGTGCTGATGAATTTTTGCAAAGATGCATTGGAGGATTGATGTAGAACAACAACGAAAGTTTCGACTAAACTGTTTGGAAGATCATGCCGAAAACGTAACCTACGAGCTTTACTGCCGTCTTCATAGCCGCTAACATTGCTACCTGCACTTTTAATGAAGATACACGAGGATTGTTAGCCGGTTTTGATGCTATGGGGGTTAAGTTGGTACCACACGCCCACACATTTGCCAAGGAAGAGGATTCTATTCGAGTTAAGGCAGCTATCATACTCGGGAGGGAAGGGTAGCTCGACGACGGCTAAAAATCACTGCTGGTGCAGCTACTAAAGCGGAGGAAGGGAAATTATATGGTCCTGGAATAGACGATTCAGTATAAGCTCCAAAATAAATTTTTTATCTGCATAGAAATCATACTCAAAACTTTAAACGCGTTTTTCTCGAAACCATGTTTTCGAAGTCGGTGATCACTGTAACTTGACAACGGCTTTACCGATCGGTTTGAATTTTTTATCACTTATTCTATATATAATTATCCTCCGGATGGACGAAGGGGTTTTCTTGGGCGATTTTTTTTGGAACCAAAAATGTGAGTGAAATTTTGGTCGAATTAACAACTTTGACTTTCAACATCCGCCATTTTGTGAAAAATCAACAATTTTCAAACCCCTTAGTCCATACGGAGCATCATGTGATCACGGCAAAACCCTTTTTTACCCCTTGCGAATTTGAAGTATCCCACTTATTTCTCAATATTTTGCCATAAAAAAATTGTAATGTCTTCTTTAAATAAACATTTTCACGTGAAAACACATTTGTTATTAATTATTTTAATGTGCGGCCAAAAAACGTCCTAAAAAAGAGCTTTTTTCGACTTCCCAACTGGGTCTGCCTCCTTAAGAACACCCATTTGCAATCCAGGTATCTTCATATGATGACGATGAAACGTTGCGACAAAATATGTCCGAAAGAAAAATACCCTAAGAATTATCATGACGATGCATTATTTTAGGTTTGTAGTAATGTTTGACACTCTTTAGGTAGCGTTTCTAATGCTATTATGTTTCTACAGAAATTCAATAGAACGTGAATATGTTTTTAAGGCATGACGCATGATAAAGGAAGATAAGTTTTCGGTTCATTCTGTTTCAGCGATGGAAACAAGCATAACTATGTTTTACCAATTCTATACGATTCATTGTGTGATATAAGGAAAGATTTTGTTGTAGATGTATTCCTGGCATCCAATTTTTCGATAACTCGACTCGCACATTAATATAATGGCATGTAATTAAGCACCTTTTGTATTTAAGTACAATAATAATCGACCTTAAGGAGGTTCGGTGTTAAAACTAGGAAATGGATGGATCACTTTCTTTTTAATAAAATAACTCTCCGTGATTTTGTTTAGAATTTTCGTCTGCGTATTGTCAGAGAAATTGATTAAAGAAAATTCCGAAATCAACATAGCCTCTTATGAATGCGTCGTTTTGTAGCTAAAATAAAGTAGGCTCGGAATGACACATGAATTCAGAATATGCACAAAGTTAAAGTTAAATGCCGTTTTCATCATTAGGGGAGACCGGGGCAGAATGGGATGCTTAAGTTGCTCAAGTTGCTTAATTATTTGGTAATTAGGAACAATAATGAATAACCCGAAATTTCCATTTTGCCCCGCGTCCGGGGCATAAGAATAGCTAAGAAACAAATAGGTACGTTTTCGTAGAAGCAGGGCAAGATGGGATAGTATCCCGTTATGCCCTGATCGTTTTGCCCCCACATACATATTTTCATATAAAATTAGTCACTTCGATCCTAAGAGAAAGAAAGCGGTAAACAGCACCAAATATCAAAATTCAATAATACGCCTATGGTTTTTGGTTGAAAATACTGTTAAAACTTGCTTACTCACCTTATAGTATTTCGTTATTTGTCACGAAACTTCGTAAAACTATAAAGAAATACAGTTTTTGTTCATAATGTTGCCAAAACACGCAGCGACACGTTTGCCTCCAGCTGACTGACGCAAGGCGACTGAAGTTCATTCGAATGACGCGTTTGGTGGCACTGTTGCGTGTACGAGTGACGCACACTAGCGTATTTCCCGTCCTGCCCCGAACTTCATTTTGCCCCGGTCTCCCCTAGATAAAATAAAAACATCACCTTAGAGTACTGTCCAATTTATTTATAAAAAGTATACAAATTTTATCATAAATAGGTATGGGATAATGTTGGTAACACTGATTATGAGCGCACGCATTATTCAAACGCGACTCAGCTGATCGAGTTTGCGTAAAAGCGAGAATAATAAAATGTTTTACAATAATGATTTAGTTATTAGATGATTAATTTGCAGTCATTAAAGTAGATGTTTTCCCTTCCGCCTTGCTCCTCGAACGAAGGGCTGTCGAACCTCCTTAAAGTCACCTTTATTAAATTTCAAGTATGGTTTTGGTATACGTTGCTTATCTTATTAATATGTATAATACAGTCAGGGTTGTCATTGAATCTGTAAGGATTATCGAGATAATGACGACGATCGAATAGATGTCAGCACATACCACACGCGGAGGTGGATGAGTTAAACGTATTGTTATGGCCTGCACTATTCTTTTTATTCATTGTCATGGAAAATAGTGACTTCGCATTAATTGATATAATTGTTCATATATATATGTAGATGCTTACCATATAATAGAACGAACAAAAATTTTCATTTCTTGTCGTTTATAGTATTAAAAAGAGTACTCTCTATATGCTAATTTATTGTGACCTTCGTTACGAATGAGTTCGACATTCAAAAGAAATATAAGAAAACACTAATTAAAAACGTACCGCCGGTGAAAATCATTTGAGTGATAACATAAGCGAAGTTCGACGAATATCTGTACCGAATTGAATCCAGAGTTTCAGCGTTTTGACTGCTCGAGTTTGAGGTCAACTGCCAAATAAAGAAATTTCGAAAAAAAAATGGCAATACTACATGGGAGAGATATAATTGGATCCAGTTTTTGGGTTTACACGGTTAATTGCGTGTCGTCGCAAGACGTGGCAGCCACTTTCGTATACAATATTCGAACTTGTCGACTCATTGTCTTATCTTTGTAATCACATATTGATGTATCATATATTTCGTGACTTTCAGCTATCCATCTTTCAGCTAGCTAGGGTTCTTATCTGGCACATTGAGAAATAAATCGTTTCGAAAGCGATTCGAAAGAGATTCGAAAAAGCACACAAGCAACGGTATGTGAAAAAGAAGAAAAAAATGAGCCAACGAGTGAAACAAAAATATACGAAGGGGAACGACGCATCGGCCGGGTACGCGAGTACTCTTGCGTTATTGCGCAATGCATAATAATTTGGGCCAGTCCTACCGCTATACATTGCCTCGACTACTGCCTTTCTAGTACTATACCGCGATTCAACCAACAGAGCATCTCTTACGGTCTTCGTTAATCCCTCGCAGGCATCGAGTCTGCGGGCTTCGCGAACCCGTTACCCCACACACAGCGGGTATGGCTAGCAGTCACAGTGGCACGGGAGGGTTGAAGAGGATAGGCGGTATAGCGGTGGGGAGCTCTAGTAGTAGAGGATGCTGGGTACGAGCGAAACGGACAGTGCACCGTGAGGAATCCTAGAAAGTAGTAGGAGCACGAGAGAGAAAAGATAGAGTACGAGAAGAGCGAGCGAGAGGCGGTGTGGAAGGGGTAGGGGTAGATGGGGGTTGGCGTGGATGGGGAAGGTAAAAGCTACAGGCAAAAGGATCTGCATGGCGGCTCCACCGCGTCGCAAATCACTTAAACTGCAGGCGCGTTGGAGCTGCTACGGGGAAGGCCGTTTGCGCGGAGGTGGTGGCGTTCGAGGTACGGTTGGGGGCTGGAGGTTGGAGGTGGCCGCTCGCAGTGCAGGGTGGTGCGCAGGGTGATTATAAGACCGCTCGGGGTCGCTGGCTAGCGAGGTAGTACCATCCGTTATGACTATAAATCTAAGATAACAATAACGCCCCTCTCAACCCCTTCCTCCTATCGTTCCACGGCGGCGTCCTCTCTGCCATCCCGTCTTTCTCCTGCCCGGTACGTCCTCTTTCTCTTTCACTCGCCCGATACATATATATGTCGAGCTTCACCCCTCGTTCAACCCTGTACAGCCTTGTTAGTTTGTCCTTCGATTCTGTCTTTCTCGTTTGTCCAGCAATGGTGGTAAGCATTAATACCGCCTGCGCTACCACTACCAGCGCGAACCTCTCTTGCTCCTCAACAACCATTCGACGCACGTGGCACTGGAAATCGCGTCAATGTATTGATAACATACATCCCCCCTGCTACCCCCGCCCAAATATATACGTAAAGGATATTTGCGTATTTATACATATAGGAGAGCTCATTCAGGTACATGAAATGCAGAGGGAATACAGTTATTTACTTTAAATGTGCGTATTATATGTAGGGGAAAGGTATACGAGATGACTCCCCTAAGGGGGAATGCTCATAATTTAAAGGATTTTCAACTTAATCCAGATGTAAAAGCACTTACCGATGGCAAATTCATCTATCTTGATATTGTCATACTCATAATATTAAATTTTTGAATGTTTCGTTATTTTATTTATTTTTTCTTAAACCCTAGAAAAGGATCATCCTATCCACACTTTGGGAAAGTTCAGGATGTTGGTTGCATTAAATACCTTGAAAACATTACCTTGTTAGAGTTTACAGTGTCTTTATATACGTAATCGTAGGTATACAAAACAACATTTGGAGCACTTTGAGACCAGAAGATCTTTATGTTACTCAATTAGACTTTAAGTAAGCCGGTTTCTAAACAGTTAGTCTCAAAATTACTAATTTCAATCAATAGTTGTGAGATCGTTCATACAATTAAGTTTAAACGAAAATAAATAATCTTCTAAAATAATTAAAATATACAAAACTTTTTATACAACAGATATATATGCGGATCATCTTGTATACTAACAAAAGTATCATCCTGCCCCGAATTCAACTTTTTCATTCTATGTTCGATACCATAATCTATAAGCTAACTGTTACCATGCCAACCAAACAAACAAATTGGACATTATAGAAAGCCCTTACTGCAATAATAATTATAATTGACTGTCTACATTAAAATTTATTTAAGCATGAAGTCAAGCCTTACATTACATCAACACGACACAATGTTTGTTTTTTTCTTTCATAAAAATTCACTCGTGACTCACGCCATTATTACGAATTGAATGTTACGGGAGAGAGTGGAGAGCTATGTCTTAGCCCAAAGAACACAACTAGATAGCGTTCATAGTCTCACCGCAATTGAAAAGGGTCGTCTTAACTCAACGGATCATCGTATACACCTTTCCCCTATACTTTGAACCTCTAACGTTTTCTTTGCTGCACATTCCTAAACCAAACTCGTCGCCATTGGTGGTAAATGTAAGTTGAACGTATTTTTGTCGTTGTAAATAGAACGAAACGGAATTCATAATTACGTTAATACTACTGGAAATTGGATATTTATATGTATACCACTGCGATCATGTGACCCCACCCTTTTCTGGGGTATTAATTCTTCTCAAAAATAAAAATAAAATATTAATGTACGCAGTCACTTCATCATAAATTATATGGTTATAAGGTTGTACCGATTGATAAAAACATAATTTTCTGTATTATGTTGCCTCGAAGGTTGAACAGTCATTTTAACTTTTTGTCATGACTTCATGTAAAACTCATGTTCTAGACACGACAACGTTTTTGTTGCAGATGGAATAGTATTTTTTCATTCGTATGCATCAGTCGTTCTTGTATAATCCAGTGAACAAATGGGTTGAACATTCGTTAGTGAAAAGTATATACCGATACCACATTTGCCTACGATGAGTATTATTATTCGGTACATTAAGGGGTTAAACCATCGTGAGATTTTCAAAGAAGCGAATTATTTTGTTTAGCTAGATAAATTGTTTATCCTTTTAAAGATATTTCAAACATTTAATCATTTCAAAATTCAAATTATTTCCGAAGTTATAGCAATTAGAAGTGAGCGCGGCACAGAGACCGCCCGAAACTCAGGTAGCGATCGGACTGGCACGGCCAGTCAAAGTCTTGACAAAGTACTTTTTGTACTTTTTGTACTTTTAGTCACTTTGATTGTACTTTTAGTCAGTCCTTTATTACAATAATTCTTTTGGTCAATTTTAGAAGCTAAAAGTAACTGAGGTATACAAATTTGAAACTAGTTTTGGCTCGCGGAACATTCAATGTCACAGAATCAATTTGCTTTCTGACGCAGTAGTGTACATATCGCCACGTGTATTACAAACATTATATTCATCTATTGTTTTTTAATAGAAAACTATTATTAAAATTAAAGGCTGACACGCAGTTGGACGTCCTTGTCGGAGCAAGAAGAAACGACATCACCCGGTTAATCGTTATTCAATAGAAAGAGAGGAAGCTAGCACCAGTACAGCAGCTAAAAAATTAAAGACCAATGAAACCGATGATTTTTATATAGATCCACCTTTTGGATACCGATTATTTAATTGCCAGGAATCGCAGATTGAAGGTAATTTACAACAATAGGGATTTTGTTTTAGGATACTGACGCCGTACTGTTTTCTTTTTCGCGTTTTTTTTTAAATACTACTTTTTTCAAACTGGTGTATAAGATATCTTAAGATTTACTAAACCGATTTTGTTCAAATTTACAATACCTACTTTTTTTAATATTACCAAAAATGTAGCATAAGATTTTTTGAATTGGGTGCCACGTTCATAAGTTATACATTTTTAAGCTTAACATTGCGATAAAAATCCAAGTTTTTTTTCAAACAACTATCATTTCCATAAAAGATATGAAAAAAAATTTCCTATGGTATATCTTAGCTATAACCTTTGTAAATAAGAAAAAAATTATTTTGCACACGATGCTTGACGGAGGAAATAAGTACATCAGCAAGGATTTTCAAAAGAGGGTCCTACTTGATGTGTCATATCTCCGACATTAAACAATTTTGTTTATTCGTTATTATTTCAAATTATTCATAAAACTACTATGTATATGTGTAAAATACAAATTATTTTATATATTTAATAGTTGCGCAAAAAAACAATTATTTTGATATCTATTTTTCCGAGTGTCAACGTGGTGTAACCCCTTAAATAGTTAAAGAAACTATTAAAATGATTGCGATATCGTGTGCGATATAGCACGGATCCTGAATCGGCCACAATTATTTAACTCTCGCCCATGCACTGTAATGTACACGCATGACATGTATTAATGGGAAGCAAAAATGATGGATATGACGCCGAAAAGTAAACCACATTGCGTGCGTAGGCCGGTGGTTTTTCGAACTGATTATATTTGAACTCCGCTCACTAAATACTTATTTTAGTCATTATATCCGAAAAAACGGCGAAGAAATACGAGTGAACCGAGAAACCTGATTTTTGGATATTGTATGGGAGGATTTTAGAAAAACTTAACCTCACATTGTCGACCAAATAGTTTATGTGCATTTTCCGCCATCTTGAAAAAAGGTGTCATTTTCTTGTTTACAATAACTCGACTCTCTGTCATGATACAAAAAGTTCGCTTACACATTTTTTGTTGATTTTTTGCGCTCTACAATTATGGTCCCATGAATCTTTCACCTATCGTTGATCGTTGTTGAGATATCGAGCGAGAAAGTAAAACATTAAGAGATTGAGACTAGTTGTTTGCTGGCTTTCGTGATACATATCGATTTTGCTCCTTTCTCGCGATACATATCGAACAAAATGTCTATTATGGAACTTGTAGAGCATGCAATATACTTTTATCGTTGTTTTTTAGACAAAAATTACGAATTGTAGTGCGCCGTAAAGTAGACAAGTCCACGCGAAATTTCGATGTTATTGCTTGCGCGATTGTATACAGGGTAAGGCACGAGAAACAGAACACCTGAATATCTAGAAAACTAAATCCCGGAGAAAAAAATGTTTGAAATAAAAAGTTTAAGTCATGGAAGGGCTGACGCAGCAGTCACATCCGCTTTCGATCCGCATTATATTTTCAAGGTCATTTCAAGGTCAACTTGTTTTTTTTTCAAATGGAAACATATATTTTTCCTTACAGACTCTTAATCTACGACTTGAAACAAGTAACTATTGTTTGAAACAATTTTTCTCTTAGTCACTACTTTTTACAATATTGTCATTAATAAAAAGATTTTCTCGACATTGTGTATTTTTTCTTTGAAAATTCAATATTGTCAAAAGTAGTGACTAAGGTAAAATTGTTTCAAACAAAAGTTATTTGTTTCAAGTCGTAGATTAAGAATCTACTACATGGCATGGTCAGGTGGCTTCGCAGAATGTGAAATAACAATAGCGAACCCCAACGATCAGCGGGTACGCAGGTACCTGCCTACTGCACAGTCACGTAAGTGGTGGATGCCCCCCCCTCCCTCGCCACGAACAACAAAGAAAAATAAGAAGAACGATCGTCAGTCGTAAGGTCGTTTTGGAGCCGAGCAGATGCTAAAGCAAGTTTTCTCAGCGTAGTGAAAAGAACAGAACTATAACGTACAAAATTTATTGTGGAAGTGAGAAAAAATATATAATACTATTAATATTATAAATAAATAATCTTATTGAATATAAATGCGATAGATGATTCATCAAGTTTTCGACGGTAAGGCGTGATTTCCTTGTTTTACGTTCGAGTAAATTGTTTATATTCTCAATATTTAAAAAAATAGTAAATAATAAACTGAACATTTTGTCCAATAGAGTCACGCGTTCTCAGAGAAGAGAGCATTTAGATGAAATATTCGAAGCAGAAGAATCTGATAATGACCACGTGTCGGATAGTAATGACGATGAATATTTTCCAGAGAGTGAGGTGAGAGCTTCGGATTGTGATGATGCTGGTACTTTACATTTCTATGTTCTTTGGTGTACGACAATAATTATGTATTATGTTTTATATATTGTATATATTTTTGAAGAAAGTGAAATAGAAGCGACAGATAGTGGAGGAATGGCAGCAAAAGATGGTACTCAGTGGGCTGAAACGCCAGCAAGTGAACATCAAGTTGGAAGGCGTAATATTGTGCGACAGAGATGTGGACCCAATAGGAACACCAACATGCTGTCAAATCTCGATACATTCAAATTATTTTTCACTCTAGAAATACGAATAAAAAAGCAAGCTCAACATATTCAGCATATAATGAAAAAAATCCAAGGAAAAAACAACTAGTGTGGAAAAATCTTGAGTTGCAAGAATTTGATGCATTCCTGGCTATTTTGATAACCTCTGACGCCAACAACTCGAATACTGATAATACAAGGGATATGTGGCAGTCGTACTCATATCCATTGTATCGTGCAGCAATGGGCATCACTCGCTTCCGGAACATCAGTCGTTTCATTCGATTTGATGATGCCAATACTCGTGCTCAGTGCATGGAGAGTGATAAAGCTGCTCCAATTCGAGACATTCGGACAATGCTCAATAGTAATTTAGCAAAACATTATAAGCCAACAGAGCACCTGACAATCGATGAGCAACTTTACCTATACCGGGGTCGAACTAAATTCACTCACGATCAGTATATTCCATGAAAGCCACCCAAGTATGAAATCAAAGTATGGTGGATATGTGATGCTGAAAATTCATATCCACTCACTGGATAGCTTTACATTGGAAAATCGAGTACCAGGCGTGATAAAAACGTTGGTGAGAGAGTTGTCAGAGACTTGGTGGCACCGTAAAAAGGATCCGGTAGAAACATTACAATCGATAATGACTACACTACTCTGCCATTGGCAAACATTTTACTATCCTGAGATTTAACAATTGTTGGCACTTTGAAGAAAAATAAGACGTACATTCCACCAGCAATGGCTGCATTGAAAACACGAGAAGAATTATCCACTGCGTTTGGATTTCATGAAAAAGTAACCATGTGCAGTTATGTGCCAAAAAAAGGCAGTGATTATGATATCATCAATGCATCAGGAAGCAAAGATTGGCGATAGTGCAAAGAAAAAACCCGAAATTATTTAATTTTATAACTGGTCAAAAGCCCGAGTGGACACGATGGATAAAATGCTTGGTAGGTATACTACAAAAAAATCAACTCGAAGGTGGTCTCTAGCATTTTTCTACAATATTCTCGATGTCGCCTGCCTTGCAGCATATATTCTTTATTGTGAGAATAATAAATTGCTTTCGAAAAAATCTTATGAACGACGATTATTTTATCGGCAGCTGGGCAGAGACCTGTGTACTCCATTCGTTAAAAATCGTTCGCATAATGCACAAATCATGCGGCATTTCACAACGAAAATGGCGATTGAAAGTTTTTTAGGTCGACCTATAAATCCATATTCGCAACCAACAGCATCTGAATCTTCGAAACCTCAGGCACAGGTCGATTCAACCGGAAGGAAAAAGATTAATGGTGTATGCCATGTTTGTCTCCAGAGCGAATTTAAAAAAGCGTCGCAAAACTCGAAAATCATGTTCGAAATGTGAGTTTCCTATTTGTGATGAACATTGTATTTCAACCACGACATGTGAAGAGTGTGGGAAATAATTAAATTTACTTATTTTTTTTTATATGGCACTGTGTTATTATAAGTAAAAGAAAAATAACTAAAACGAAAAAAAAGGAATATTAGTTTTTTTACCTACTATCTTTACTAGAATATTATTTATAATAAAAATTGTTTAAATGAAGGAAATTACAAACGATATTGTTGATTATTTATTCAAAAGTCAAATTATATAAATTACTTTGATAAACGGTCTCTTTAGTGTGTATAAACCCGGCTTTCATACATAATGACATTAGTGAGTAGGTACCCGGGTACCCAGGCATTGAACGGAGGAGGTATCGATTTTGATAGTTGATAACTGTTGTTGAATGATTGATTACAAAAAGTTTTAACGAAAAATTGGTGTCAAACTACTTCAATTTTGGGGATCCGGGCGTTCATAAAATTTGTTTAAGGGGAAGTTAATAAATTGTACCTTGGAAACTGAAATGGATACCCGGGTACCCGGTTACTGAACGGACAGTTAAACTAGTTTTAGCCAAGAGCCTATAATTCTAGATCAAAATAAATATTTTTTCGTATTCCTCGCAGTGTTTTACATACTCGGTAGGATTTATAAAAATGAGGTAGGTCGTCTTTTGGTGGAAAAAGTGGAAAGCAATGCTAATAGCATTAACATATGTATCACAAAAACGCCATATTACATTGTTACCGGAGAATTTTACTCGACATCATAAAACCCCGCGATGTCGGGTGTCGTCGGAGTTCCCTATATAGTTGCGAATCTCCGATGTCGTATGTCGATTGAATTCGTGACTATCCATCACTTTTCAGCTAATTTTGACAGTGAGAAACGGAGAGGCTCTCGGTAGCTCTTCCCCCCCCTCCCCCTACCGATCTTGATCGCGTATTAGCTATCTTATTGTTAGTAGCGTACTAACTGTCAAAGAGTACGCACGTGTTGTAGCATACTGACTGTTGAAGCGTGAAGATTGGTAATAGAGTTCGAATTTGCCAAAAGTGTCTTACCGTGGCTATCTAACTAATTAAGGCATTGGTGGTGGAAGTCGGTGTCTTACCGACTATTCGCTAATCTGAAACAACCATTATGAACAATTGTAAGTATCAATAAGTTTATCTATTCCGGCCAATCAGTAGGTCTTCTATTGATTCGCGAGGCTTTTCTGTGTACGGTCCTCCGGCGGAACTCCCCTTAAGTGGTATCTGCTCAAACAATTAATTTGTCAAAGAATATTTGTTGTTTGTCACTACCGTATAACTGACCAGCGCCCAAAATTGCAAGTAAAGTGAATAAAAGAAACTCAGAGCCCCGGCAGCCGACGGACCGCGGCCGCGTCGGATGGATATTTGAGAATAAAGTAGGTATGAAAAAAAATATATCGGTCTCAACATATAGAATTGTCATTTGCAAAACATTGCTGCTTCCAGAACAGATGTTGTGGTCAGTGAAGTTTATATGTGAGGTGCAAATATTGTAATAGTTAAAAACTTGCTACTCCATGGATGGATTCGATATTGAATTTATTTTTAACAAATGAATACAGTGAAATTTTCAGTGGGAATTGCCGGAATAGAAAAAAGAATTATATAAATGAGAAAGTTGCCAACTATATTTTGATTTTGCTCCCATGTTTGCAACACTCTCTTCAGAACGTAAAGTTTATTTCAATCTATCGATTTCGTAATAAAAAAGCTTTGTAAGCAAGAAAAACCATTCTTTTCAAAACTTTCTATAAGTTTATTAGTTTGATATTGCACTATTTTTTGTGTTCATTCGCCAGTGCTGTATGCTTATCTGGGCAGATCAATATTTACGGTCTAATCAAAGTATTTATAAATATGTTTTCATGCTTTTTGATGGATGTGTCTCAAACCGGAACCGAATTTACACGATAAAAAATAAACTTGATCGTTCGTGCTTCTGGATATGCCATGAAGAAATGCTGATATCTGGAAGATGACGGGGCGAGGAAAAGTGGGAAAAAAGCAAAAGGGATATGCGAGGGAAAACTGTTGTGACGAGCACGTACATCCGCGGATGGGGCCAATCAAGGAACCTCAGCGTCAGCAACTTCTATTTCTCTACTGTTTATTTCTCGGCCAGACTGTGCCTCTCTCCATCTACTGGCTGCCGATGTGTTACTCACTGATGCCATATATAATTCAGCACGTACCTAGAATTCGACGACTCGCCATCGTGCATGGTGTCGTAGAAAACAAAAAAGCGAATAAATCCCATCATACGTGGAATAAATGTCGTACATTGTGTAAATCTCCGCTCCCATTTCTGCAATCGTTACACACTACATCTTGCTATTGACAGCATTAATATGCATACAGGGTGTTTCTTTTATCGCTGCCACCCGAAATAAGTCAGTAATTATTGACGTCACAAAAAAGTGTTCTAAACAAAAGTTGTACGGTGTGGGGGAGGCTATCAAATGCGACCATTTTTTTCGGCGAAGGCGTTTACGCATAGTGAAGGTCACCTTCGCTTTTTTAAATGGAATGATACATTTTTTCAACCGTCTTGTAGAGCACCTCAAGCCGCATAAATACATTAGGAGGTGAAAGTCGTTCAAGGTTAGTATCGATGATACAAATCTAAATATCTCGGATCCCTACCAAATATTTGGTAGTCTTATAAACATTTGGTAGTGATCCGAGCTGAAATTACCTAAAATATTTTATTTCAATAGACGTTCGAAATGACCTCCACGAGTCTCCAAACATTTTTGCAGTCGGGTAGTCAGACACTGTTTCGTTCATAGAATTCTTTCTGGAGTGATGCTGTTACACGCATCGGTGATACAGTTGCATGCAAAAGTGTCCGGCCAAAGATAATCTTATGATTAAATAACGTATAAAGGATGCAAAATGGAAATACAAATATATAATCGTAAAGTTCACTTATTATGCAATCAAAACGTGTAATTCAAAAATTATACATAACTATTCATAATTATTTACAACAAAAATAACAATTTTCGCTTTTGCGTGACTATTTGGCCAAGCATAAATTACGCACTATATACAAAGAAAAAATATAGTACCTCAAGAAAAAAAATTGAAAATGGTAATAAACGTAAGGTTTTCATCAATACTTGGTAGTTATACAGCTCGAAGCTATCACGGCAGCACTACGTGAGTCAACGATTCAATAAGTTTGATGATTCCAACGTGAGAGATATTTTTCCACTCTTCTCGAACTTTTTCCCATAAAGCAGCTTTATTGGCACAACTTTCAGTTCCTAATCTTAGTTTTAACTCTTACGATAAATGTTCAGTGGGATTCAAGTCCGGAGATTGACTCGACCACTTTAAAACTCGAATATTTGTCTTGCTAGAAACCTGCTGAAGGAGGTGTGATTGACGTTTTGGATCATTATCTTGCTGAAAAATCCATCCTCGTGGCATGTTCTAACGAGCATAAGGCAGCGTTTCTTCTAATATAATATTTCTATACCTACCAGCGCCCATACTAAAAAAAGTAAGAAGGCCAGTTTAGAATTCGCAAAAAAATACCAGAGCTAGACTGTTGAAGATGGGAGGAAAGTGCAGTTTTCCGACGAAACTAAAGTTAACTTGTTTGGAAATTATGGGAGAAGGTATGTTCGACGACCAAAAGGTATTAGAAATGATTCGCGATATCAAATACCAACTGTGAAACACGGCAGAGGTAGCATTATGCTATGGGGTGCATTCTCTTGGAAAGGCGTCAGTCAAATCTTTAAAATTGAAGGCACTATGAACTCTGGTATGTATACAAATTTTTTTATTAGAAGAAATGCTGCCTTATGCTCGTCAGAACATGCGCCGACGATGGATTTTTCAGCAAGATAATGATCCAAAACATCGATCACAGCTCCTTCAGCAGTTTTTTAGCAAGAAAAATATTTGAGTTTTAGAGTGGTCGAGTCAATTTCCGGACTGGAATCCAATAGAACATTTATGACAAGAGTTAAAACTAAGATTCTGAATTGAAAGTTGTGCCCATAAAGCTGCTTTGTGGGACACAGTTCAAAAAAAGTAAAAAAATATCTCTCAAGATAAAATCATCAAACTTATTCAATCGATGCCTCACCGTAGTGCTACCGTGATAGCTTCGAATTGTATGGCTACCAAGTATAGATGAACATCTTATATTTATTACCGTGTTCAATTTTTTTCTTGAGTCACTATATTCTTTCTTTGTACATATATAGTGCGTAATTTGTGCTTGGCCGGATAGTTATGAAAAAGCGAAAATTGTTATTTTGATTATAAATAATTACAAATAGTTATATATAATTTTTCAATTACACGTTTTAATTGCAAAATAAAAGAACTTTACGGTTATACACATTTGTTTCCATGTTGCATCCTTTAAACGTTACTTCATCATAAAATTATCTTTGGCCGGCCCCTTTTGCATACAACTGTACGTTCTCGCATGTTGTCCGGTGTTGTGGGCATATCTTGATAAAATTTATCCTTCAACGTTCCCCATAAAGAAAAATCGAGTGTAGTTAAGTCCGGTGATCGAGCAGGCCAGCCTATTCGTGATCCTCGGCTAATCTCCTTGTTGCCAAATTTTCGGTCGACAACATTGCGAGCTACCCGTGCAAAATGAGCTGGAAAACCATCATGTTGATACCAGAGTTTTTGCCGATCCCACAAGGTTAGATCTTCAAGCAGTACAGGTAATATTTCTTCCAGAAAAGCAGCGTACTTAACTCCAGTCTTATTACCATCAATGAAGTCTGGACAAATAATTCTATTTTTCCATATACCGCACCACACATAAACAATCCATGGTCGTTGATGGACAACTTATCGTAGCCACCTTGGATTTTCTTCCAGCCAATAGTGCATATTGTGCGGGTCGATGGTTTGTGAACGTCGACTCGTCAGCAAATAATACGTCATTAACGAATTGTTCGTCCATCCGCAATTGCTGCTGTGCCCACTGACAGAAGTTGATGCGTTTTTGAAAATCATTCGCTACCGACCTTGAATAACCTTGAAAGACTTTGACCCCTTAATGTTTTATGCGGCTTGAGGTGCTCTACAAGATGGTTGAAAAAAGTACCATTCCATTTAAAAAGGTGAAGGTGACCTTCACTGTCCATAAACGCCGCCACCGAAAATGGTCGCATTTGACGGACTCCTCTACACCGTACAACTTTTGTTTGGAACATTTTTCTGTGACATCGATAATTACCGAGTTATTTCGGGCGGCACCTATACAAAAACGCCCTGTATAATATGATGATTTCGAATATATTAAGGGTTAATTCGTGTGAAAAACGGCACATTCTTATGATTTTTTTTTGACGAAGCGGTTTAAATCTATTTATTTAAACCAATGGTACGTTTAAGTGTGATATTCAAAGAATATTGTGTCGAATTTTCACGAAGAAATATTAAAAAATGCGGCGATGGCAGCAATTTTTGTCAAGCGTCTCGGAAAGAAGTTGAATTGCGGTGCCCATCATAACTCGGTGCTGGATCATCTGAAATCAAGAAATCAAAGTTATATCGTTAGATAAGGACTTTCCCCCGGTAACGATGAGGGGGGGGGTCGAAATTAAAAATTTTCAACACTTTAAAGGGAAAAACGCGATTTTGAGCGAAAAAATCGGTTAATTTGTTGTTATAAAATGAAAAATATAATCATATTAAAAAAAACAACTTTCCAGCGTTACCTCGTAAATTATGTACAGAAATGGTGTGCAAAATTTCAAAAGGATCGGTGCAGTAGTTTTGAAGTTATGATGGGCACCGGCTTTGAAAATGTGAGTTGTGGGAAAAACGCTTTAAAGTTTTGAACACTAAAAAATTTTAGATGAAACGTTCATAAGTGAGTTTTATCGGCTTACCTCACACTGAATCATCGATTCCAGGTCCATAAAGAATGTTGCTGTCATCCAAGATGTCTAAAGCATCTTTTTGCTCTTGTCTACGACGAATCTTGCCTTCTTTCGTCTGTTTTTCGGCGTCCTGATCTGCTCGGCCTATACGCATAGAGTCAGATGATCGCGCCCACTCATGAGTCGCGCATACTCATAACGTCGTCAATTTTGCTCCGATCGACTTGAAATTTAGACACAATATTCTTGAGATATTATTCTTTCAGTTAAAATTTAAAAAAATTCGAAAAAAAAACATTTTAAGCCCTACCCTGCCCTTAAAATACCTAGTATTACCGGAGAATTTTGATCGACATCATGAAATCCTGCGATGTCAGGTGGCATCGGAGTGCCCTATATAATTGCGAATCTCCGATGTCGTACGTCGATCGAATTCGTGACTATCCGTCACTTTTCGGCTAATTTTGACAATGAGGAGCGGAGAGGCAGCTCTTCTTCCCCCCCCCCCCTTCTCTACCGATCTTGATCGAAGATGATTTTTACGAACAATTCAATGAGTCGCGTATTAGCTGTATTAGCGTACGGACGTCCAAGAGTAGCGTACTAACTGTCAAAGAGTACGGACGTGTTGTAAGGTACTGACTGTTGAAGAGTACGGACTGATAATAGAGTTAGAATTTGTCAAAAGTGTCGTACTGTGGCTACCAAACAAATCAAGGCATTGGTGGTGGAAGTCGGTGTCTTACCGACTATTCGCTAATCTGAAACAACTATTGTGAACAATTGTGAGTATCAATAAATTTATCTATTCCGGCCAATGACTAGGTCTTCTATTGATTCGCGATGCTTTCCTATCGACGGTCCTCTGACGGAATTCCCCTTGAGTGGTCTCTGCTCATACAATTAATTTGTCAAAGTATTTGCCGTTTGTCAGTATCGTATTACTGACTGGCGCCCAACATTGCAAGTAAAGTAAAGCCGCGCCGGGTGGATATTTCAGAATAAATTATCAGAAAAGAAATATCGTCCTCACTAGTAACTTTTCGGATAAACAAAGAATAAAACGAGTTTCAAAATGTGTATCAGTCATTGAAATGTTTTCGAAGAATTTGAAATCGTACAGAGATACACAATAACGGCAGGGTAAGAGGCTACCCATAATACGCGATAATTCCTATATTTAACGAATGTTTCCGAATTTCGAATCCCGACATGATAACCTCACTTTTGAAAGCCCAGTTCTCATTAAAATAACTCTAAACGCTCGAAAGATTAGTCCTTAGTGCGCTTGCACGTAGATATATATCGAATCCCTTAAGATAAATTATGTTATTTTCTCGTTCATTGCATTTATAATTATTACTTACAATATCAGTTAAAAATATAGTCTCCATGATGAACACGCCATATCCTGTGAATGACAACATTTCTGGCTGGTCATGTCATATATTTGGATAGTAAAATATTAAAACTACTTGTAATTCGGTTTCTTTCTTATTTTTGATATGGTGATTTCGATAAATTATTATATGGTCTCTATAACAACTCTAAAATATACTGAAATTGTATTATACCTATTGTGTAACCGCAAATGTTTCTATGTTAGGTTCAATAGTAAAAGTATCCCTTATGATTACCAGATAAGACTTTGGGTTTCGTTTGCATTCAAGATATCGATATCATATCAATATTTGTATCGGTATTATATAAATTGATATGAATCGTTCGATATTTTAGTGTTTTGAAAATTAATTTAATTAACGCAAAAACATTTAACATGTCTGTGAAAAAATAAAAATTCACTCTTCTGACCAATATTGAATAGTATTATATATATTAAACTAAGGTTAGACTGATATATATGGTGTCCGATTTTAATTTATCGATGTAAATGACTCGAGAAAATGAGGTTGTCGAAAAAGTGTCCCATGAATGTTTTATTCGTTTCGGTAGGGGACGTCATATTGAAAGACTCTTTCGTCGATGCATTGAGGTAAGTCCAAGATGAATACAACGAAAAAGAAGTGTCTAGCCTCAAAAACAGTGGAGTTATGGCACCTTGTTAACGGGACACGGGACACGGGACACAAGCGCGTCCTTTGACAGCGAAACCTGGAGGATGTCGTAAACCAAACACAAGCCCACATTTGCACCTAAAATTTGCTACTGAAAATTTAACTCTGTTCTTATTTTTAGTATGTTAGCTCAGCTGTTACTGTACTAAAATGCTCTGTTATTCTACCTGATTTATTTATCGTATATACTTTTATATACTCGTCATTGCATCAAGATTCATTCAATCATTTACATTAACTTTCCTTTTCATGAACCAAAGGCATAAGTTATTTTTACTTTCTGTAGGAGATAAAATAAAGTATTATAAATGATATTATATATTTTTAAAATAAATATCTCTGACATACAGGTAAACATGAAAAAAAAAGTTTAAGCGATGTAATCTTCTCTGGCCTCAAAGCGGCCCATGCGTTTTTCGGCCAAACGCCGTTTCTAAATTAATAAACGCAATGGGTTGGAATTTTTGCATGTAATTCGATTGATAGTTCTGCAGAATTTTCACAGCAGATTTACACTTATAAACGATTTAATTGCTCGATTCAAAAAAACATGGCTATTAGCTCCTTGAGGAGAAACAATGTGACACGATGATTACCCGCACATTGCTGCACGTGCAGTATTTCAGAAATGGCATTTGGCCGAAAATAGCATGGGGAAGGCCGATAATAGCAATTGACATAGTAGAACTTGGTTGTGTACTTAGTTTGCGTATATCCCAGTACTCTCTTGCGAAGCTTTGAGCGCTAGTAGTGTCTCCTTGTTCACACGGACCGAAACGACATGTCCTACGTATACAACGGCACATACACATATAGATATCTACATACGACGCAAACTACCATGATTCTGTGATAATAAGCGATTATTAAAGCCGAAAAATAATAACAAATTTATTATTTCAGAAATAGGGTAGAATGTATATACAATGTAAATAATATATTAGATAATTAGTGAGTGAATAGTGAAAGAAAATGGACAATCAGAGAAAAAATGGATAAATTGGACAAATCCATTTGGCTCCAGATTGTCGTTTATCGCCGAGACTGTGCGTTCTCGGCTGGCATGTATATCTAAATGAAAGACCTAATATTGTAACGTTAAGGTATTCGCCGACTGCCGACAGGTAGAGGGGAAGAGCACGACGATCGAGGGGTTCATGGTGGCAAAAAGTTCAGAAGTGAAGTACAAAAGCATCTGCTATAATTGTGAATACTGGCATATACATATGGTGTAACTGAAAGGGAAAAAATGATAGTTAAGTTATATTAAAAAAACCAAGTTTTTATTATGACCATTTGAAAATTATGAAACTATAAAAACATTGATATACTATATTGTTTAATTTTGTATTTGATAGGTATATAAAATTGAATAAGTACAGAAGAAAACTTTACTTGCCTTCAGTTTTGTACTTCCTCCGTATTTATAAATAATTTTGCTTTTTTTAACCCATAACACTTTATGCGTTAAAAAAATAATGTATATAAACTTTTATTTTGAGTCTCCTACAAGCTGACGTTTTACAAATGTCATCCGTCCTTCGGCTCGGACCGCTTTCGTCACGAGAGGCGCGACATGTTCTTCTGCCATACATAAATAGCTTTCAGAAAGAATCAGAGAGCTAAGAAAGGAAGGAAGATAGAAAGAAAGAAAAGAGCATCACAAAAACAGTAATAGCTTTGAGAATGTTGCAGGAAAAGGTCAAACTTCACTTACAATGCGAAAAGACCAAGTTGGAACGGGGCGAAAAACTGGAAGATCGGAGAAGCCGAGTCGTTGGGGTGGTGGGAGGTGAGCAAACGCAGAGGTGGTGTTTGAAGCGACGTGAAACCGAGGGCACACCGACCACTCTCGGAGGTTAGGACGATAAGGGAATGAGAGCAGAGCAGCAGTGGAACTTGATGGAATTCCATAGATCCACGTCGCTGGCTCGTCGAGACAGAGTCGGCTAAGCAGCCATTTAAATGCAACCGATGTGTCTCGGGGAGCTATTACATCTGATGGACGGTTATTGACGCGCTCTGGCGTATACCGAGCAGCATTCGCAACCCCCTCTAGAAGCCCCATCGCTGCGTCATCCCTTCTCTTCGGCCTGCCGTCTCCATGCCCCTGTGAATAGAACGAAAAACCGTAAGCTTGCTCAATCCCCGGAACAGCCACGCAACCATCGCAATCGCCCTCGAACGGTAAAAGCAATGGCTGGATAGGTACGTACATAGTGGTGGAAAGACTTGCAGCACATCACCTTTGGAGCGGCCCCGTGGGATGGGAACTAAGTTCAACTTAGCTTGAGATAGCAAAGTGACTGCCTCACTTTCCAACTATGTCCTAATCACTCATCATCACAATGTGTACCCATATTTCAAATTTATTCTGTATTCGCCATATAACAACCCAATATATCGGTAGATTCATTGCCGAAGAAGAAATCATCAGCGCCAAGAAACTAGCAAGGGGAACACCAAGGTTGTCCTTCGCGGATTTTGATGGGCCTTATATATGTTATAGAGGGACCTTCCCTGAGTACCTAGGTACGAGCTTTTATCCTAACGCGCCCTAGTTTTTGAGAAAATCGCTATTAAAGGTTCCTATTGCGCCTATTATACTGTTAATTTTGAACAGTATTCGTCAAAGCGATCGTAGCGTAGTTGATAAGGTATACGGTTACAATGCTGAGGGTCGACGTGATTTTTGGTTCCATCTCATTGCCTATAATATTAATTCCAAATCCTGCCCGTGAATTTTTTTTCAATCTTATTGCCCATAATATTAATCAATATATTCCATTTCATGCAAAATCATTTAATAATAATATTTTTCGCCATGATAATTTTATTAATAAATAAATTGGAAGCAAATTTGCGATATGGTGTGTATTTTGAATTTTACAATCGAATATTATAATGAAATACGTTCATTCCGTAACAATTTCCTCGTTCGCTACGCCAGTACATGATTCCGGGTGGTACTCATCGTAAAAACAACGAAAACATAAAGCCGACGAGCACCAGGCGCATTTTATGAATGATAAATCTTTGCATGCACACGGCCCTCGCATAAGTGACACGGGGAAGCGCATTTGATTTACATTGAAAAGAGATGTCGTTTCTTCAACTAACAATTTTGATCCAAGCTACGCATATTTAATCATTGGGACGAAGGCAGGAGCGCTCAATTGGTGTAGAACGTATAGTATAATTTTGTTTTACTTTGGGTTGTACTAATTCTAGCATAATCATTTTATATTTATTCAGAATAATTCGGTCGTTGTAATTGAATTTTTATTATTATAAAAAATGAGAACGCCTGATGCATATATATTATTATAAAAATTATAATTATCAATATTATTATGGGAGGCACTATGCTATTAAAATGTGTTGGCATTATATGTTGATTATGCGAATTAATCAATGATAATACTTTAGGAATCTATGATTATACTAATTGTTCACCTTTATATATATATATATATATAAGCGAGAGAGAGAGAAATATGATACAGAAACATATATATATATATATCTTGGGTTATTAATATATCGTTATGCTATTTGATGAGTTCATTTTGTTTAATAATGAAAAGTGTTTTTATTGTTAAATCTTTCATTTATTAATGTGCTTAGCTGTATAAATTGCGGCGATGATGACGTCAAAAATGGGAACGTGATTCACTTATGGATATATATACTTATTCGCTTGATAATTTCAAATATTCTCTGGTATCGCAGGATTCGTCAATAGGTGATTGATCTTTATTTGACGAATGCCTTGATCGAACTGACTATTATACTCCTCTCAGCGCGGAGAAGGACCTACGCCATCCCCTCCATTATTCCATATTATAGTATCTCCGTGTAAGATATAGAAGAATATAGATACGAGTATATTACACGGCACAGCATTCGGCTACTAAATATCATTACAAACGAGCGAGTGAATTCTTATGCAATCCTCCCTCGAGGCTACTTCCCTATTCGTTCGGAGCGATTCCGGAGCATTCTGAATTTTATTTATAACAATTTTTACCTGCCGATAAAAATAGACATCGCAGGGTTAGCAGACCGGAGTGCACTTTGGTGGGATGATTTTCAAGCGAAAAATATTATTAAATAATTTAGCATGAAACGAAAGTTTACAAAGTGCGTACTCTTTGGTAGCTCTACCCTATTATGTGACAGGTGTATTTGTCTCAGTTTCTGTTACCAATTAGCAATGGGATTAACCGTCCTCTATTGCAGTATTCGAAAAACATAGGTTATGTTTTGATGTTTTTCGTTAATAAGGCATTTGGAGCAAAACGATCCCTTCATAGGGTGAGAAAAATGATCCCAGGATCATTTTACCCCCGCCTACCTACTTCCAATCCTGTTCAATTAATAAATATTTTTTAGTTTTTTTAATATGAAGTATTTTATGCACAATTATAACTTAAATGTATGAATATAAACCACGTATTCAATAATGTCATAAGTTTTCATTTATACCTTTTTACTTTTAGAACTCATGCCGCGAAATTACATTCGAAAAAGCACACGCCGGAACTGTATTTATTACTGTATTGTCTAGAACACAATTTATTGTATGATTATTAAGACATAGTTATTTAAATTTGTTGCGTAAACTGATCTTCTTATGTATATAAAAATGGAAGAATGTTTGTTTTTTTGTTTGTTTGTTTGTCACGACTGAGTACCTATACCATGCATTCGATTGCGATGTAAATTTGGTGAGTTGTAGTCCGCACTCCCGCGAAGGTTTCTGCATTAGTAAAATAACTGTATTTACAAAAATAAACGCGTACGGGGCAAATAAAAATTAACATTTATATATATCTATATATCGAGATTAATCTGACAATTGTCAAAGTATGCCACCAAAATGACAAGCGAAATAAAACTTAATCATTTGTTTTAACGACTCGATCGCCTCGGTATTATATTGAAACGTCACGGCGGTGAACGAGGCAGCAACCTGCGTAATAAATAAAGACAATATTGAATCCGTCATCTTGAAAAGGGTAGTTCCATTAACTAACCACAGAGGGATGAATAAACAACTAAGGATTCTCACATTCAGAAGGAGACAAGCAGTAAATAAAAAGGCAAGGGACGATACAGAAAGCAGTGAGAAATCCGACTTCCGTATACAGCCGCGACACCCATAGAAGCACGAAAGTCTGACTATGGGGCGCATATGGGTGACTCCCTCGAGAGACGATTATCTCAACACCGTGCCAAGGAAATCAGGAAGCACACCGGTTTACGGGTGTCCCTACTAGAGTTAGGCTTAAATCCTCCGCTCAGCAGAGGAAGCGAGCGCCTGTGGCTCGTAGCACTGTAATGCCGTGCTAGAACGACGTTACAGTGCTACGAGCCACAGGGATGTCAGGCCACGGTAATGATGGGAGGTGGATTACAACGCAGGATCTAAAACAGACGCACGTGTTTACGGACGCGAAATAGACAGCTTATGTCGGAACGAACTCGCCGGGGTGGCAGAAGAGCATGCGGCACGGTGTCGTCTCCGGAGTGCACGGGGCGATCTCACCGGTTGGAGCCTAAGGAGTGACGAGTGGCAGGCTGGAAGATAACATCACCGAGCCGGTGGAGGAAACGTCCAGCGAGTGAGAAACGAGAATTCCGAACAGACGAGAATTAAGAAATGCGGCGACGGGGGACTTATAACCTCCCCGAGTACACAGCCGGTCGAACAAAATCACTGGAAAGGCACCAACACTCATCGGACACCGTGTACCGGTCGCCCGAGCGATATTTCGAGGCACAAGGATCGGGATTAACCCCAAGAACGACACGAAACGGAAAAGAACACAGTATTTGGTACACACGTGACGAAATACGGCCACCCGTCACCACAGCGGTCACAACCATCTTGATCCCGGCGCGCGCATGCGCAACGGCGCCCGTCACGCTCTCGAATCGATTGCAGAATCGATTATAGCCATCAACGCCTGCGGGGAATGGCGCCGAAGTTCAAATTACTATCATCTTAATGTACATTGCCGTTTCTAGGGCAAATAAAATTACGCATTGTCTCATACGTTTGTATCCGACTATAATTACCTTCGCTTTCCTCGAGTCTCGAACAACAATATTCTTAATAAGAAACAATACGTTACAATATACCTAGTGTAAAACACCCAGTACTCGGCCAGGAACCAGCAGTCGACCTTATATGAGTGGGAAGAGCGTGAAGTATATCTTTTGTACTCTTCCGGCTGATACAAAGTATAGACAGAGGCCGACTACTGGTTCCTGGCCGAGTACTGGGTCTTTACATATATTTAAAACAAATGAGTGTCTTTTATTTGGCTTTTTATTTGGTAAAATAATTCATTTGACAGCGAATCTTAAGTTAATCGCATACGGGACAAAACAAAATTAACATTCATCGCGCATATAAAAATCGATTTTTTAAATGCTACCGTTAAGAAATTATGACGTTGTAGATAAAAAGCGGTTCAACTCGCCCGGACTCTCATAAAATTATTCTGCAAATGCAGAAACCTTCACGGGCATGCGATATGGTATAGGAATTCAGTTCCTATACCATTCTCATTTCAATTATAATATACGTTTCTCAGTTCAATTACTTTGGCAACAATACGATACAAAAAATATTCTACTGGCTATCACATCATCTGGAATAGCAGTAACGCTTTTAGATAGTTACAGAACGGTGCATTCAGCACTAAAATTGCCGTTGAATATGCAAATCACTGAGACACCAACATGCAATATAACAACAAATTCAGGAATGGGAAAAGTACTCAAATCATATAAACTCATTATATAGGACGAATGTACCATGACGCACGAAAAAGCTTTGGAAGCGCTTCATCGTATACGAAAAGATTTAAGAGGAAATTAGTAGATCTTCGACGGAGCACTAATTTTATTATCTGGTGATTTTAGACAAACTCTACTATTATAGTTCAACATGTGCTGATGAAATTAATGCATGTCTAAAATCATCATTTATACGGCGACACGTTCATAAATTGTCTTTGAAAACCAATATGCGTATGCAACTACATATGATACATCGGCTGAACATTTCGAAGAACCATTGCTGGATGTTGGAAATGGGAAAATGACTTCTGTAAAAATTGCAGCAATAGCACACGAATATATTAACAACGTTTTTCCTAATATTTCACATACTTATAAAAATCATCATTGGCTTAGTGCCCGTGCTATATTAACAGCAAAAAATGACTTTGCAACGGTACCAGGCGTTCAGTGAAAAAGATGATGAATAATATCATCGAAGCTACAATTTTAAATGGAAAATTTAAAGGAAAAGATGTACGGCTGCCGCGTATCTTAATGATGCCATTCGATTTGCAGTTTCCGATGCGACTCGCTTTTGTAATGACCATCAACAAAGCGCAGGGACAATCGCTACAAGTATGTAGATTAAATTTGAAAAATCCATGCTTCACACATGGACAGCTATATGTGGCCTGCTCACGCGTAGGAAAACCTTCGGATTTATTCGTGTACGCACTGGACGGAAAAACAAAACAATATTGTGTATCCAAAAGTACTTGAATAAACATAATTTTTAAAAATGTCTTCCATTAACATTTTTGCTGTAAAATAAATTATTACATAACAACGGCATTGCAACGCAGGCTAGATACCGCTAGTCTACAATAAAACTACCAACAAATATTATTGAATGTTTTATTTCTTGCTTGAATTTTGAATAGTAAGGTAAAATGATCCCCGGATCATTTTACCCGCACCCTGGGGATCATTTCGGACACAGGGGTTGTAACGGTTTATTTTTTTTATTTTAACGATTTTATTTATTATTGATGGAGCGTGTGTTTTATATTGATACAGAAAAGAAATTTATTGATTTGGGCGTTGTATCTCAATACGGATAATAAATAAAAATGAAAAGGTTTGCCGCACGTAGATAATTACTGAGATGGAAATTAGCATTATGATTATCGGCGGTACGATACAATTTAAATATATGGCCATGATGGGACTATATAAACATGATGTGTGAAACGATAGTTGAAAAATTTAGTGACAATATTGTATGCAATAGATGTATCGGTATAACAAAAATGAAATCGACTATATGGTTGTGAGAGATGTTTTTCTTTATCTGGTGCACAGCATATCAGCGTCGGAAGATTTCGGCGAGATTACAACGGCGATGTGTTGATATATACATTTATATTTTGGTGAGTTGGCTAGATGACCGTTTCGGATATTACGTGAATCGACCTTGCTGTTCACTCTTGAACTATCTTGGCAGGACTAATTAATCTATCGAATCTCGACGGTGAGTTGGGAGTGGAACTCCCCACCATCGCATCGCACACACATACATTTTCCATCGGAAAACAGAAAATATATATTCCACGGACCAGTATCTATATTGCGGTTATTACAGGGTGCACAAAATAATCCTTTAGTAGACCTTCGCGAAACATTAATAAAAATTATTCCTAACGGCTTATGCGATTTAACGCTTACTAAATTTGTAGTTCGATTGAATAGCTATCCCTCAAATATTTTAAGTTTAAGAAAAAGCTGCATACACTCCTTTTTCAACTGTTTTCTCTTAGGTAAAACCTTCCCCTATATTTATATTGAAATGTATTTGAAAGAAAACAGCTTATGTGTCAGTTCCTTTAACTTGGTTGTAAATGACTAGAATCAAACATTATATATCACAACGAAATGGATGCTATCCTTTTTGCGTCATCAAATTGTTAATGTTCCTCGTTATTATTACAACTTTTTTGTAATAGGTATACGACAATGCCCATGCGCGGGCCAATACAAGTTTCGTCCGTTATCTTTTTGATGTTTATCGTTTTATTTATTACGCCTATACGATAATCTTTGTCCTTTGTCCTGTTGTTATTGACCGACATCGTTCCATTCAACAAATAGTTCAAATTATGTTGTATTTTCTTCCGTTTTTCTTGGAATATGCATAATTTACCCATTATTCACATCTACATAAGAAGTACACGCCGAAATAATAATACCCGAAAAATATAAATATCGCAAAGCTAAACCGCCATTAACAAGGCGAAAGCATCCTAAATGAGCTAACTTGATACTATTAATCCACGTTTGAGCGAATTAGAAAGATTCTAACGTTAAGTTAACCCATAGGGTTGTTCAGGTGTAGCAAATGTTTCTCCAATGAATGTGCAGAGATACCGAGAAAAATATAGAGATTCTTTGCTTTTTATACATTGGTTTGTTTAAAATATGTCGAACTTTAGAGTTTCTAGAAGTTCTGATCCATCATTTTTGAGAGATAAATGTTCGTATTGTGACGTATGGCGAATTATAATATATTTGAATATTAATAAGCCAGGACAAAGTGGGTACTACGCGCACTAATTCTTTTGGATGATGAACTTTATCTTCAGGATGTGCAATGCCAATTTACAAATCTACTTGCTTCATCGCTGTCAAGCATTCTGCAACAGCGAACGTATTTCTGACCAATTTAGCAACGGCTCTTCTGTAAGCTTTTCCGTCTCCGTCATTTCAGCCCTTATTGATTTTAGCCATTCCGCAAACCGAACTTCTCCCTAACTTCAGCTATTTTCGAGCAATTCATAGTGTATGGCCAAATATCATACCCAAACAATCCCCAGCGTATGACAATTCGATGTACACCCAAATCGTACACAGTGAAGATGGCGGGTATAGCGAGGTCAACGACAATATCTATTACACCGATTTGACATTTGACTATTGACATTATGCCAACACATAGTTACTTCGAATGTGTAGAACCACAACGATAATCAGACTATTCCTAATATAACACATCACTCAATAAGTTTACGATAAGAAAAACTATTTTTTTTCAGAAATTCGACTTTATTCATCAACATACTCTCCTTAAAGAGTGATACATTCATTCCAACGCTCCTCTAACTTTTCGATGCCTTTTTTGTAGAACGTTTTGGCTTCGCTCGCAAAATAGGCATGTTTCGGCGATCACTTCTTCATTTGAGCCAAAGTTCTTTCCCCGGAGAATCTTTTTGAGGTCTGCAAAAAGCCAGTAGTCGTTGGGGGCCAGATCTGAAGAATACGGAGGGTGGGGAAGTAATCCAAAGCGTAATTCGTTGAATATGATCATCGTTTTTATCAACTTGTGACACGGTGCATTGGTGGTCTTGGTGAAACAGCACTCTTTTCTTTTGCACGTGAGGCCGTTTTTCTTGATTTCTACACTCAATCGATCCAAAATGCCACGTAATATTGGCTATTGATAGTTTGACGTTTCTCAAGATAGCCCATGAACAAAATACCATGCGCATCCCAAAATACGGATGCCATAACCTTGCCAGCTGACTTTTGAGTTTTTGGTCGCTGTGCACGACTTTCACCGGCTGCTGCCCACTCAGCTGACGATCTTTTTTATTCAGGTGTATAGCAGTGGATCCATGTTCCATCGATTGTCCATACCGACGTAAGAAATATTTTTTATTTCGCTTGAACAGCTCCAAACGGCGCTCTGAGTCGTCGACGCGTTATTGTTTTGGTCCGGTGTGAGCAGACGCGGCGCCCACTTTGAAAGCATCTTACGGATGCTCAAATTTTCGTGTAAACTTGTAAACACACTACCTTCTGATATCTTTAAGGTGTCAGCTATTTCACGCAATTTCAGTTTACGACTGGCCAAAACTAGTTTGTGGACTGTTTTTCTATGGTTTCCGGAACAACTGCCACTTTTGCGCGATCAGGCCTTCCAGCATCACCAGTGTTTATACGACCGCGTTTAAATTCAACATACCAGTCAATAATAGTTGATTTCCCTGGTGCAGGCTCCCCATTATTGGGCTTCAACAGTATTTTTCCCATCAAAAAACAATATTTGATTAACACATGAAATGCTTTTTTATACATTGTTTTGAAAATAACAAAAGTTGTTTCACTAAAACCACTGTTAACTTCTGATTAAACGTCGGATTGTCATGAAATTTTGACGTATCGTTTGAAGGTTAGTACTATCCAGAAATAATATAGGTCTGTCAATAGGAGTACCATCTATGTGCCAGACGGTAAACTTATTGAGCGATGTGCTATTTGTCTAGATGATACGAATATTTTTCTGATACGACTGTGAAATTTGCGTAACTGTTTCGCATCAGTAATTCAATGAAAAATAAGGGGATTGATCGGTGCACGTGTCGATTAAAAATGTGTGATATGGATGATATTCATGATGTTGTTTTGTTTTCATTTTCAGCGAGACGCACAAACCCCTCGGCTCGTATATGCAATGTACGATGCATAGTTGTTGTTGGATATATTGTGTTTATCACACTGTATGGTATGAAATTATATCGTATTATTATTTCTGGATAATATTGTAAGATGGGGGAGGGGGCTCGATTCCAAGCGACAAATGCTCAGTTGACGCAGCTCATCTTGATGTAACGAAGATCGCGGCAAGAACTTTTAAAAAGCCGCAAAGTCCAATAATGAGCATGAAGTCGTCATTAGTACAGCGGTTGTACAGGTTTTATCAGCGACTACTGTCGCATTGTTTAATCACTCGGCGCTTGTGTGGCTTGTGCACAACATTGAAACGAAGGTGAATCCATAGCTGTTATCAATCGTTTTCGGGATAAACCGCACGTAATGAATTATTTTTAAATATCTACGAAGACCGACTTATTTATGTTACACAATAGCGGTGGCGATCATGAAGAATCTCGATGTGTTCTCGACCGTCTTGCAACTGTACACTATTAATATTTAAAATTTGTGCCGGCAAGATTTCGTGCGACCACTAGATACGAATAAAACGAGGAGTATGAACAAGTTATTGTTAGAGCATATTAGCGACATGACTAATAAGTTTATGTATGTATTTGTATTGAGTAATTCACACCACCCGTAGAGCTCTTTTATTTCGGAAATAGAACATTATAGAGAACAATGTATCAGACGAAAGTTGTATGGCTTCGATGAGGACATTAGATGGTATCATTGGTTTGACCTTGAAGAGTTACTTAATGGTTACGTGAAAGTCATATTCAATTTCTTACTTAGAAGCTACTATTTCTCGTTACATATTCATGCAAATTATCTCGAGAGCTTTCCAAAACACTATACCAAAATATGTTTTAATTGGGTACTTTTCGAGTATTGAGGCTTCAAAGCAGGACTTTGCAGTTCTTTGACATAAAGTACGAAATATGTTGTATGCGTTATGTCATGGTGTCAAGTAGATTCTTAGGTATTGTTTTAAGGTCAAATTACCTTTTCACTCAAATCTCTGTAGTTACGCATGTTAAGTAGGTACATTTAGATCATCCTACTTTTAGTTGCGATTGCGTTGTTCCTGGACAGCGCTCTTCCTGACGCGCGCGCGCGTACTTGTGGGGGGGGGGGGGGGGGGGGGGGTTGTTTTAATCTCTTTTTGTTTGATTATTTATCTGTTGAAGCTCGACGTCCAACGACTCTTATTTCGTAATCTGATGATGGGACTTGGATCCTCATAAAACCGAGAAGCTACCACGGCGAGATACAGTGTTTGACGATTTGCACACCACACGTTATGATTATCGAAAGACACGTCAATGTATTTGGTACGCCCCGAATAGATGCTTTCTCCGGAGTGTGTCCTATATCCTCTTCAAAGCGGAGAAATCCCACTATCACTCGCGTTCTATGAACCTTACGGAATACATATAGGCCGCGATCTATTACCTTTTCGGTTCCTAATGTTCGTGCGTTTAAACCCTTATTACGCAGATCAGGCAGGTATGATGGTAAATATAGTTGTCTCGCTACTTGGTTTTCTGGCCGAAGTGATTTAAAATGAGAGCGATAAACGAGGCAAAAGGAACAATCATGCAACAAAACAACTAAAAGACTGACTAACATATAGTAGGTTCTATTCGAATCATTCAAAATCTCATGACATCAATAATGATTCACCGATTGAATACACCCAAGAGAATCGATGAGCATGGGAGACTAGAACCTACGCTTGCTCTTAATCGGATACTCCTGAGATGGTTTACCCGTTTCACAATCCAAAGGGGTGACAGTGGCAGAGGAGAGGAGGTATTAAGAGAACCAGAAACAGAGACCAAAGAAAGCTGGTACTGTGGAGTGGGAGGGGGGGGGGCGGGGGGTGGCGGAGAGAGAGAGAGAGAGAGCGAAAGGGGGAGGATGAAAAATAGAGAGATATGGGCAAGGGTACTCAGGAAACCGGGATATTATCGTCTCAAAAATATTGCCGAGAAAATTGCCGGCGTGACTCCATCCAGCCGCGTTAATTACCGTAAATTACCGTAAATTACCCATAATTATAAGAACTGTAAAAGTTTTTACTATCGTCGTGGGGCAAGCAACGCACAGTAGCGCGCAGGGAAACCGCCGCATGATGCAGAGCCTCACTGGGGCTCAGCGGCAGTTGTCTACTGCGGTCGCAAATTTCGCAAGGTTAACTCTTGGAAATGTAACTCCTATCTTCTATATTTTCTCTCGTCCACGATCCATGGCAATAGCATTGTCAATGATTTATAGATCCTTATCTACCAATTGTATCCAATAATATCCATTTTTGTTTTGTGCAACGTCCGCTGGTCAATGTTCTTCCCTTTTGCTTTCTAACGAACGCTGACTGTACCAACTAATCCCGTTGGTTCAAAAACACTTCACCCGTCAGGGTTGTAAGATCTGACGCCACTAGTAAGGCACGCGATTAGTGTGATACGATCACCCGAAAAATTTATCCGCGAATGATCCGATGTTGGGAGGATAATAAAGAATATTCCACACTGTTGATAAGCTAGAATAACGATTTAATAACAATAAGTGAATTGAACTTGAACAGTGAAGATAAGTGAGTGATATATATTACGGCTGTGCGACTGTACAAAAATGTCGACAGGGATCGCGAGAAAAATACTGTTCGTCGTGTTGACGATGTTGAGACACTGACTTGTCCAGTCTTAATTCTTAGTTTTTAACACGTTTGGTATTTTTCCTATTGGTTGATGAAAGATACAAATTCGCCAATAAAAATAAAACACGCCCCGTACTGACAAGGACAGAGTCGGAAAATCCGACGACTCGGCACCGCCCCACCCTTGTCATAAACGCTCGGATAAACATGTACGCTGTTATTTTATTTAATCGGTATGACCAAGTAAAAATCACGTACAAGAATTAGCGACGGAAAAAACTTAACGGTATGCCCTGTGATTCGATAAATCCCCAACCCATAATAAAGGACGGAGTGCCCCGACACTTTCGTCTGGCTGTCAAATGTTTTATTCCTGCCCAAGACAATTGGGCATGCGAGGCCTCGCGATCGCTTGGGTCCGGACGGAGACCTTTCTTTTTATTATATATTGATACAACAGAAAGTTTGAAATATTTCTTAAACTCGTTCTCCGTACGAGACAATTTTCTTGACCAATCCTAGTTGAATCAATTCAGGAGGTATGACTATTTCTTTGGTTAGACAAAAGCGCCCATTCCAAGATTATTATAATTGTTCCTATTGTTCTGAATCACTCGATATGCGGGTACTCAATAGATTATTGCATTTATCAGCGATAGTCCCCATAGTGGGACGTGATTTGACAGCTTCTAAATAATTGCACTTCTAAATTATATCGAGGGGCCGTTATCTTTATCGGTTGACCAATAGTCACATTCATTTCGGAGGTCCGAAAAGAGGACTGCAGCAAAATCTTATACCTAGTATATAACGAAATATTGTCATTCGACAAAAGTACAATATTTTCAATGCGTATAATAAAATATGAGAAACGGGATGATTTCAGAACGTTTTAGAGTTCCTGTTTCATTAAAATTACCTGCTAGAATAACATAGGCGCATTCATAATATCAAGATTTACTACGGTAATACGAACTCTTTGCTACCCCCAAATATAAACTAACGAGAAGTGGTTTAATTTGTTTTTTTTTTTTGGTAGTTAAAATTCGACCAGTGGGGAAAACTCAATCTCTTCCGCTCATCTGTCCTTTTAGCGAACAGAGTATGCAATAGTATTACGTAAAATCCTTGAGGCTTAAATGCCAATACGCAGGGCAGAACCGTTCTCCGGGAGTATCGCCTACCTACTCGACGATCGATCTCCACCACCCATCCGTCAATCCGCATGTACTCGTTCGTTGTTGATAAACGGATGTGCACGCTTTATGGGCCACCTGTTGCAGCTCAAAGCCGAACGCGTATTTACAACTCTCTACTTGCCATCATTACTGCGAAACGTTGCTGTTTCTGATTGTACCGCTACTGTTTCTTCCCTTCTACTTTCATAAAGGTCAAGTTATTTTCAAACCGAATGTTGCAATTTGATGGGACCGAGGGGAAAATAGATACGGAAAATACCAAAAACGTTATGCTAAACGAAACAGTTATATTCAATCTTACATACAAGTTTAATACATTAACCTTGATTCCACCTATTCAGTTTAAGGGGCACTACAAGCTCTAACCATTTTAAGGGGTCACGTACAGTTAGGACTTCGAAAAAAAGGGGTTTTTTGCGAATTTTTTTTGGGGACCCATTTAAATAATTAATCGTAAATCTTTTTCCATACAAAAGACATATATTTGAAGTAAATAATACAATTTTTTCATTGCAAAATATGCAGAAATTTTTCCATAACCGCACGTAACGTAGGGGTCCCAAAAAAAAAGGTCCTCCGCGGTGATCAGTGCAGCTCGTCACCGGATCGTCCGAAATCAAAATAAAAGTAGGGATCATTAGTTAATGACATAATGCTCCGGTTGATCGAAGGATTTGAAAATTTTATGATCTTTCACAAAATGGTGGATGTTGGAAGTCAAAGTTGTGTTTTCGACCCAAATTTTGCTCACATTTTCAGCTATAAAAAAAAAAAAAATAATCGCATAGAAAAATCCTTCGTTCATCCGGAGGACAATTATGTCTAGAAAAAGTGAGCAAAATTTCAAGTCGATCGGTAAAGCCGTTTCCGAGGTACAGTGATCACCGTGTTCGAAAACATAGTTTCGAGAAAAACGCATTCAAAGTTTTCAGTACGATTTACATGCAGAAGAAAAATTTCCGTTCAAAGTTACATATCTCCATACCCAACAGTCGGATTCGTCTAAAATTTTCACAGAATACTTTTCAAATGTGTTACTTTTAGAAAATGTAAAAAAAATCGATTTTTTGAAAATTCTAACTGTACGTGACCCCTTAATAACGTGATTCTGAAATTATTTGGCACGGCGCAACCATTCGAGAGGACATTTCGCTTGGCTTGACAGTGATGGCGAAAAGGGTCTGACCTACTTATTCCGCTCTAGAACCAAAATATATAGATATTTTGAATATTCTAGACTTCATGATGCTGCAGGTCTTCCAAAATATACATTTTAGCTGATCCGCGTACCTGTTCCTAACATGTGCAGCGTTTCATTATTTCTTTCGACATTGAATACCAACTATCCTTGCTTACCAGTTTATTCTTAGAGAATATTTCCATTTAACGATTAACAACTTATACGAGATGCCGCGAATAGTATATCAGTTTTAAAAAGTAGCAAAAAAACACTCTTTTGTCAATCTTCAACTCGTTTATCCAACACTACCAGAATCAATGTTAAAATACCTTAACTTTTAGTCAATGCTTGCAGGACGATTTAATTCAATAGCTATTTGTTTAGTTAATTGTAGGCGCTGGGGCCATCCTAAATACTTTACAAAAAGTTTGCAGAACGCAAAGAAAGTGAAACATTTTCTTGTGCTGTTAACGATGATAATAACTATGCAATAAATCACGATGATGTACGAACTGAACTGTATGTAAAATTGTTCGGTGTCAACGTTTACCGACTTCAATTTTGTGATCTAGGGTACGATAACACATACCTATAATAAAATATGTAGGCACGTACGCACACACGTCCACGCGTATGCACCTACTCGTGCATATTTTCATATATAATCACGGACTTACCTATACGTACCACCAGAAAAAGAAGGAAGCCCCGGATTAAGAAATCTTAATGAAAGATGAAAACTTGTACGGGTCCGCAATCGCGGGTCCTATAATATGTTATTCATTCAGTGTTGCTTAGATAGATATTAACATTTTTTTCATTATTCTTTATCTAATAAATTGTGGTGAGAAGGGCGCTTGCAGAGAGTACAAAGTTTGAGGCAGACTAAACTCGAAGCCTAGATCGTCTTCCGCTCACGTTGCGATAAGTCATAGTCCGTGCGCGAGCTTCTCTATGCTTCGCGTTTCCGATAGATCACATCTTCAGTCATTATCATCTCTTCATTGGAAGAACCAAGCTGTCATCCACGGACTATTTCCTACCTCCTCTACTTATTAATTCGATTTTATTACGTACTAGCGGTACCCGGAGTTTATAGCAATGCCGTCTTTGTGTCATAATTTATTTTACAGCGGATGTCAATGAAAGAATTTTTTATTTAATTATGATTGTTCAAGTGCTTTTGCATCACAATATTTTTTGTTTTACCACCTTGTGCTTATGCGATTGTATTTCGGGCCTCTTCCTTCAGAGATCAGAACATGTAGTACCGCCGCTTCCCCAGTGTCGCCACAATCTTTAAAGGGAAAAGAAGAAAACCTCTATGCGCGCCTCCCATGCGCTCCGCTAGAGCGCGGCAAGTAACCTTCATTCTTTCGTTTTGTGCTAGCGGCGTCACGTACGAAATTGATTAGCGGATCATCAGATCAAGAAAAATGAAAAAATACAAGAATAAACGGGATCGCGTTTCATCGAGGGAGGATAAGGAGAATAAGAAGTTGTTGAGGAAAATGAAAAAGATGATGACGAAGGTCGAGCATAGGCTAAAAGAGCGTAAGTAGGCAACATAACCTATATATCTCGGGAGCGCACGTGGCATTCCACGAGTAATTAACCCTTTTTGAAAGGGCGATTCTGGCCTCGCTCGTTGAACTATATATGTATGTTCGCTGTGCTAGCGATTCGATTGCTGAGCACTGTGTATTTTTTGGTCTGACCAATATACACACTTCCGCTTGACGGAGGATTTTTACGTTCTCGTTCTCGTTCTCGTTCTGTGAGTTTGACTCTAAACAACAAAAATTCTCATTTAATGAGAAAAAAACGGTTCTCTATTCCTTTGAGGAAAGTATTTTGCAGTGCGCCCATTCTACCTTTCAGGCGAAGGGTCAGTTTTGAGGGACCGTCGAAGACGCTCCCATGCTCGCCCTAGAGGATCGAGCGAGAGTTACGAGAGCACGCCACCGAGTAACACGCTGGAACCAAGAAATCTATAAAACCGGACGGGCCCGGCTACGCAACGGCAATCGAGCTATGTGAAAAATTCTCAGACGTCGAGCGGGCAGAAGAGGCAGACACATAGCAGCTGGAAGCCGGGACCGTGAATACCGTATCAGCAGAGACAGACATTCAGTCGCCATTAGATCATGTAGGTAAAACTGCGGGTCGACTGCGATTGTTTTTTCGACCTTGGGCAAAATTATCAGCAAACCCGGTAATTCTTGAATGCATCAAAGGTTTTAAAATACCGTTTTCCTCTGCTCCGAGACAAAACGAGTTTTCAGATAAAGTAAATTGGTCAGAGAATGAGGCGGCTTCAATACAACACGAAATCACAAAATTAATTACGAAGGGCGTAATCGTAAAAGTTATAGAATCGCCCGACCAGTTTCTCTAAAATATTTTCTTAGTGCCTAAACCTGACGGCTCTCAGATATTCATCTTGAACCTTAAAAAACTAAATGAGTTTATCATCTCAGAACATCTTAAAATAGAGGACTGGCGAATTGTAAAGTCGTTAATCAGTCCCGGGGATTTTATGGCTACGATTGACATCAAAGATGCGTACTATCACATATCGATTGCAAAAGTTCATCGGAAATTGTTACAATTTCGTTTCCGAGGAGAATGCTACGAATTTACTTGCTTACTTTTCGGGTTACATGTCGCACCGCATACTTTTGCAAAAATTCTTAAACCGGTTGCAACTTTCTTAAGGAGGTTTATCTGGTACCGAGTAAGTCAAAACAATTTGTTTTTGTGACTAGCGTAGTCAGCTGAGTACGCTTAACAGCGGTGGGGGGGTACGAGTTACCCGATATTTCTTAATCGTATTGTTCATTTAAAAAATGTATGGTAAGAAGGTAGGGGTGGGGTTGTGCGCACATACCGACGACAAGCATATCGAAAAAATTCTCACGATGACATTAATAAACCAACCGGATAAATAATTTGTTGGTGTGAGGTGTTATGTGATATATTTTGTAGGCTAAATATTCTTTGATACCACCGACCAATATTAAATTTCAACTGTTGTTTCAACAGTTGTGAGATTAATAAACAAAAATATGATTTCTGAGAATTCTCTACCATATTGTTTATTTAAAGTGCAGTATAAATATTCTTTGATACCGCTGACCAATATTGAATGTCAAAGGAAGTAATAAATTAGAGGAGGGTGGGGTGGGAAGATGTCATGCGATTGATCATCAGGAATACTTCTCGAAGACGTTTTATCATAAACAATGACGGCGACGGTCGACAAAATTCGCCATCCTTCTTTTCGCGAATCTTAGAACGAGCGAGATCAGCGGACCCCGTTGATCATATTATCTGAATGTCTCTCTTATAAATAAGCATGCTGGCAAATGGTCTAGATCGTCGATTTTATACAATTTTTTTATTTCAACAGTCGTAGTTAAGTTATATTTTTTTCTTTTCGTAAAGCCATCACATTTGGACAAATTCAACGTGCACAGTTCCATGATAACGTAAAGCCAGTCTGTTTTCATGAGGCGCTCGGATGATTTCCTGGAACAATTCAACGTTCCCCAAGATCGGTGCGGTCATTCTCGATGGTAGAAAAACCGTACAACTGTTCTCCAAATCCATGATGACTCTATCGCCATACTTGGTTTTTGCAACTCTTATATCGATTACTGGATATGCCTTCTAAGCTGACAAGTCGAATAACTTCTTGATTGGGAGGAACCCCATAAAAACCCACTTTGTTAATTCCGCGTAAATACGTGCTAATCTAAAATACATTTTCCATCACATTTTTTTTCGTTAGGACTTAAATTAACGAGTGGAAATATTTCAAGCGACAAAACGTTCAATACGAACCTGCGTTTGTCCACGACCTTCCAAAATTGATTTGTCCAAATTTTGTTACCAACGATTGAGCTTGCGATCGTAAGACAATTATTTCTTTCACCCGTTGAATATTTCGTAACAACTGTTCAAGGCGAATTAGCAATTCACGTCCCTTCAATGGTAATAACTTCGGATATGATAACTTTTGACTATGCCGCACGAAGATTGATGTAACGACTGACTGAAACCTTCATCAGCGAGTCTCATATACACCGAGTTAGATCTTCCATCTCATTTTAATGACTAATTCTTAATTATTATTATTTTACAATATGAACGCTATGAGAGTATAAAAGTCGAGACAAGTTGAGATGTTTCCATCGGGCGGAACCATCCAACACGATTCGAATCTTTTTCATTAGTATATAGGGTATTTAAAAAATTAAAAAAACTCACACGTGAAATATATAATTAAATTTTTTATTGTTTAAAACATACATGTACTTCTCAGGAGGGTTTGAGAGAATCCAATGTTTTAGGGATTGAACATTGTTGCTGGCGCAATTGAACTTTGACAAATACTCGTGATATGAACATTCAGTGCGTACGCCTTTCTGCAATTTCTGTAACGATGGACACTCGAGATTGATTGTCCGCGCGGGTCGATCGTTCGAAAAATTTGCCAACCGTCCGCTTGTCTCCAAGCCCTTGACGTAAATTACTTGAGGATCGCGCAAAACGTTTTGGAGAATTCCATTTATAGCATTATAGGGCACAGTACCAAAGTTCCATGGTAAGCCGTGATAATTATTTATCGACCAAGCATTCGTACATATGTATTGGATGGGCAAATCGATCCATACGCATGGTGGTTCAAAGAAAATCGTTGACGGTGTTATATTGGAATCCGTTAAGGAAATAGCCGAAAATTCTTTCAAAACAAATTCATTCGAGGGTTTTCTGAAACCTCGCAAGTCAAACACGTACTCCATCTCGGATACAACTGATTCGAATAACCCTCGCGACTAATTCATTTATAACAAACGTTCACTGTCCCCTCCCCATACCCCAACCTTATATATAGTAATAAACACTAATAAAAGTAAAAAAAAATATCTATAGATGAACGCGTTCTTACACTACCTTCTTAACATTACCACTAATGGGATTATATTCGACAATAGATCATGTAAAATTAAACAATAAGCCGAGGTTTGAGCCCGAAAAGGATTTACAGATTCAAATTCGAGGCGCATGTCCACGGGACCTGATTTCAATGATTCATTCTGCTTTGAACAGTCGATAACAATTAGCGGCGCATATTTCAAAAAGTATCCTTTGTTTATGAGTCGTTCCGGCTCCTTCTCGTAATAAGAAGACTGAAAATTTACATACATTTCGTAGAGCAAAGCATACTGATTGCGACTAATGTCGAGATTCAAGTTCCCATAAGGATAACTCTGCGGACTCAAAAAGGATTTAACGTCTCAGATATGACAATGGTCAAAATGACTCGCATTCTTAAAAGCATTATTTTCTCGTGCTGTTTGGAATCCCACGATTAAGTATCGAAGTTTTTCAAGTTGAGTAGAAGTTTTTACAACCGAAACGTCGACAAAGTCGGTAATAGAGCGTACTCGTATAGTTCCCACGTGCGAAAACTAATTGGGATGGGTGTGTTTTTGGCTATGTAATTTAGTAACTGAATTTTTCGCTCATCGGAGACCCTGATATACGGTATCATCCATTCAATTTTCGAAAGAGTAATTTTGAATTCTTCTGGCGCAGCATCCCCTTCAGGTCGGTCAGTCGGTATGACGGCATTCGTGTCGGTGTTCGTCCTCGTCAATATCAGCTCGTACGTGGCATTGATGATAATCTTGCGATAGTCCTCGGCAAAGCCCAATAACATACTCAGGGGTATCGTGATATCAAAGTAGCCAAAAGCGTCAGTTATTTGTAGCTCTTCTGCACTGGGTACTCAACCAGCGTTTTCCATTACCGACATATGACTAGGATTTTGAGACACGCAATTTTTCATCACGCTCGTAAGACCAAAATTTTTACATCGGTCAATCTCAACAGCGTTCAGCGTAGCGTATCTCCTGGAATAAGTGACAGATGGTATAGGTGATCAACTTTGTGCTCGTGGTGGGAGTTTGCCCATCGGCTCTCGTTAATCTACTGCTAAAGTGCAACGAGCTCTTGCTCGGCATCAAGCAAAAATCTTGATGTTGCATGGCGATACGAAAATCATCGTTGTTATTGAAGGTTGCCGAGGCGAATGGCTGATGCCCGTGTCTCTCTTAACCCGCAATGGCATCATCGAACATCACGGGTTTGTGCATTTTTAAGATTTCCTCCATGGTATGAAGCAAGTAATTGTCATACAAAAAGGACTTATTTTTATTTTGTTTAAAGTTTCAGACCCAGACTCTTCAGATATCGAATATTCTGACGTGTTAGCTCCTCGCGAGGCGCTCGACGAATGTTTCGTTCGAGGCTAGGTCGTTGAAATTTATACCCTTGGCGCTCTTTGTCTCGAAGACAATTCCCATTTTTTTTAGGATTTTATGTGTAGTCGGATCGTTACTAGCTCGCCACGAAAATTCACCAACTCGCCATCTTGATCGACAATTTTCAACTGTAGATTGTATATCGATTTAACGGTAACAGGGAGATATGCGATGTGCGAGGGTACTTCGATAATCTTATACCCTGGCGGTACAGTAGGGAAAAATTCGTGAATCGTATGAACTCATTGTCCATTGATATACGCTCCCGAGGTTATGTTACACTGGACTCGTAGAGAATTTATTATATCTTGAGAATGGTAACGGGTATATCTGATTTATGGGTAATATTAGCTGGAAGGATGCGCGGTGTAAAACCCAACAGTCGACCAACAGAAGCACTCGGGTCTCACGATTGCTTTTAATTTCACTGCACAGAGTATTATTATTGGGCTTGAGAATTATGGCGATATTACTATCAGAGAGTACTTTTTGCAGATAACTCTCAATGTCCTCAATTTCGTAGGTCCCAGTCGGTATGGTGATAATCTCCGTACCCACGTAAAATTCGTTATTTCTCTCATCTATATTGGGAATTGAATTGAAGGTCAGCAGTTCAAGAAGACCCAGAGTATAATTTGTATGCGGTGACAATTCGATCGGAGGAAAATAATGAGCTTCGAGTATGGACCATGTGCCTGCCAATGTCAATGTAAAAGATTCATCCATTGCGTCTAACACTCGACTGATGCTCCGACTCGTATTACGGTCCATTTTATAATTCCCCGTTGAGAAACTTAACACACAAATGCCCACAAACTACCGTATGATAGTCTTGATATTTTTGATAATTGTAATTCACAATGCTACCAACACCGAAGTATTTTATTAATTCGGATGGCGATTGAACATCACCGAAACTGTCGAAGTACATTACTTTCTTGTTCTTTTTCGCCTATGCGATCCAATGCGTGCCTGGACCTTCTTTATCATCAAGATTGACAATAGCTGATTCGTATTTTCGAGGTCCATCCTTTGGTAACGCATTTCTCATGTGAACACCGCGCAAATGTGGAGTTTGCATGACTCTGGAGAACTAAATTAGCGTCGGTGAGCGCTCTGTGTGGTAGCCTTAGTCGTTGTTTACATGAAGACCCATACCGCTTTTATACGGCTTAAGATAAAGACCCTTTCCCAACGCTAAACTCTCGATCGTCTTGCTGTGACGTTTACTCTACTCGAGAGCACTTTCGGCAGCCTTGGCATCGTTCAGAGCGTTGGCAATGACCGCTGCACCACTGGCGAGATCTCCGGTGGCACTCAATCCAGCAAAAAGGGGAATGAGAAAGGGAATCCACCAATTTTTGGAGCTACAGGAAGTATGCGCGGCGATCGGATGTTCATCTTGCGACCGGCATTTTTTACAGCTGCGCGTGCGCCTGTGAGAGCTGATTGCACAGCGTACGCGCCGGGAATCATAGAGGTTTTCACTACTCTGATAATACGCTTTATCGAGACTTTTTTCGCTCGAGGCTCCTTCTTCTTCTTCCTCTTCTCCCTAATACTCATACCGAGCTTAGTTTGAGCTTTCATTAGATTTGCGATTCCCCAAGCTGTAGCTATTTCACTAAAATTTGCATCTTTTGCCAAAACACGTTTTCAAGCTTTGTCCTCGAGTACTCTGTCCGCCGCGTGTCGAGCGTCGACGTTTTCTCAATTTTCAGAATACGTGATATCGTGCTCTTTACAAACAGTGTCGAGCCCATTAATCCCCGAATCACCTCGTTCGAGTCTCTTTTTCAATTTGGTGCCAGGACCGTAATATTGTTACCCAGGCACACGCAATTCAATGGGAAGCCTATTGATGAGATTGTTGACAAGTCCCTTTCCGTGTACGATCATTACTCAATGAAGAATAGTCGTAGATTAAGATATTTTTGTTTCAAGTCGCTTATTTATCGGTATTCTGCGACAAAAATTCCTCCGAATTTTCAGAATTGAGTTATTTATTCAGCAATGTGATTTTTCCCGTAGAAAGTACAAAATGACACTGAGATAATTTTGTTTCGATGCTTTCCATATTTATAGCATTACGACCCAATAAATTATCCTTATAAAAGAAAATTATTCGATGAATCCCTCGTAACGGCAAATGATTCGGAAAATTATCGTGAAATCCTCAACTCGACAAACGCTTACAGAAAACATTACGACAGCGATAATGCTATTCGCGAGGATAAAAGAGCGAAATTTAAAAATAGAATTGCACATTTCATCTCGTCACCGTTGAGAAAAACTGCACCAAGGAGACACTCGGAACGATTGGGTAAAGGCTTGCCACGCGCTAAAATTGTTAAAAGGAACAGTAGCCTGGATTACGTTTATTGGGACGACCCCAACGAATTAGTCGATAGGTTACGACTCCTCTTTGCCTCCCAATCAGCCAAAAATTTTAGTCATTCGAACGAGATCGTCTCCGATCTCTCCATTATCGAAGAACTACGCGAAGCTGGAATCATTTATTAATGTTGGCTAACGAGTATTCGAGCCCAGTCTTATTGCAACCGTCAAAATGAGCGTTGAAGTGTTCGGTCGTCATTTGAGAAGGAGTAGGAATGCTGATACCGGTGGCGGTCGAGGTCCTGCCGGAGAAGGTTTTAAAATCACCCCGTGAAAGAAATTAGGAGGGCAGCCATACAAAAATTCGGGGCCCATGAGGGTTTGAATATGGATTCACAACTAGGGATTTCCACAACACAATCGGACTAGGCCCCGACAGGAAAATAACAGGATTGGATTATTTATTCAAAAAAGGTCGTAGCGTGGTAAATGATAAAGGGCCCAAATGGGATTCATCAGGGCAGTAGTTATTACAGAGCATACAATATTTGCAAAGTTATTTAAAAAAATGAAGGGGTTACGGACAAAACATTTCACCAGAGTCTCTCAAGCTGCCTCAACAATGCCAAGGACTGGGATGGAGGGCGCAAGATGCGTACGAAGTAAGAAAACCAAAGTAAAAAAAACGATTAATCTTATTTCATCTCTAATTTAAGCTGTTGAACGATACATATATACATATATAAATGTTTGTAAGTAAGAAACGTGTTATTTTGTCAGCAAAAAACCTAATGATCTCGTTAATGCTTTACATCTTTAAGCTATGTTATTAAATCTAAGCTACTTCAAAAAATGTATATTCCTTTATAACAGGATTCTCTGTAAACGGAACTTGTTTTTATTTTCTTATTTCGAGGAATGATAAATAATCCTTTATTTGAAGAAAATTGTGTTCATTATTGCAAAACATCTCGCTTGATACGTTTCCACTAAAAAAGCTGGCAATTATAGGGCAGTAATAGGGTTGCTTCATGGCTCCGTTTCTGTTCTGGCAGGGTTCTGTTGAGGCAACCAGCCAGGCCCTGATTCATAGGCCTGTTTAGGCCCTCATCGACAAAGTGTGACCGGCCCCCAAGGGACCTGGTCGGGTGCCATGTTAGGACCCTTATACAGTGCGGGAAAAATAATCGGGACCAAGTCTAAGCCTTGGCTGAATTCTTTCACGGGACCGTCGATGCTCAATACGATATGGACAATCGAAGATTGTGTAATTTAGCCCCCCCCCCCCCCCCCCCCCTCGGAGAACACGATGCTGTGTCTGTGCGAATGATGCATGCTGCTATTCAGGAGGAATTTATACTTATTTACGGCATTACATCCGCCTTGCGAAATAGTATCGATGAATCTGAAGCGATGCTTCAAGTCTTCGAACCAAAATTTCAAGAACACGCGAAACACGAGCGCGCGAACGACGCATCGGTCCAAGAACTTGTTGCACGCGATTCCGAGCTTATTACTCGTTTGGACGAGCAACTGAGATCACACGAATTCAGTGTGACGTTCGCTATACAGAATCCGAAAACGCGAATCGAAGCTCTCGGAAAATCGACTTTACGTAGGTAATTCACCAATTTTGTCTAACCATCGTGGCGTAATTGCGTCGGAGTATGGAACAACAGACGATAGCAGATAAACTCCATAAACCAGTACGGAAAAATTATCCACGGCGTCACGATGATATACGTGGGTTGGACGTACGGGCAGTACAATAATGGCTACAAATACCTACTAACAATTATCGATATTTTTTCAAAGTATGCTTGGGTCGTACCAACGAAAACGAAAAGTGGCAAGGACGTGTCGAGTGCCATGGCGTCGATTCTTAAACTTGGTCGCTTCCCAAAAAAATTGCACGTTGATCGCACCAGTCAAATATCCAAATACATACTTGGTGGAAAAAGTCATTCGGAAGCGTTGAAATAAATTGCTCGTAAAATGATTAGGTTTTGACAATTCGCACAATAGTTGGATAATCAAATCTGATTTGTAATTTTTTTATATTTTTAGTTTTAATCAATTGAATAATAAAAGAATTTAAAAAAATGGTTTTATAATTTATTCTCCTACATGATTAGTGACGTAACAAAATATAACTTTTATTTACATTATGCGGTAGAACTATTATTACTATATCATCAATTTTATAAACCTTTTTTACAGTGTTATATTTATACTTCTGTAATATGTTTTATAATTGGATGCCCTATGGAAGAGTATCGGTCACATTTCGGCCAATTATTCGTTTGTGGTCGTTCCAACTTAGAGCTACTTTTCTCTGAGTGACAGTTTCAACGTTGTGATTTTTGCTTAGAATTAATTTTTTATTTTTCATTAAAATTTGACGATCAAAGAGAGATCGTTTGTAATCGTCAAACGTTATTGTTTTGAGCTGAGCTCTCTTTACGCCTTTCGCACGCATTATACCCGAGTTTTGCACTCTGAAACTATACATTTTAGCTCTTAATCCGACAAATTCTTGCATAATTTGACCATTAGTTTCATCCTTCATTAGACCCAAAACCTTCTTATTAAATAACGGCATACCATACGCATTGTCTGGCGAATAATCGGATGTATCGAACTTGTGAATGTAGCGTTTAATGATTTCATACATATCCGGAGTCTCTATGTAATAGAGTAAACTATCTGTATCGGTATACCTTAGTTTAGCTCGATCGTGAAAAGTTTGCTTTATATAATTATAGTGAAAGTCGTGGATGTACGTTTTAGCCGAATCGAGAACACAAAAAAAAACCCGTATATATAAATTTGTTAATTCGTGAGAGCGAGTTAATTCAATGATTACAGTCTCCTCGTCGAGGATGGTACAACTATGAAACGTCGGTTTTGCTATGAGAGCTCGAGCTCCGTACCTGCCATCCCATTTTGTGACGAGTCGGACATCGCGATGGTTTCTTACATTTTCCATAGTTTTACCAAAAGCGTTATTCATGAGTTTGTAGAAATCTTTCTGAAAATCGTTGGTGAATTTTGTTCTGAAGTTTTTATTCAAATCAATGTATTTTTGTAGCCAAGGATATTGTCGAAATTTCAGAATTCTATAGACTTTAACGAGATTTAGGCCCAAATTCATGTATTGCTTCAAATTTTGATAGTGTAAGATGCATCGATTTTCCGGGTACAGTGTTGTCATTAATTTTGTTTGTTTACTACCTGGTGGTACACAAGACGCTGGTACCAGAGGTAAGTCTTTGTGCACCTCCTGTAATTTACGCGGATACTCGAGATCGACTTGGAATATATATCCTACTGCATTGCCATCGGGAATATCGCGCGGATCTATCGACTCTTTCTATTCCCCTACCCACTCGAAAGACCCAGTAGGCAGATATTGACTTATTGCTGCACCATACCAATTATTTACATACTTGCTTGGGTCGAATTCTGCGCCCATGTAATGATTATTAGCTTTTGCATATCGATTCGAACACTGTGACAATCCACCTCGAATGCCTCTCTCCATAAACATTAGCATATCCACGTCTGTCAAGAGCTCGGGCGTGACACCCGTAGATTTTAGCGCCGCATCGAACGCTAACCCAGGAGCAGTGTAATATTGCAATGGATCCAGATCATACGTCATTTTACATTTCCGATGGAAATTTTCGAAAATGTCTGCCAAAAGAAGAACATCCATTTTTAGATAGAGATCCGAGCATTCTCCCAAGGTTTTCACATTGAAATCTTGCCACACTGTGCACGCGTGAGAATACTCGGCGTCCGATATGTCTTCACCCTTTAATTGCGAATAAAAATTTTGTTTTGTCGGTAATTCAGTCTCGTCGAGTCTGCCCCAACTGTCCACGTAATCATATGGAAAAATATCCTTTCTCGTTAATAAATCAAACTCTTGTGCGTTATTACAATGCATCCACGTAATTAGCTTTTCATCGTTACTAAGAAACGATGCTAAATTCTCGATACTCGACGTCATGAATCGGAATGAATCTATGAATCGATAATCTATGAGCGTGCCATTCACACTCTTCGTGAACGATATGTAATTTTCCTTATTTACCGGTAAGAGTTTGATCGAACGTTCGAATTGGTTGGCGACAGCTTTGTTTAAAAAGTGTGAGTCATAGCCTGATAGATTTTTTAAAGTTTAAATTACACCCCTCGTGTGCGGCACCGCGATATTTACCTGAAAAATGACAATGATCACGATTTTTGATATCTTCGGAAGCAAATGGTTTTCCACAAATGTGACAATTTTTGGCAAAAAGAAAGTCCATTTTTTCATCGTGACTCATCGGATCATCGGCTTGACCGATTTCAAGCTTGCATTCAATGGCTCGGCTATTTCTTTTAATTCATTGACAAACCATTCCACACAATCCTCGTTACGATAAATTTTGCATTTTGATAGAGAATCATCAAAACTACATTTGAAATAATACGCGATACTGTGAGGGGTATGTTTATGATACGCGCTCGTATTTGCGTCGTCCTGTGGCGTGATTGGATTCAAGATACACTGGAGATCGGCGTAAATTGGGAACGGAACGTCTATTTTATGGTTATAATTTTTGAATTTCAGAAGTGAATCCTCGCCGCTTGGCATAATAATTTTCGTTTTATTTAAAATTGCGTAATCAACGCCGTATTTTTTAAGCGCACTTTTCGTATGAAAATGAGACAAACAACGATCGCAGAGCCACGTGGCATGGTCGCGTCTTGAAATTTGCGAGCTTATAAGTAGCGAAAGATTTTTAATCCAAACAAAATGATAAACCGTATTAATGTTTTTTCCTAGTTTCTCATGAAAATCTTCGGTATTTGTTTCTTGCACGAGCAGGTGAATCATTGATCTGTCGGATTTGTTACGGCTAACGTAAACGGGTATTACTTCGTTAAAATGTTTGTTTACCATCATCGCGCTCGAGTCCATACACATTGATTGTCAAATTGTTAATTTTTTCAAATTTCCCAATATTTTTCAATCGCATCGGAAAGTCTATACCCTCGTACTTTAATACTGTGCTGAAGTGAGGATATGAACTCGTGCGAGTCGCATGAGCTGAGCTTGGACGAAGAGCAGCGGCAACGGCCCACAGGAAGCAGTAGGGGTCGTCGTTTTGGATGTTGATGACTGATTTATTGTTTTGAATGTCGCGTGGAAGCTCGATTAAAGTATACAATCCTCCTCGTAATGGGATATGCTTGTTGATGTTCACCATTAAATTGACGATCTCCACCATGGACCAGCCCGAATCTTTTTCATGAAAGCCTTTGACTTTCACCAGCAGTTTTTCCACTAACCCCGTGTACGACTGCTTAAAATTCGTCGCTGTGTACATTTCTTCGTTTCGGGTATTGAAAAATTTCATCTCCTCGATGATATCATCATTTTTGGCGATTGAAAATTTACACGCAAGAATACAGTTCACGATGACACTACCGTCCTTTAATGGAATGTTTTTCAATCTTCTGATGATCAAATTTTTCGAAGCATCTCTTACAGATGCAACCGTTCGACAGTATGAGTGCGATTTAAAAAAATGGTGGCTATGCTGCAGAGCGAACGAGATCAACCCATTCATGGGCGCAACAACAAATGTCCTTTCTTTTCTCACAGAGGGATTCAAAAAATAACGCGTCGTACAGTTCCCTGAATTGTTACCGTTCAGCATTATCACTCATTCTCGGATCGCGGTTGGGGGAATACTATACGGTAAAAAGATTTTTTAAAGGAGTCTCAAAATTGAAACCACCAGCCCCGCGTTACGAGTCAACGTGGGACCCAAAGGTTGTTTTGCAATTATTCTCTAACTGGGGATCGAATGAGGAAATTAGCTTGGAGCGACTATCCGTGAAATTAATAACACTGGTGGCGTTAATAACAGGTCATCGTCTACAGACCTTTGTCCTAATTGATATTCGATGTGAATTGTTGTGATTTGATGTGAATGTTTTCACCGCGTACAGCACACGTCACGTGGCTACATCAGCAGCAAAACGAGCGGGCGTAAATATAGATTTAATACGAAAGACTGCCGGATGGACCGAAGATCCTGCGACCTTTGGCCGATTCTACAATCGGGATATAGCATCGAACAAATTGCAATTTGCCGAAAGCCTTCTCGCGTCTATTAGTTAAGATGCGCTAACTAAAAATAAATAAAAATAATTATATACACAAATTTGTCTCAGCCGTAACTTGCTCTAAACAACTACATGGTCTGATCTCTGGAGGAAGAAGCGCGAAATACAATTAACGATTAAACGAACTTACCTAAGTGAAGTTCAATCGTGATTGTATGAGCGCCTCTTACGAAGAGATCAGTCCCTCCTGCCGTTTAATCTCGTTTGAGATGACCCATTTTTTTTTTTTTAAGTTACGGCTAATATATCTTTCAAGAATGAAGGTTACTAGCCGCGCTCCAGCGGGGTGCATGGGATGCGCGCATAGGGTTTTTCTTTTTTCCCTTTAAAGATTGTGGCGACACTGGGGAAGCGGGAGTGCGACATGCTCTGATCTCTTCGAAAGAGGCGCTCATACAATCACGATTGAACTTCACTTAGATAAGTTCGTTTAATCGTTAAATAAATTAGAAGGTTTTCCTACACATGACTAGGCCACATATATGCTATGGCAGCAGTGTTATCCAGGCGCAGTAAAATTTCACAGTCAGACACATTCGAGGCGAAACATCTCAACGTGAAGTAAGCCGCCTCTAGTTCGAGGTAATTTGTGTGATTTTTCTTTTCCGTTGGACTCCAAAAACCCGAGGTTCGCGTACCGTTACAGAAACATCCTAAACCTGTCAAGGATGCGTCAGAGAAAATCTCAAGAGCATTACTCTGTTCTTGAATTGGATTGGAGCCAGTCATAGCGCGTTTAATTTCCACTAGTCTAGATCCTCAGTCATACGTTCTGTAATTACCATCTTTGCTTCGTAATTTCCGCCGTTAAATTTAAGTTCTAGGAATGTTTGCCTCTCTAGTCTTTTGCAGTGTATGAAACCGTAAACTACTGCCTGACAGGCGGATGTCAGGACCCCCGATAACTCGGCAAATTGTCTAATTTTGTAGGTTCTACCTACTTGGAAGTGATTGACTAAATCTTGAATTTGTTTCTTTTTCTTATCGATTAGATTTAAGGAAAAAGTTAATGCATCAATGAGGAAGCCGAGGTATTTACATTTCTGGGAGGCTATCAGTGAGCTCTTATCAAAATTTATAATAAAACCTAGGTTTTCTAAAAGACCAATGGCTCTTGAAACATTTTTCTCACATCTCCTTTCTGATTTGTTAATAAAAAGAAGGTTATCTAAGTATAAAACTAGTAAGAAATCCCATTTTCGTAATTCATTCACCACGAGTTTCATAGTTTTCGTAAAAATGTACGGGCTGGTACTGAAACCATCCTAAATTGAAAAATGTTTTCAGCAAAACGAAATCTAAGGAATTTTCTGTGCTCATCCGCTATGGGAATGAGAAGGTAGGCATCCTTAAGATCGACTGTACATATGTAATCTCCCATTGAAATAAGGCTAATTGCCGCTCCAATATCCTCTAGTTTAAAGTGTGGAGCAATAATGAATTTATTTATAATAGGTTTTTTAGGTTTAGGATAAACCGAGAAGAGCCATCTGGCTCAGGGACTAGAAAATATGATGAAATAAACTGCCCTTCACACTCAATACATTCCTCTATAGCACCCTTTTCTCTGAGTTTATCAATTTCTATTTGAAATTTATAAAATTCTCGTGAGATAACGTAGGCTCCCTTGGTGTTAATAGTTGGCTTGGTATCTCTATAAAAGGAATTCTATATCCTCTCACGTAGCTGAGTATATACTAGTCTGATGTAAGTTGGCGCCAAGAATTTTCGAAAAATTTTAGCCGGCCTCCAATTTTAACTACCCTATTTACTTCCTTGACGATGATTGGCTCATCCCCTTGGTCGCTGATTTGGAGGGCTGCTGAGACGATCTGTAGTTCTTTGTCTTGAAGTTCATTGTACGTCCCCTGTGGTTGCTTGATCTCTGATATTGACCCACCTGTCGATAATTCGCAGGTGGGTATCTCGAGTTTCCCTGACTCCGATTTTTGGCGAATGGTTGTTTGGGAGGCACATTTTCTTTAATATCTGCGCAAGCTTTCTCAATTTCTTTTACGTCTTTATCCTTGAGATTATCTCTATACAGACACTCGTTGGACAACATGTTCTCAACGACAGGTTCACTCTTATTCAGCTGTAGTGTAATACAAGATTTTCGCGCCACCGACTGCTGATGGTAGACGTCAATTAAGATCTGACCTGCATAGCTGATATATTCTGTGAAAATTTCCTCGTCCACTCCGTCTTCTGGTGGATCTAAAATCAGGGATACGGCAGCTCCCAAGGCCGATATGGCCGTGCCAACGCAGTTTTGAGCGTCCAAAAAATGTTGGTCTTGTTTTTAGGGATGCCGGAGAGCAGAGGCACAACTTCAAGGTTCAGATTGGGGGCCTCGTTGAAAACCTCCCCCTTTGTGCTATAGGATTCTAGGATTTATTTTTTATTTTTCTCAGGTAGTCCTTCATTGTTCCATTTAAGCCAAGTGCTCTTGAGCTCAGGGTGATACTTTATCTCCTTCAATTTAGAATCGTTCGGATCGATTCCCAGCGCTTTCAGGGCCACGTTTTGTGTCGTATTTTTGTTGCCTGTATTCAGGCTGTCCTCCATAACCTCGTCCGGCGCGGAGTCATCCGTCAAGTTTCTCGGGTTTTCGTCTGAGATAAGGCACAAGAAACCAAGCAAAGGTCAGAAAAGGGGTGCGTATGGCATGAGAGCGACTTTAAGTTCTTTTTGAACAGTCAGCTTAGTTACTGTGTGGTCGTGTGGACCTGGCATTACCGTGTGGGTTCTGCTTTTCGACTTTCGTGTGGAAAGAGGAGTTTATTTTAGAGACAATATATTCCTCACCACGTTTAGTAGTTTTTCGGCTACTGTTTGTTGTTCTGGTCTGGCAATACTTTCTTTTTGAATTTGTACCAGAGACTCGACTACCTTTGTTAGGTTATCTAGGCGGTTCTCGAGATGATTGAGAGCCTCATTCTTGTGTCGCTTGTTGCGATGGCTTTCTCGGGATGTTGAGCGTGAGCGTTTCCTATGTTTGTGTCCAGCATTTATTAATGTGAGATAATTATACCAAAAATTGGTATTTTTGAACACCAATTGCGAAAAAACGTTGTAACTGTTTGACACAACGAAACAATATGACAATAGAGAGCACCAGAGCGCCTGAGGTAAAAGATGGTGATTGTAGCATGACAAGCAAGACTACAATACTATCATTGAGAACGAGAGACATATAGTATAATTATATAATTGTGTGTTTCTTATTTCGACTTGATGTTGGCACCGTTCCAACTTGATGTTACCAACGCGACTGGAGTAAAACTGTATTCATCGACCAATTTTCCAGAGATAGTAAGGTATTAGTAGATTGTAACCGAGTGGTATGGTTTATCGATGGGGTTTTTATCTATCTTGGAAAATGAAGATACATTTTATACGTCAGATATTTGAGGATATTATCATCCTCATAAATTTTTGCGAAATCTAGTTCTATTGCGCAATACTTGGCCGTTATATTTATTTTTAGTGTCACCCCTGCTTTTGGAGTATAAGTTGAAGAAGTAGATAATAATACACTAAAGAAGTAACGAAATTAGACGATTAAAGAATTAAGTGAACAAAATAGGACTGGCGCCAACTTACATCTTTTATTTCGGACATTGACCGATGTCGAACGGTCGAGTGATCGCTCGTCAATACTGGCGGCTGCCTCGCTTTTAATCGCGCGAACGGACTCACTATTGCGTATCCGTAAATATATTCGCTTACCTTAGAACGCACGCTATTCTATAATCACGTACACATGGTCGCTCTATCTAACTTAATTATACTGTCATGGATAACTTTAACTTAACGCTTGGAAGTGCCCTAAAGAGCGGAGAAGTACTTTGAGCAGTGGAACTAGCCGTTGCAACGGATTGTCAATCTCTCCTTTTTACTAATAAGTACCGAAAATTACGTGAGCTTTGGTTGATTCAATTAGAATGGCCAATGATATAAGAGAATAAACATTGATCGCCAGGAAAGGACTAAATAATATTGCCACCATGTATGGCCGTCGAAAATCCCAATGAAAGTTGGTAAGCCAGTGCTTCCTTTATTCCAAGTAAGCTGCAAAACTGCATCCAGGCTATTGGCCGATTGTTATTTAACCTTTCCTAAATAATGGAATAAATTATTGTTCGTGAATCTTGGAAAAAAAATTATCGAGAACCAATTGTCTTTTATCGGAAAATCTTGTTTTTCTTTTGCGATACAAGACAGACTTGTATCTTGTGTTTTTTTTTAATTTATTTAAGATTGTAAGGCGTATTTCTATGTATGTATGGATGGTTCTACAGGAATTCAGTTTGTACGTACAGCTCATGAACACCGATTCCTCTGTAACACTCAAATAGGTTGGAGTTTAGTAGCGCATCACGATTAATTGTTTTCACAATATTATACTAATCGTTCGGCTATCATCGTGATGAACTTAGAGCAGTTATCGGAAAACCATTTTTAATCGAATTATGTTAACTGATTAGGGTATAGAGGTGACACACATACGTTCTTATATAAAATAAAGCATTTACTTCGTTTATTTATCTACAATTAAAAGGTCATGGTTAATTAATACGGTCATAGTTATAGGGACTAGGGATTACAATTAGCTCTGAAAACGACCAAATAAATTGAATATTCGATATATGAAAAATTTGTTTTACGACATTTTTTCAGGGTATTCTGAGAGACTAACTCCCAGTATAGCAAATTTTTCCATTACTTTCTATTTTCTTAGACTTGATAAGACTGCGAGTAATCGAACAGTGATAGAAAGTGACATGTAGAATCACAGCAGTCAGTGCTATTGAAATAGAAAAGAAAGTTCAAACATTGTATCCCGAAATAGAGTAATTGTCTGACAGAAAGAGTTGACGGTGAGTGAACCTGATATTTGATAAAACAGACAAAGATGCATATATATCGATAAAAATAAAACAATGAATCGTCCAAGCCAACAGTCCGTAATACGAGAGTAGAGAGTTGGTGGATGATACGCAGCATAAATTTTTGCTGTCACTTTTTTTATACGTGAACGAAAACGAAACCGGCTTCAAAGCAGATGAGTGCGCATGTATGTACTAGTTTTATATGTATATATTCACAAAGTGCAGTGTTGGCCAGTAGTATGACGGTTACGCCGTTATCGGCTGGATGGACGACCGGTTTTAACACGGCTCGTGCATTTCTGTAATGATTTACAAGCATTATTGGGTATTAATTTCAATCTACGTTTTGCGAGAGGGATAACGTGGTGGGACACTCACTATCTCTCTTTTCCTCATTTCCTCGTTTCCCCTCTATCTACTTCATGATGCGGATGGAAGAGATGGACAGAGCGAACTCCAACGAGCAGTTGGCAAGCTGCGCGACGAGAGTAAGAGAGCAGTATGACGCGGTTCGGTGAGGGGTATGTGTGTTGAAAAAGAGTGTACGGGAAACGAAGAGGGAGAGAGACTCGTAGGCAAGGATAGGTCGACGCCGCACGTCGCAGGCTACAAATCAACTGTTCCGAACAAATTATGAATGATATATTTGTTCCACTCGCTTGATATATGTATATCTCATCCGAGTGTATGACTGTTTGCGTACCGGTATACGTGTGCAACGATCCTGCTGCTGTTGGCTGCTGGTGCCCCTAACTGCAGTTGCAAATTTGGAAAATGTGAGAGGTGGAGGGCCAGGGTTGGGGGGATGGGGGGGCCTTGGAGATTGGGGAAAGGGCTTTGTTACCCGATAGTAACGACAACAGCAGCCGCTGGATTTTTATTCGAAAATACTTTATCACTGTGCAGATGATGAATGAACGTTCAATGAGGAAACGTGAACTGGACAAAAAAAATTTTAAAGAGAATTCGAGAGACAAAAGCTTGCCGAAATGTGGTAGCTGGACGTCGAATAAGCGGTATTAACTACAATATGCAAATTTGTAACCAGGGGGCGGGGGGGGGGCGTTCGTTCGAATCTACAGACGGTGATCGCATGTCTGGTGCTTTTTTAGATACTAGATTGTACTATGGTTGAAATAGAATATTGACAAACTTTTGGCCTCAATTCTGAATAACATAAATGCCGAATGAATGTTTTTATGGATATGTCTTCCAAAATATATGCAAGATACTTATCGGCTAGCGTAATATCGGTCACTACATATCTCGATATGTAACAAGTATAATGCAAAATATGCCTTGTTTTTCATTATAATGACGGTGTGCAATTGCAAAACTGCGTATTTTGATAGCGGGCTCTTCAAAATTCAAGTCATTGTAGGTAGTATAGTGATAGTTTCCCTCGTATACTTTTTTCATTTTACTACGATTCTGCTGACACGATTATATCGAGGAGAATATCGCTCCATGCCTATAAGTTATTTCTTGTTATTACCCGCCCAGAAAATGAATCAGATTGGGGTCCAGTTCTTATCTAAAAACCGGCACTGATCAGGCAATTAACGTTTGCCCTAATTCCAGCTTGATTTGAGATTGACTCTAGTATGACAATGAGTCCAGCCTGATATCAGTTGGATCGAGGCTGCATTTAGACTTATGAAATTACATATTGTTATATATTTTCTCAATTATTAATTCCGCTTCGTCAATGCTGTTTGAGGGAGTAATGACTTTGTATTAAAAGAAAAGAAAAGAAGATTTAGATTTTCTTACTAATGTGTTCAACGTGTCTCCATAAATTGTTGGAAGATGATATATTTATATGTGTGCGTGCGTACGTGAGTGCGTGTGTGTGCGTGCGTGTGTGTGTGTGGGTGCGCGTTTGCGTGTGTGTGCGTGGGTGTCCACATTAGGACTTAACACAACCTAATATCGCCCTGATTTATATTATGCGTTCACAAAATTAGGCACTGCCTGGTCCGGGCCTGATCAGGCTGGAATCCGGCAAACCGAATCAGGCACGCCTTATCTGGCGCTGGTAAAACGGCAGGCGGACTGATTGATTTTCTACTCGGATAATGAAGCAGGACCCGAACTGAATCGTTATAAGTAAAAAAAACTTCGGCGAAATTAGTGTTGAAACCCATTTTTCTAAATTCTTACTTTCTTACTCGGTTCCTCAATCGCCAAGATTAATATGACAAAAATGATCGATCGGTGTCATGTACGTTAATATAGAAACGTTCACGGCAGTTGAGATACTATTCGCGAAAATAAACTTCATAAGAAATGGTTTTGCTAATATCGAAGTTACGTGTGAATTACTAGTTCAATTGCTATTGTGTTAAAATCGAGTTGAATGAGTTGAGGCTATTATTCTACGCAACACATCGTTTCGGTTTTTAAATTTGAATCGAGCTAGGGGAAACAGTCCTTTGATTTTTCATAAAATAAAAGCAAAAACAATACCGCTTGGTGTGCATTTCGATAACATCCTAATAACGCCACTATCAGATTCCTCTCGAAGTTATCACTACGAACAATCTTCTCTCTATCCTTTGCCTCTCGAATTTCGTTCGTAACATCCGCAATAACTTGCCGCTATAAAAGCCATCGACAAATCAAATTTTGACGTGATTCACTGGCGACAATAAATTGTCGGGAGCCGGACAATTCGAGAGAGACGGCGCGGTGACATGAACATGTGTTCGATCCCTCGACACGCCAGCCCCACTCTTTGTCTTTTACCCTCACTATTTTCTGTCGCTTTTTTCCAGTGCACGCATCTACCTTGCTCGCGGTTTTATAGTCTGCTCACCCATTCCGCTCATCAGTCTCGTTTCCTATCATCGTAGCCATATATCGCTCATATAACCTTTTCCATATCGTGCGAAACATCTCCACCCCACAAGGTTTTCTATAGGTAGGGGAACGTGGTACAAAATGATCCCTCGAGGTAAAACGATCCCCGGCTGTTATACCGATTTAATATTGCATCTAAGGATATTTTAAGTGAATTTTGCGCTCCTACGGCCGAGCCGTGCAATCTCTGTCAGTGTCGTGGCATCGTTGGCAGTGGGAAAGTTTTTATCATAAAATATTCAAAATTACTGTGCTCGATCTAAGGTAAGCCATGATTTGACATTATGTAGCTTTAGTCTACGTACATATTATGTGATAGGTGTGGTTGTCTCAGTTTCTGTTACCAATTAGCAATGGAATTAACCGTCCTTCATTACATTATTCGAAAGACATAGGTTATGTTTTGATGTTTTTCGTAAAATGATCCCAGGATCATTTTACTCCCTGCCTACCTACTTCTGTTCGTGTTCAGTTAACTTTTAATAAATATTTTTTAGTTTTTTAATATGAAGTATTTTTTTTTTGCACAATTATAACTGAAATGAATGAATATAAACCACGTATTTAATGTCATAAGTTTTCACGATCCATAAACTTATGATATTATTAAACTTATCTTTATTTTCTTATAATTGTGATTCTATTAAAACTGTAAGGTCAATGTTAACACTATAGCGTTACTGTAAGGTATGTAGATACTAAGAAGCGTTTTTTGTTTAATATTTTATTCAAAGATAATTAAGGCTGTTAAGCTATTTACACCAGGTAAAAAGTGAGTGCTGTCGTTAAGATTCTGTTCAGAAACATCAGTAATACTATAAAAGTGCTATTACTGTTAGATTTGCGAGAATTAAGAATTTACTGTATGATTATTAAGACAGAGTTTAAATTTGTTGCCTAGACTGAACCGACAATAAAACTTCCAAAAAACATTATTGAAAGTTTTATTTCTTGCTTGAATTTTGAATAGTGTTCTATTCCACTATTACCAGTGTCCACTATTCACACCCCGGGGATCGTTTTGGAAGTCCGGATGTACAATGATCCCTTAGTAGACGCTCACGAAAACATTAATAAAAATTATTCCTAATAACTAATGCGATTCAACGCTTACTAAATTTGTAGTTCGATTGAATATTTTAAGTTTAAGAAAAAGCTGCATACACTCGTTTTACAACTGTTTTCCCTTAGGGGGATCATTTTGTACCACCTTCCCCTACCTTTTATCAATTTATTCCAATCAAGCTCGTATCTGTAATTAAATCGAGATTCTATAATACAAATGGGTTACTATTGATTATGTTTGTCTTTCTTTCGAACTAACGCCGAGAAATAGGCCATATTTAATTGATGTGACGTTTGATGGGGATACCTCTGCAATATCCTCTGGCTGCAGTTTGAATTTGCCAAAATTGACGCCAGGACCCCACTGTGATGGTCAGAAAAATAAGCTTTTTTCATTAATTTTTTTTATTCACTTAATGGTTTTTTTGGTCTCAATTAAAGATATGTTATTCTACATACATACATCAAAGTATATTTAAATACATTTTATTGTCCAACAGAAATGTTGCACAATTCAAAATGATTTCTATTTAGTTGATAATGTTCGCGATTGTTGTACCCCTTTTAAATTATGATCTTTTTAATTAATTATATTCTTAATTGATCCTCCATATACTTTAGAAATTATTTTATTGGCGCTCTCCTCTCTTACAGTAATTGACGCTCACACAACGTAGCAGGGACAAATTGTTGGGTGAGCGCTCGCGCGTGTAAGGACTCATGCACATCCTTAGCGAAAATCAATTGAGACAAAGTCGTGATAAAAGGCCGACTCGTCTGACTCTGCGTATCGTATTGTCTCGACTCTTTAAGTTTTACGCTGTAGCAATATAATATTGGCCGTTGCTTTATATAGAGATATATATCGTACGTATTGATAAATCGCAGCTCGTTACTGCTTTTTATAACTCGTTGCACTCTACGTATACACAGAGGTTAGGTGAGCATACCAACACTGTGATTACTAGATGAGCCGATCCACCCATTCGATTACTATATCACATATCAGATACAGGTTATAAACGGCAGACGAACCAAGTTTTAAGGCAAATGTGGAAAGGATGGACAAAGCAGCCGATAAGATCGTCGTAGAGGCAAGATGACGGCGGAGGTGGTGGTTTACAAACGTGGACGGAGGACGAAATGTTTGGATTATCTCGAGAAGCCGCAGAATCCATTGGTGAACACGTCGGTACTCAGTTCTCAGACGAACGCGTTCCGAGCTATGGAACATGGTTCGGCAGATAAGGTGGCCGTAGCCGGTGTCACGTGGCCACGTCCCGTCCTGAGGGTGATAGTTCGCCTACACTCGTCACACCCAATACACACACCTTATGAGAATACAAGTCATACTAACATCCCTCGCCTATTCGCTTTTTCCTTTTTATCAGTCTCTTTTTTTTCTTTCCGTGTTCTCCTTTCTTTTCATGTATTCTCATTTATTTTTTGCCTCGAATACATTTCTCGTTACGCATTTTCACCCTTGAACTTTAAATTCTTAATTCTTCGGATGGTTACTGGCGTTGCTCAGTGCGGTCGAGTCCCTGTGAGAAATTTTCCAAGTTTGTTACGTTGTCTACTACATGGACAACTACAGACTATAATTCTGCATCTTAAAATAACATTACGGCCGCAACGGCTCTTCAAACTGAAGACAACCTGTGTTACAACCTTTAAGCCGATAATCGTTTCATCAATTTCTTTTGCGGTTGGAACACGTTTTTCTTTATTAATTTTAGCGCGCATTTTCAAACAAAGTAAAGTCGCGATACACAAATTTTTCAATAGTTATGAACTCTTAATACAATATGAATGCAGTTTATATACGAGGCGTTTCATGTTAAATCGACCACTTTTGAACTCGGCCCCTTTTAATTTTGCTGAAATTTTGATGTCATACTAACCCACTAAAAACATTTTTTCAAATTTGTTTACCCAAGCGAAAAAAGTTATGAATTTAAAAAAAAAAACCCTCATAACTTTTTCAAAAATGGCTCAAGGCGGGTGGCCAACCTTTTTTTTTAATAATAGACTCTGAAATGTTACAAACATTTAAGCCATAGTCAGTATTGACAATAGCAAAATTGTCGAAGTTACAGGTATTTTTCGTTAGGAAGGTCAACCCGCTGCGCGTGGTCGACCGCGCGGTTCGATCAGTCTATACGACTTAAAAAAGTACGAAAGAAGCATGCCAAGCACGGAGATCTTCTCAAAAAGAGGCCCAGGATGCTCAATGAGCTGCCGAAGTGGACATGTATGGACCAAAAATCGCTGATTGAAGGTAGGGCTCACAAAAAACGTGCCGTTAGCGAATAACCGCACATTTACTTTCGTATGCGATTATCCCAAAACTATATTTTTCAAATTGATCCCAAGTAGATCTCGTAAACTATCGGTCCGATTGCTGTGAAATGCGTGTACAATACTTTTAAACGCATTATCTAAAATGTAACGTAGGGTTTTTGCAATAACTTCATCGGTTTTTTGTTATTGACGATTTTTCTCGTGAAATTACGGTGAAAAATACATTTTTTTCTCGGCTCACCATAATTTCCCTAAATACCAGGAAAAACGCTACGTTCCATTGTAGTACCACTATCCGCGAATAAGCAGATTTGTTTTTTCAGATGCACCATGTCGGTGATATATCTGCAGTAGCATAAGCGCGTGTCGTGCGGAGGGCCTGGAAATTTCTACAGCGCCGCCATTTTGTAATATTATGAACTAAAATTTATTTGAGGCATTGTTAAAGCCGTTTTTACCTTGTTTTAAAAAATGAAAATATCTCGTCTTATACTTTTCAGCTTATGAATTTTTTTAAAATATACCGATTTTCCGAGCGGTCAGGGTGGCCACCCGCTTAATCGAAACGTATTTTTACAAATTTTTCATTTTTAAACGCGCTTTTCAGAAAAAAATACAACAAATATATTTAAAGTCATATTCTATAAAATTTCGCAGTTTTCAGATAAAACCATAAATATTTCGAAGAGCGCCATTTTGTTTTTTAATTTAATTTTTAAACTTTGATTTACTCGCAGTTTAATGCCGTAAGATTCACAGTAGGTAGATTTTTCTTCCTAACTTTTCTTTTCAATTGAAAAATTTCTTTTTTCATTTTTTCGTAAGTGATCAAATAAATGATGAAATGATTAAAAAAATGGAAAAAAGATATATATATATATATATATATATATATATATATATATATATATTGTGACGTGATTTTTTCCCGGCTTAGGGAAAAGTCGCCGTCCCAAGGCCGTTCGCGTCGTTTGCCCTCGCTCTCCCACCCGTTAGACAAATGCGTTCCCGTAGCTGTGTAGCTGAAGATGATACGACCGTTAGTTGGAGTTGAGAGGAGAGATTAGGAGGATAAAAGGTCGTGGCGCTCGACCCTGACGTGGAGGATAGCGCTCACCGTATCGAGCTACCCGTCAGGTAAAAGCGGCCAGCGAGTACGCGCGAGAAATTGATGCAGGTCCGGCTGCAAGACCGGCGCCCCGCCGTGTGGTGCATCGCGTATGAGGACGAGCGGAGTTTTAAGATTACGGGCGAGGGCGGGAACCCCTCGTGCCGCCGACGTAGGTGCTCTCCTATACGCGATGACCAAGGGGAAACGATTGTCGGCGTACTCGCGAGATCCCGTGCAACGTCGATAATCGCGCTATCTTGGCAGGTAAGTGTTTCGCTGAGCGAGAGGGCAGTAGCTCTCGGTGTCCGATTCCAGATTTGAGGAACTGAGGATTTGATTGGCTGTTAGACAGTCGTTATCGTGTCGCGCTCGCGAGCAGATGTCTCGCGAAGGATCGTAGAGAGAGCGGGCTGTCTCTGTCTCGCCTGCGCTTGTGCGTAGGTCGCTCTCTCTCTACGTACGCGGTCCCGTGTGGTAGGGCGCTCGCTCTCTAGAGTGAGAAGCCCGAGTTCGCGTACGCGCCATGGGGAGTTCCGTGTAGACCCGGCTCCCTACGGATATCTTAGTTTCAGTGTGTTCTCGCCATATAAGAATTAACGTATCGATTTCGGGCGGGGGAGTTTGATCTCGTGATTTTTTTGTGAATGGGTGTCGGTCTCAGGCGTTATCGCGGGTACCCGTTTCGCGACGCTGCGAGTGGTGCGGTGCTGCGAAAATCCGTGTTCTCGCCCTCCGAGTGAGGCTTCGCCTCGTGGAGGATGGACGATATCTTTCGGCCATCCCGGGGTGACTTACCCCGACCCTCTCTACCAAACTCTGCAACCTGAGCGGCCGAGCGTTTCCGGTTCCGCCGATCTCGCGGAAGCACCCAGGTGACCCGGATCGTCACTCCCGGGGAGATAAAAGTGACCCCGATCGCGACGGTTGAGTCGCGATCGGTGAAGTAAGGTAAGTCGTTCCCGCTTCCCTTAACCCGATCCGCGGGGATAGAGAGGTCGGGCCGTTTCCTCCCGACCTCCAGATGAGGCCGGTTGTCGATACCGGCGATACAAAAATCGACTGGCGCCCTGCCGGCACATTACGGGTGTATCTTTCCGCGAGGGAGGCGACCGAAGGTGACGATGGCGGAAGGATTCCGGTAATTCGTCACAAATGGCGCCCAACGTGGGGCCCGACCGGGATGGCCAATCCCGCCTGAACAAAACGAAAAGTAAAGTTCCGCTATCGCGAATTTCGGGAAGAACCTGGAAGATTCTCGCCTCGCGCTCGAAGGGTCAGGTAGACACGGAGAACGTTATAGAAGAATATCGAATGTTCTCGAGGTACGAAGCTATTGTCCGATTTCGGCCGTTCTTAGAATCGCGCTCGAAATTTGGACAAACAAGTTTTTCTATGTCTCCCCTACCAGGAGTCATACCGCTCTCGTTACCCGAAATCGGAGAAATTAGACTCAGTTTAATTCGAATTCTCCGAGTGACAAGTGAAAGTCGCGAGTGATAACGCTCTGTACCAAGTTCTGTGCTATAGGGTCCGATAGTGAAAGCGAGATTACGTCACAAGTGCTCGCAGTGCCGACACCGTTCCCGTAGGATACTGCTCCAGACTCGAGTGAGTACCGGTGTGTTACCGAGTGAGATTTACTCACGTATTTTTATTTAGGATAAAGAGCGAATTTCTGTTCTCGACGATAAATTAATTTTATTGTGTTCCCCGATCGCCCGTCGATTCACCCGTATTGCCTTCCGGACCGTTCCCGTCGAGCGGAGGGGGATCAGTCCCCGACCTATCGACCGTTATCGAACCCTAACGAAAAGTCCGTGCGGAAGATAATTTTCGAATGGATTTAATCGATGTTTTTGGAGTGACCGGATCTCGAATATTAGAAAATCCGCTCGAGTTTAAAATTTCAACCGAGTTCTCGACCTTAGTAACTGAGGACGGAAATTTCTCTGGGATATCAGTTCAATAGTTCTCGCATTTTGGAACTTGTCGCGACGCCCAACAAAGTTTTGAAACAGCTCTCGACAGCTGAAAGTGAAAGCGTGAAATATTTCTCGGATTGCAGTTCTCGATTTTCTCAACCCTTCTCGAAAAGGGTAGGATCCCGAATCTCATAACTGAAAAGTCATAACGCTCTCGTAACAACAAAAAAAAAAAAAAAAAAAAAATTGTGTTCTTCGCGACTTTCAACAAAATGGTTGAAACCGCTCTCGGCAGTAGAAGTTGAGACCTTGGAAAATCTCTCGGGTTTCTGTTCTCGAAAAAAAAAAAAAAAAAAAAAAAAAAAAAAAAAAAAAAATAGCTCTCGAATTTTGGAACTTATCGCGACTTTCAACAAAATTTTTGAAACAGCTCTCGACAGTGGAAATTGAAACCTTGAAAAATCTCTCGGGTTTCAGTTCTCGAATTGCTCAACCTTTTTCGAAAACTTGTAGGATCCCGGATAAAACTCATAATAGCTCTCGACGTTTGGGAAAAAAAAACTAATAATAATAATAATAATAATGGCTCTCGACTTTGAAAACAAAATAAATAAATAAATAAATAAAATAAATAATAATAATAATAATAGCTCTCGACGTTTGGACAAAAAAAAAAAAAAAAAAAAAAAAAAAAAAATATATATATTTTTTGCGTGGTGCGCGCGCCCAGTCTGAACGACGGCGTGCCCCCCCCCCCCATAGTTCCTTACTAGCGTTCCCGAGTAAGATAGGATCCCGAATAAAAATAATAACGGTCTCGTAACAAAAAAAAAAAAACAAAATAAAAAGGTTGCGATATCGAAATGGCGCAGGCGGAGGACGCGACGGGTCGACGATCCCCGGTAACGGAGTACCCGGACGAGTCGGACGCGTCAGCCCAGGGCGCCAAGCCTAAAGCTACCGGTCCCCCAACGGCGGGTCGCGCCTCCTGGCCAGCGGGCCCGGGGGAAGCCGAGTTCGAGCCCCCAGGGGAATTCCCGCGATATCGGCGGCGCGCCATGGGGCCCGCCAAGCTCCCGATTTTGAATTTCGACCTCTCGCCGGACCCAGCGGTTGACAGAGGGGGTCCCGAAGCGAACCCGCGAGCTCGAGCACCGCCTTTCGGCCGTCCGAGCGACGCGGGCGAGTCTACCAGACGCCGGTTAAGCGTCAGGCGAGGAGATTTTTCCGCGTCTGAGAGCGACCGGATCCCGCCGAGACACCGGAGAGGATTGTCTCCCCATCGCGCCCTGCAAGAGGTACGGCGATGGGACCTTTCGTTCTCGGGGCGACGGAGTGAAGACGTGGAGGACTTCATTTCTGTCGTCGAGGAGGGCCGCTCCCTGGTTCCCATCCGGGACGAGGACCTCCTCAAGACTCTCTCCTTCTGTTTGAGTGGTCTCGCTCGTACGTGGTACCGGCAGATTCGGACCACGCTCGCAGATTGGGCGGCGGCAAAAGCCGCGTTCCGGGACCGCTTCTCCGATCCCGATTATCAGATCGCGTTACGCGAGGAGATCTCAGGCCGAACGCAAGGAGAAGCGGAATCTGCTCTCGACTTCCTGAGCTGCATGAACGGTTTGTTCGCGCGCCTGGACCCACCGTGGACCGAGTGGGAGCGCGTACGATACGCGCACAGGAACATGCTACCGGCGTATCGGCTCGTCATCCCCCTGGGTGATCACGTGACGATGAGGGCTCTCGAACGGTCGGCGGCTCGTCAGGAACAAGTCCTGAGGAGCGTGAATACTCGGCGCCCACCACCGAAGCCAGAGGCCTCCCTCTGCCCGGGGTACGCGTACCGGGAGCCACGACCGCCGCCGCGCTACCCGAGACGGCAGGACATCCGGGCCCTACAGGCCGAAGGAGACGCCGACCCCGAAGAAGCCTCGAACGACGAGGTCGAGGAGACGCTCCCGGAGATGTTGGAGGCGCTATTGCCCCCGAAGGGGCGGACTCACCCGAGGCCGGACAACCGGCCACGAGAGAGTCGCGTTCCCGCACCGGCCCGAAATCGGGCCCCACTACCGATGAAAGGACGGGCACCGCCCTCACCGGCCAAGGTGACCGCGACCCCCCTTCCGGTACCGGACCTCGCTCCGCCAAAGCGCACCGAACCGCAGTGTTGGAACTGCGACGGACAAGGTCACCGTTACCGGGATTGCCAGGCACCCCGCCGGCTATTCTGCTACCGGTGCGGTTTATCCGGAGTTACGACGCCTCGGTGCACCTTCTGCAACCGGGGAAACGCGGACTGAGGCGCCCAGACCGGGTCACCACGCCTCGCCCGAGTAACGGACCCGGACGAAGAACCTTCCCGAATCGCTCTCGCCTACCGAAGCCCTGCCCTAAGGCTACCGAACGAAACTCACCGCAGGAGCTACTCCCGAGCCCGAAATCAGACTCGGATCCGGCGTTGTTGGCCGACCCGCCACCGCTGGACGAGATCCTGATCAACGCGGCCTCCCGCGCTGGCCTTATTGCCTTCCGGGTTGAGGTGATGATCTACACCACCCCGGTCAAAGCTCTCGTGGACTCTGGAGCGACACGAACGATCGCCGGGCGCGCTCTTATCGGGCGACTCGGGGAACTCGGAGTCCCCACCAAGGAAGTCGCACCACGATCGGTCCTGGTCGCTAACAGCCAGGTCGAAACCGTGCGAACGGCCTCCGAGATACCGGCCAGCCTAAATGGACGATCTACGCCCGCTCTCGCATACCACCTGGAGTCCCTCTCTGAGGACTTGATTCTCGGGTTGGACTTCTTACGTTCCGCGAGAATGGTGGTTGATTTCTTCGGGGAATCGTGGTACTTCCGCGATAACCCGGAGACCCACTACTCGTTTGTTCCCGAGGAAAGCGCCCCCCGCTTGGCAATGTGCCACGGGCTGCGAACCCCGACTTCCGACGAAGCCACGCGGTTGAGCGGGTTCCTAGACGCTCACGTACCTTCGGTTGACGCTGACTCGGCCGTGACTTCCCTCGTCGCACACGAGATCGAGGTAGGGGATAGTCCGCCGGTAAAGCAACGACCGTATCCCGTAACGCCGATTATCCGCGATATCATGTGGACCGAGGTCGACAAGATGCTCGCGACGGACGTTATCGAGCCGTCCAAAAGCGACTGGGCGAGTCCCGTCGTGATGGTTAAGAAACCTAACGGCAAATACCGGTTCTGCATAGACTACCGTAAAGTTAACGCCGTCACGAAGAAGGATGCTTACCCCATCCCGAACATGACGGGTATACTCGATGAGTTGAGGCAGGCGAACTACATCTCAACTCTCGATTTGAGCCAAGCCTATTGGCAGGTCCCGATGGCCCCGGCCTCGCGGGAAGTCACCGCGTTTGTGGTGCCAGGGCGGGGTCTCTTTCAATTCAAGAGGATGGGGCCGTACAGCCCGTTAGCAGGGCGGAATGTACCCCGGGAGGAACTCCGGGCCCTTAGGGTCCCGCGGGCGGCCCGCCGACCTCGACAAACGGGAGTAGTCCCGAAGCCGGATCCGGCGGCGACCCCCATCACCCGGCCGTTGGATCGCTCTTGAGCGAACCCGGGGACGTTCCCGGTAGCCTGGGTCATGGCGCGGGGCCCTCGCAGCCGCCCATACCCATGGATCTCGAAACTGGCCTCAGGCCAAAGCTCCCGCAAAATAAGGTAAGAATACCTAGCTCTCGTAACTCCGGGCCTAACGGCCCGTGATCCCGCTAACGTCCTCCCGGTATAGCTCCCGTACAAGTGGGCAGCAATGCCTAGATCTCGTAACATCGGGCCTAACGGCCCGCGATCCCGCTTACTACCAGCTCCCGTATAATATGGCAGAACTGCCAAGCTCTCGTAAAATCGGGCCTAACGGCCCGTGCTCCCGTTGATTCTCCCAGGCCAAGTCCTGGTCGAGTTCGTACCGGGAGTCTCTCAATTGAGATTTTCTTACGCCCGGTGGGGTTAACACTAGGTTCACGAGGATCCGGATGGACCCGCCAATAGGCGCGCGGATCCGAGGACCGCTGTCGCCGTCTGACAAGGACGGAGGGGGAAGTATGGCTGAGCGTGGGTAAGTCTTCAACTCCCCCAAGGGGCTCTCTTTATTAGTGTCGTGCCGTACGAGTGAAAATTATTATTATCATGATCTTCGTACTGATCTCGCCCCGGTAGGTCCCGTTTGATTCGCCTATCCGAAACCCACCCTAAGGGGTGGGGAGTTGTGACGTGATTTTTTCCCGGCTTAGGGAAAAGTCGCCGTCCCAAGGCCGTTCGCGTCGTTTGCCCTCGCTCTCCCACCCGTTAGACAAATGCGTTCCCGTAGCTGTGTAGCTGAGGATGATACGACCGTTAGTTGGAGTTGAGAGGAGAGATTAGGAGGATAAAAGGTCGTGGCGCTCGACCCTGACGTGGAGGATAGCGCTCACCGTATCGAGCTACCCGTCAGGTAAAAGCGGCCAGCGAGTACGCGCGAGAAATTGATGCAGGTCCGGCTGCAAGACCGGCGCCCCGCCGTGTGGTGCATCGCGTATGAGGACGAGCGGAGTTTTAAGATTACGGGCGAGGGCGGGAACCCCTCGTGCCGCCGACGTAGGTGCTCTCCTATACGCGATGACCAAGGGGAAACGATTGTCGGCGTACTCGCGAGATCCCGTGCAACGTCGATAATCGCGCTATCTTGGCAGGTAAGTGTTTCGCTGAGCGAGAGGGCAGTAGCTCTCGGTGTCCGATTCCAGATTTGAGGAACTGAGGATTTGATTGGCTGTTAGACAGTCGTTATCGTGTCGCGCTCGCGAGCAGATGTCTCGCGAAGGATCGTAGAGAGAGCGGGCTGTCTCTGTCTCGCCTGCGCTTGTGCGTAGGTCGCTCTCTCTCTACGTACGCGGTCCCGTGTGGTAGGGCGCTCGCTCTCTAGAGTGAGAAGCCCGAGTTCGCGTACGCGCCATGGGGAGTTCCGTGTAGACCCGGCTCCCTACGGATATCTTAGTTTCAGTGTGTTCTCGCCATATAAGAATTAACGTATCGATTTCGGGCGGGGGAGTTTGATCTCGTGATTTTTTTGTGAATGGGTGTCGGTCTCAGGCGTTATCGCGGGTACCCGTTTCGCGACGCTGCGAGTGGTGCGGTGCTGCGAAAATCCGTGTTCTCGCCCTCCGAGTGAGGCTTCGCCTCGTGGAGGATGGACGATATCTTTCGGCCATCCCGGGGTGACTTACCCCGACCCTCTCTACCAAACTCTGCAACCTGAGCGGCCGAGCGTTTCCGGTTCCGCCGATCTCGCGGAAGCACCCAGGTGACCCGGATCGTCACTCCCGGGGAGATAAAAGTGACCCCGATCGCGACGGTTGAGTCGCGATCGGTGAAGTAAGGTAAGTCGTTCCCGCTTCCCTTAACCCGATCCGCGGGGATAGAGAGGTCGGGCCGTTTCCTCCCGACCTCCAGATGAGGCCGGTTGTCGATACCGGCGATACAAAAATCGACTGGCGCCCTGCCGGCACATTACGGGTGTATCTTTCCGCGAGGGAGGCGACCGAAGGTGACGATGGCGGAAGGATTCCGGTAATTCGTCACAATATATATATATTATTTCGTAATCTAACAAAGTTAGATTACGAAACAATTAGAAAGAAAAAGCTGCCCATTATAAATCTCACAGCATAATCTCAGAATAAATCAAAGTTATAAAACAGAAAATAAAAATGGCGATCTTCGAAAAATTGATGGTTTTCTCTAAAGAACTGAAAAATTTCATAAAATGTGACTAAATATTTGTTTGGTATTTTTCTGAAAAGCGCAAAACGATGAATTAAAAAAAACGTCTCGATTAAAAAATTTTGTGAAAAGTTATGACCGTTTTTTTCAACATTCATAACTGTTTTTCGGTTGAGTACAAAAATTTGAAATAACTTACAAAAAAAGAGGGTAGTGTGACAAAAAATTCAGCAAAATTAAAAGCGGTCGGGTTCAAAAATGGTCCATTTGACGTGGTATGCCTTATATATATATAACCCTTTTCAAATGCACCGCTTGCGCGAACAGAAATATTTACCGACTTACGACTCCATTTACGCTTTCATGTTACAATTTACAATTCGCTTCCTTGCCAATCACTATATTCTTGTAACAGATACACTCTGCTTGCTCGCTCGTATTTATTATAATTTCATGTACTTAAATCTCAACCATTTTTATTTCCAACTGCCCGCAACACGAAAAGACAGAAGTCATGTGTCAACTACGTCGAAATATATATTTTTCTTCTTTATTTGCGATCCATTCACTAATCGAGAGCTGATCAGGATCGGACCCATACTTTCATAAAGTTGATAGGAGCAAGGAGTTCCGCGATATAATGGTTACGGCATGACTTTTTTTATTGAGGATAAATGACGAGCTTTCGATATCGTTCGATTTAGACCCTTACTCTCGTTGAGGTAAATTTTGCTGCTGGTGATTTCGGGGTCGAGGAGGATCGACCTACTGACTCAAGATCAGTTTGAGATCGCGGCGTTCAATTGTGATACGAAGAGTAGAACTCAAAGTAACGACTAACCCGTAAGAGGAGAACGCTGCTATTCACTGAGACATCGATGTTATGGGTAGTGGCAGCTCAGTAAGTTGCTCGACATTTCATACTAGCACCTCAACTTCTATTCGCGTTGGCTCATGTAATAATAAAACATCGCTCCGTCTTCTCGTCTTCCAATGACGCGAGTGAGTCGTTCGGCGCGTACGAGATTGAGTTTTCTATTATGCACTGTCCACCGACCCCGATCACCTCTATCAAAATCTGACGAACTAAGCGGCCGAGCGATTCAGCAACCGTCGAACTCTCGCGAGCGCGTCCAAGTTGACTGGTTTTGTTGTTTCCGGAGAAATAAAAAGCAACGGATTTGGTTAACGGCCGATTCGTGTATTCCGTTTTCGTTGAGATCGTTCTGTTCGTTATGACCGATAGCCTTGGTAGGCGGTGTCGAGGATAGTTCCTCTCTCGAACTTCGGGTGCACACCGGTTGTCGATACTAACTCTACGTACGAGCGAGAGCGGCGGTCGAACGTGATGAGGACGAAGAATCCGCTACAGCGTTTAAAAAAGAAAGAGAATGCAAAAACGCAAAAATGTCCTGATTTTACACTTTGTTTTTTAAATCATATCTTGTTGGTTCATTGGCCAATTTCAAAAGTCCTTTCAGATTCTCAAATGGCACATTTGAAATGGCGGAAAGATAATTGGTGACCAGATATTTCAATATTTTGAACTAAATTATAAGGACTGAAAGTGCCAAATTTTGTACTTTTCATTTCTTTGCGGTTTGCGTGATGGTATGAAACACGTATGCGTATAGTGTTTTCAGTGATGTTTAGAAATAAATAAATGGATGTTTAAAAAGCTTATTAAAATATAAACACGGGTGGGAAGATAAACGAGTTCTTACGAATGATTACGATTTTCACATTGTAAATCGATACACAATGGATATTGTTTATTCTTATTTTTTACTCAACAAAAATAAGAGAGATCGTGGCAACGTGCACGGCTCACATGCAGTGGGTCCGGATTCGATTCCCGCCGGCACCAATGGAATTTTTGTATGTGCTTTTTGTGCTGTCTCGGTAGTGCTGAACTCACTTAAAACTGCAGGTCCACAAGAAAAACAGGGCCTCGGGTGGTGGCCAAAAAAACTATTGGGAGGTATCTCTGGTTCGATTCCCGGTACCGTAGTTTTGTAGATGAAGGCGAATGGCATAGGATCTGCTCCAGATAATAGGACGTGCGAACCAGGACTATATATCTGTGCCAGTAGCGATACTTATTATTAGTCGCGGTGATGGTCGTCCACGGGCCGTGGCCGCTTTTTTTCTTGCTGGCCTGGGGAAAAAGGAGTGAGGCTTGGCATACTCCATCCTTACAGTTTAGCGTGGGTCGCCTTGGCCCTACGGTTTCCCTCAGTTTGGTATGGCCTTTGCGCACTCTATTGGTGCTTCGTGCCATGCGCTTCAGTTCCGTGTGGAGGTTCTTTTTCTCAAGACCGAATGCCACTAGGGACTCGAGGTCTCTCCAGAGATGCTTGAAGGCTCCTCCAACCTTTGGCGTAGTTCTTTTATCGGCCTGGTTGACCGAAGTATACAATTGGGCCCCATCTCCAAAATCCGTGGGGCCTACACCAACCACCAGGGCTTTTACCCGATCGGAATCGGTGATGAGATTTTCATCGTTACGGAGGGTATTAACTTGCGACAGTACGTTTGCTTGTACGTCCTCCATGTTTAGTTTATATTCAGAGTTCCTAACTGTTTTGGGTTCATCCGAAGTATTTGATTTCTTCGGTATTTCCATGTCTAAAGAGCGTTCCCCTGTCCGCCACCTGGGAAGACACCCGATGCGACACCAGCAGGCGGCACGCGCCCGATTGTGCGTGCGTGTGCGCGTATGTGTAAAATTCGGGGAAGGATGAAAAGTGGAATGTACAGATATTGTAGGGCATGTGGTGCCTATGGAAGGTGTAAAAAATGTAAAGTATTCGACGTTCGCGAAGTCTGTGGAAGATGTGAAGGATGTCAAGTGTGTCGTGTGTGTAGTGAGTCGATGTATCGAGTTTAAGGAGTGGGTGATGTACCTAGAGAGTATGGGGCGTATGTAGAAGATGTGTGAATGTGTAGAATGTGCATCGAGTGCGTAGGGTGTGGAGTGTTCGGAGTGTGTTGTATTTCTATGAAACTTGCGTCCTTGATTATAGCGTACAGGGTTCTGGAATGTATGGGGGATGCATTGTGTGCGGTGTGTGCATATTGGAGTATGGGCGCGACGGTGTATGGATATGCGGGTGGGCGAGGATGTGAAATATGAAGCGGGTAAAGAGTGTGGAGTGTGTAGAGACCATGCCGTGTTTACAATGTATGAAATTATGAGGATACCCGATGGATGCATCAAACATTGCTTCATTAGTCCTGAATGATAACAACACAATGTACGAAATGGATTGCAAATACTATGCAAATATGAAAAAGGGAAAGCATTGATAGTGCTGATCGGCAAGGGTTGTAGGAAACTGCCGAGATAGGAAAGCAAAGTGAGCTCGAAGAGGGTTGACTCTGGTAGAGCTGGGAGTAAAGCACTCAGAAGTTCGGCTAGTCCTAGATATTACAGGGACGTGAGAGATGTCTCCTCAATCATATTAATTACCAAGATAGCCGTTGCTTCGATGGCAGTATCAACCCTTCCTCTAGCACCTCACTCTCTTTGCCGTTATGTCCCTGGAACCTTGAAACTCCCGCCTTCAATGTTCCAGACAAGGAAGATTCACCAACTCCCTGTTTTCTCTACACCTATATTTAATTGCATTAGTCAATCAATTAGTCAACCAATCCAACCTCCATCTACCCATAAACTTGTTACTCTGTGATATTGTGCGCAATAAGGCATTATCTACAAAAATTTTCTCCGTATTCATGTTACTAAACTTTATCGGGCTGAGTTTTAATAACTGTCTGACGTATATTAATATTAACGACGTTGAATATTTATTTTCTTTGCGTTTTTATTTGATAGAACATTCATATTTTCTGATAGACAAAATACACTCTTACCTGTTTTACCTTTATTCTCTCGGCCTCTCGAAAAATATCACGGTACCGCAGAAAACTTCAATGTTCGCAAGGAATATTTTTCCGTCCCTGCCATTTTTGAACTAGACTTATTTTGCTGATGCAGCAATAGGAAGGACAGATGATTGTCATTGTTCCGTTGCATGACGATCGGTCAAGAGAAAATTAATAAATTTAAGTAGTTATATTAAAACTATGACCCGCGATGATCTGCCGAGTAAGAGTGCCCCTCTCTCTCTTACTGGGTAGCCATAAAAGCGGTCTACAAGCCGTTCGATCGGCTCACTCTGGCGCTACAATACATATTTTCACATTTAGCGACCCGACACTACATAGAATGCGTTTTATTGTTTTATTCTCTATTTCGAGACAGAATTCGTTTTATGGTTTACGAACGAAGCGAATTATGCGTCCGTGACTTCAACTTGAAGAGGATAACGTACAGATTGTGAAAATTCCACTCGGGAATTTCCACGGAGATGTGTAAAGAATTTTTACTAATTTTCCCCATTCCAAGCCTTGTCGTGATTGGTAGCACCAAACTACGCCTACATCGCAAATTAACAGATTTGACCAATGACCTTTAGTCTATGAATTCATACTATCCATGAATTGTCGAGTCCGCGACTTCAAGGCTTTGTTCAGCGATGACGACAAGTCAGTCGTATCTTATACTTCTCAACCGACCCTTCGGAAGAGAAAACTCTCCGCGAAGTATCACCCTTGTGATATCTTCGCGTCATATACACGTCACTAGTATATCAGTCTCGTTCAGACTTCTCAACCGACCGTTCTGGAGAGAACACTCCGCGAAGATATTCGCGTCATTCATACATTCCTAATGTATCATTTGTAAACTTGTTAACTGTCAACAGTGTAATTTTTTTGTGTAAATAGATTTCATTATAATGTGAATAAAAACAGGAGGAACTTTATTCACACCAGACATTTAATTTCCTATTAACCTTTAAGTAGAGTAATAGGCGTTCCCGTATCGATGCCTCGACATCCCAAGTGCGTGGTAACAGCCATCATTTTGTAAAGCTTACGAGCATGATATCGAACGATATTTCTTACTTCATTACAGAGGGTAGCGAAATTATTATACTCAAACTTGAATTTTGTTAGTGATGTTTGAAAGACTGCATCTCAGTGAAAAATTGTCGTATCAAGATTTTTGAAAAAGCATTTTGAAGGTAGCCGAGTCTAGTTTTGAGATCTCTCAGCCAAAAATTTTAATGATCTACGGTTACTACGCAATCACAAGAAATAGCGCATAGAATTTTTGCCAATTTGTCTATTTTTTGTTTTGAGCCATGGGCTTAGACAATTTTTTGAGTTAAACAAATTCATGGACCAGATAGCATATTACTTCAGCTCCAATTTGTTTTTTAGTTATCTCTTTACGTCACTTTTTGGCTGAAATATCCGAATTTTCAATGAAAAAGGGTCATTTTGCCTTTAGGCATCGATATCTGATTGTCGGTAACCAATGATCGCACAGAAAATGAAAGAACAGTTTTGAAAACATGAAAACATTTTGTATAAAACCCTTTCGTAATTTTTAGGAAAACAGTTTTTGTTTTATCTTCCACATCGATTTGAAAAAAGTATAAAAAATCGACTTTTTGTTGTTGTTTTAGTAAATCTTCCGCGTATCGACAAATACAATGGGTGGCCAAATTATTATACTCAAACAAAAATTCGTCACAATCTGTGAAAGGGACGGCTGTAATTAACATATTATCGCAAGAATCTTATTGTTTTTTTCATTTACTTGCTGTTAGTATGGCAACGCATAAATGTTATGTTTTTGAAAATGGTGGCCGGTAAATACACTTACTAGTATTAAAGAAATACATGACGTTAGAATCCATAAAACTAATGTATTTGAACCGTTTTTCCAGACTCATTATGTGCGTTCATTGGTTGCTGAGATATCGATGACAAAAGGCAAAAGGACCCTTTTTCAATAAAAGTTGAATATCTCAGCCAAAAATAGACGTAAAGAGATAAATAAAAAGAGCAAATTAAAGCTGAAACAATAGGCTATCTGATCCATATATTTGTTTAACTAAAAACCGTAGCTCATTAAAAATTTTGGCTGAGAGATCTCAAAACTAGAATATTGGAGATATTGAGATACAGTCTTTCAAACATCACTAACAAAATTCAAGTTTGAGTATAATAATTTGGCCACCCTCTGTATATTGTTTTTCATGGTAGTTTAAACATTGTATGGGCTGAAGAAAAGGTCGTATGAGGCTATTAGGAAAGGCCATAGGGTATACCATAGGCCTACACATAGAATCAATGGAGGCTACGATTTTCGTACGTATATATAAAGTGACCATGTGGCAACCATGTAAACGAGTGTACGTGCTCGGCCACAGAGCAACTCAGCGTATATAAAATAAGCTGACCGATGCTCTAGGTTCTTATGAAAATCCCAGTTCGGGCTGACTGTACTTCTCGCAACTGCTAGTTCAGCTGGGAGAAAATTGTCCCGGTTCCTGTATAATCTTCAGTCAATAAAAAGGATACATTTGTTGAGAAAGCTCTGCAATTTTCAGTCATGTAGTGACGAATGTGTTTCGTAGTTATTAATCTCAAGGAATACCCAATTTGCTAAAATATACCCTTATACAGACAATGAGATGGTCGTACTGGAAATACTGATGGAATCTTTGTTCAGATGAGTATCAAAGGATACTTCATATTACACAATTGTATAGCTTGGTACAATGTATATCTTACGAATCCTCGAAAGCGCAACGTTTGTTTTATATTCATACTCATCCTAATAAGGAAGGAAATGTTTATAAAAACATTGAAAATAGGCGGTTCAAGAATCTCGACTTTACTTTTGCTATCTCGCGCAGTATGCTTTTCGTGAAACAAACAATTCGTATTTCACCAAAGTTCCAAAAAGTCGGAAAATCGTAATTCAAAAAATATATAGGTGTGTACATATTTGAGCATTTTTCTGAACCTTGCGGCAAGATCGGTTAAGACATTTCGAATTTATTCGATTTATTATTTGTAGGAAAAATTTCTGGGACTTCTCCAATTTAAGATTGGTGTACTGCTACATCATTTATACACACTAGGCCGTGTCATTTTTGGGCAACTTTTTTTTCATCTTCGCACCAGGTTGTAAACTTGCAGGAAGGTAAACAAAGAAGCCTGTCAAAACTTGACCTCGTAATAATAATACTTAGAGGATGCTCAAGGCACATCTCTATTTTCCATTTAAATAACTGGGAGAAAATTCCTTTTTATGTTTGGAATTTGATGCCACGGTTATAACATATTGTATAAATAAGCTCTTGGCATATTATTATAGAGAATTAAATGCTCTACAAAAAATATCTCCTATAGTTTTTTGATAAACTCATTCGGATAATATTCGAGTTCAAAGTTCAAAATGTATGAAAATTCGTCGTTTTTTAAAAATATTAGAGCGAAACTATTGACTCTATTGAAAAATATCAAATAACTTTTTTTGTAGATCATTAAATTTACTTTAAAATGTTTAAATTGGTAATTAATAAATATTGATAGATAATTTTTTCAAGCTTTAGGAACTTAACCTTTGTCAGAAAAATGGTTAAAAAAATTTGATGAAACAATTGTTTTCACTGTTATTGGGAATAAAGAATGATATATGCATGTTTTGTCCATCTTTTTTGTAGATATTAAATTAACTAATCGAAAATCCCCTACATACTTCGCTAGCTACACTCATGTCGATTACATACATTTTTTTCTTCTTTCCAGATTCAAATTGGCACCACTTATAGTGCGTGCCGCAAATTCATCTAGTGCCTCGGGAGAATTGCTGCAGTACCGCTATTTTGTAATATTTTCCTACAAAATTTGTTTGTAATATACTTAAATATATGCTCAATAACTACCCCAAGTATTATTTCTCTATCACCTTTCCTTCCGCCAAAAAAAAGTCAAAAAAGCGCTTTTTAGGCCGCTCCAGTGGTGTTAGCCCTTAAATGGAAAATAGAGGTATGCATTAAGCGACTTATAAATATTAATATTAAGAGCTCAAATTTTGTCAGGCTTCTTTTCGTACCTTCCTGCAAGTTTAAAACCTGATACCAAGATGAAAAAAAAGTTGCCCAAAAATGGCACAGCCTAATATACCCGGTTCACGACGTTTCCCTCCTAAGGGAAAACACGGAAAATTATTGAATCTTATCATGCATCCAATCTTCTTATGTATCCCTACGATTCTAAGTCTAGCTCTTCCGGGGTAAAGATGCATGTACTGGAATTAGGCATAAATTGATTGTCACTGCCGTACCAGTGAATATACTTTTTCGAGAAGCTAATAAGGCTCTTGATAAAAAAAAACACGAGGGGCCCGGTAAGTTCATAATTCACTCAATTTTTTTATCGGAAAAAAATCTAACATCGCTGTTAGTAGGATTAATGACTGCCATTGATATGTTTAATTATGATGATCAACAGATGCAGAAGAGCAAGAAAACTTTAATTATAATAACAACAGTGCGATAGACAGTATGCTCGCTTAGAATGCTATCGATTGTGTTATGAACAAATTCTCTCTAATATATAAAAGCATTCATTTTATTACGTATACGCGCGATCACATGCTGGAATAACCATGAGGATAATCGTCGACAATCAAGTTTCACGGTAGTGATTGGCCCGGATTACGATGCCAAATGCACCTGCATATGTATGATGCAATCTCATATCAACATTCGCACCCTAGTGCACTATAGTGCATCGAATAGGAGCGAGCTGTATGGGTTGCATTTACTGTCCTTCCAACATTCCCACTCATAATATATCTCTCTGTGTCGTCCCCGTGGACGGCTCTCACCATGCTATGAGTACGGGTATCATTACTCGTCATTACCCACCTATCAAATTGCTCAGCAATAACTGTCTAACCATGCGGACCTGGTGTAGTGGCTTTCCAGCCCCGCTTGGTCTGATCATGGTTACACCATCAGTGCCGGGCTTAGCCACAATTATGAAGGTAATAGGCATATATATACTGCATAATTGCCGGATGCACTACTTCACTACTGCAGTGACTCGTATATCAGTAGATTTGTATGCCCAAAATACATATCCGCGGCGGTGAGAATGAGTGGCTAGAGTTTTGCTTCTAAATTCCACTATATGCGTAAAAAGAGTAGTAACAATTTTTTCATTTTCGCTTCGAGGACAGCGTACCCAATATTACTGAAGTATATTGCTCGACGTTCGTTAGCTCATTCTCAATTAGAAGTGATTGACTGCGCTACAATAATATGACATTGAATATATTACCATTGCTTCTCCCAGAATCAATCCTTTAACTTATGAGTAACATACGCTTGAAACGGCCAATGTGTTACAATACTTTTTAAATAATATGAAATAAAGAAAAATGCTGAGTTGTTCACAAAACATACAAAATCATCCCAATTTGAGCTGTTAGAACCTGACGGGTTGAATAATTCATAGTAACATGTATCCATAAGACGGGTATACGGTCGAAAATTACATCATTAGGATCCGTGAAGTCAACCTGATTTCGACCGCCTCCATCCATTGCAGCACTCAGTCCAGTGCTAAATATATTGTTTCGCTTGGATTTTGTAATGAAGGACAGCGCAATATAGAACATGTTTATCCATAAATCGGCAGTCTGAATTCGAGACACGACGTCGCCATTTTGTTTGCACCCTAGCCAAAGCCTCATCTCGATCTAAGAAGTTTCACTATCTGTGTACATCTCACGTCACTCTCAGTTGTAGGCATCTAGTAGACTTGGGAGAATATTACTCATAAGCCACGTTTCATATAGTAAGGTGATAGAATTAAATCCTAATAGAATTAAATTCACGAAGAAACGTGTAGACTCTTGAAAGATTCGTATACCCAATTTCTCATTCACCTGTAGCGTTGAATGGGTTCTTGCTGCCTATCTCGCCTTACGCCCAATGTGCGTAATCATCTGTAAGATCATCTGTTCCGTTGCAGTCATGATATTTACATTATTTTCGTAATTGCCACAAATAAATACATGATAATACAGCTCACAGCACATATTTAACTACCATGAAGACATCCCAAAGAAATCGAACCCTCCCATCAAATAAATATTTCGACTTCTGCGGTAAATTATTCTCCGTCAATTTGTGCTTCTTTGTATTTTTGGACGTCCTGATTGGTGCATGATATCGTGACTATCAGTCGGAGCGTTACAATCTTGTTGAGAAATCTATGTACAGAATGGATCCGCCGCTGAAGAAATCGTCTTGTGTAGCGAAGGAAAATTAAGAATTTGGAACGAGAATCTGGTTATACCGGGTGAACAAAGAAAAGATACTGGGCATGTTAAAGCAGAAGTAGGGTTGACTCAGAGGTTTCCATTGAGCTCGACTGGGTGGGACGCGATACCGGATGTTATTGGCAGGAGAGTGGAACGATTAGTCGCGATGATGGATGCCTAACAGAGGAACGCGTGCTGGAGCCCCGCTAGACATGTAGCGGGCTTGGGCAGTTATAGTAAGTAATGGCTTCGCTCTGGGCCCCTGAGAAATCCCTCGGACTACCCTATACCCCGTTCACCCCCACCACTTACCTCATTGCGAACCGCCGTAACCCATCCCCGGTTTTCCGCTCGTTGAGACCCGCTACCCCTTCTGGCTCGCTCTGTCTCCGCTCCGCGGCCACCCACTCCTTCAGTCTTTCTCCTTGTAACAAATTTATTTATTCGCTGACAGATTTCTAGTCAACATGAAAATGAATCGATACTGGAATTGATATAAATCATCAAATGTAAGATCACGGAACGATATTACAAATAAATTGTGTGGGACGATTTTCCTACGAATATATCTAAGAATAAGAATAAAACTGTCGCAAATTCATCAACACATACTTTATACCAAATTAACGTGGACGAGTGCTCCATAGCTGGAATCATGTAGTTTCTGGAGACACAGAAAGATGGAGATGACGGTGGCGAGATCGGTGTGTATGAAATCCATTTAATCGCTGATGGAAGATGGCGAAGATCAGAGAACTCGAACGAAGGTGATTCAATCCGATAGATGGATTTGTTTGGATGCGTCGGAGCAGGTAATTGCTGGCCAAGCAGATTATCGTGGATTTGATAAGTAGTATAATGAATTCCTTTCGTCTCCTTCATCGCACACCGAGCGATACAGTAAAAGCTCGATTATCCAATTGGGACAGACCTAATTCGGACAATCAAAAGTTCGGATAATCGAAACGTCGGTTTTTTGGCACGAGATCATAAACAACACCTTATCACATAAAAACAGAACATATATATTTATTTAAATTTGACATACATATTAACGTTTGGAATATATATGGGGCGTTCCACGCCAGATCGAACACCATTTAGCTTTTGCATCTCCGAGTTTGTTGAAAATTTTTTATATTCTATTTGTCGAAAGAGGCCTCGATGATTTTTTTCGATTTTTTTTTGTCCAACCGTTTTCAAGATATCGATTTTTCAAATATTACCATACTTTTTTTTAACGTCCATAACTTTACGCAAAATGGGCCAAATTGGACGTTTTTTGTTTGAAAATGTTCTTTTTAAACGCGCTTTTAATATAAAATATCAAACAAATTTTTCAAACTGTATTTCTATAAGATTTTCAATTTCCAAACATAAATTGTTGATTTACAAAAAACACGTATTGATCGATTTTCTTGAAATTTGTTTGTAAAAAACTGTCATTTTACCACAACTTTTTAAGCCTAATTAGATAATGGGACAACGATGGGATTGATTTTTTTTCGATTTTGCAAGTTCCATATTTTAGTTATCCGCGTTGAAAAATATCTGAAAAAAATACTATGCATAGGAACTAATTAATAATTATTCGACACATAGGGATTATTCCCTATGTGTCGAATTAGTTGACAGATTAATATCAGGAAACCAATAGAGGCGAATCGCCGAATAGCATATATTTTCTTACACGTTTAAATATTTTATAAATTCGAGATTCAACAGATGAACAAAATTCTTTAAATCTCAAAGTGTCTTCAAATAAAATATCACAAGCGCATTTAAAAAGAAAGTTTAAAAAAAACGTCCAATATGGCCCTTTTCCTAAAGTTATGGACGTTGAAAAAAAAGCAACGTAATTTTTGAAAAATCGATATCTTGAAAACGGTTCGACAACAAAAATTGAAAAAAATCATGGAGGCCTCTTTCAACAAATACTAGAACATAAAAAAATTTCAAAAACATCGGAGATGCAAAAGCTAAATGGTGTCCGATCTGTCGTGGAATGCCCCATATATATGTGTATTTTAAACACCTGAAAAAAGTCGAATGCTTTTTAAAATATTTGAGAAGGAGAAGCTGCGTTGGGCAACATTCGTCTTGTCTCTCAAACCATTCGAGACCCTTCTCAAAAACGGCAAATGCCTCCGCATGCGAAGGTTTGTTCGGTGCATCCACGCTTTCGATGCTACTGCTGTCGTTGTCGTGATCGTGATCTTGATTTTTTATTGATGAAACAATTTCATCCACTTCTAAAATTTCATACCCAGGATCATTAGCGTCGTGGTTTAACCAATCCACAGCATCGTCTTTATCGCAATCCGTGAATCCTGGACAGCCCCCTGGCACTTCTATGATTTCCTATAGGGAACCTCGATTCGCACTATGCGCCGAAATTAGTTCGTACTGCGCGGCCCTGGCATGCTTCCGCGCTTCTACTCCCTTGCCCGAACCCCCCACCGGCCATGACGGCCATGGCAGGTTAACCGGCTGATGCGACTGATAGATCTGATGCTACATCTTACATTCAAAAAATTCGTAAAAAGTTTGTTAATTGTGTTGTCTTGCGTGTGCGCGCAAACAAATGTGGTCGGGAGTTTTGCGTCGTAAATTGTAACAATGCCTACGTGTGTGATAATTGAGTGTACGTCGGGATACTGTTCAAATCCTGAAAAAATCCATGTTTTTACGGTTCCGAGGGATCCAGTAATTCGAGAGCTATGGTGCACTGCGATTAAACCTTCAGGTTTTGAGATAAAATCAGGACAATCAGTGTGTGAAAAGCATTTTCGTCCTGATGAAATCATGTGGCAGCGAAATCACGTGGCTCCTGATGGGACTGTGCTCGGTGTTGTAAGTTAAATATTTAATTAAATTATTGTCACTGTTTCTTTCTTATTTATTATAAATATTTAATGAGTCATTATTTACAAAATACAATTTATATCATTGTTGGGAGTGTAAATAGAATAACATTTTTCATTTTCCAGACCCAATACAAAGTTCCTCATCTCAAAAAAGGCTCCGCTCCATCTAAATTTCCTTGGACAGAATTAATAAAGCCACAGGAAGATGTATTGGCTGATAAGAAGGTAGATGCCATTAAAACTCTTGCTGCTGTTCCTGTTGGCAATGATACTGTGTATCACAGCGTTACTCACTGTGAGCTTACACGTGACACTTCATTTGCATCTGATGCTGTTGAACGTGAGTTATCAGAGAGCGCATCTGATCCTGTGTCGCTAAAATCAAGTTTGGAAAATGCCACTGTTTCTCCACCTCCAGTAACGCTTGAGCAATTGATGGCGTCAGATATGCCAATGCCACCGGGATGGAATAAGCAGACCCTAATTCATGAGAATACGAAATTGATCGTATGTTATATCTCCAGGTGCACCAATATCGGAGGAAAATTTGTTACGTTCACCCTGAAAGAAATCATTATTAAACCTGACATAACATTTCACATTAATATTTTGGGAAAACCAGTAGAAAAGGATCTCAAGATTAACGTCAGTCATCTGCATTCTGTCCAACAATTGCGAGATTTATTACTCTTGCTAAATAATCTCAAAATTTGTACTGGTACAAAGCTGTTTGTTCAAGAATGTTAGGTAGGAAGTGCAGTGTACCAAGATCCAAGTGGAACCTGGCGTCACGCGAAGTGTGCGCTGCTTGTTTTAAATACATTGGTTTGCCCATCTTGTCGAATGGCGAGAAAGTCAATGGCTGCAAAGTGTCGACGTATTAAAAAGTGTGGTAATGCTGGAGAAATAGGTGGTCTGCGAGTTCCCTCAGGAAATAAAAGCATCGTAGCAAGGCTAAAAGTGAAAAATCGTAATGCTGAGAAGATTGCATTGCACGCAAAAGCCAAGATTGCAAAACTCAAATCGACAATTGATGAGTATGAAAAGAAATTGTTGGACAGTGCGAAATCGTTGAATCAGTATTTGGAAACGAAAAAGGTACCAGAAAATCAAATGCTCGCAGTACGAGAAATTGTTGCCGCTGCGAAACATGAGGATTCAGGAGGAAGGAGGTATTCGGAATAATGGTTGTTATTCTCCATGTTGTTGCTCCACATGCGATCGCCTGCAGGGTACAACTTTTTGCGCGAAAATCAGATTTTGCCACTTCCCGACGTTCGAACAATCCGAAGGTACTTGAAATATAAATAATATCATTCTTTAAAATCTATTTACATATTTAAAAAGTAACATTTGGAACTACAACTATTTATTCGTAATTTTTTATTTACTATTCTGTATTTTTATCTAAATATACTTACCAATGTACATTTTTATTGTGCATCGCAATTAATAATTTTTAATTTAGATTTACTGGATTATATAGTTTCCATTTGAAATAATGCAAAAAATAGACTTACCCATGTATATAATTTTGGTTATCGAAATTGAGGGCGCCCTAAAAATACTTACCTTTTTGCAGACACCTTTCCTCGATTGACACAACGTGTGGTTTCGACCCTAGATTCTTTGAGATTCTAAAATTGTCTCTCTCCAAAAAAACGAGATTCAAATACACGGAATTTTATTAATCGATGAAATGGCAACGAGGGAAAGTGTCAACGTTAATACCAAAACACTCTCTTATAAGGGATTGATTGACTTCGGCAAAGATGGAGAACAGGCTTCTGATTTCAACGAGAAAGCCAACCATGGTTTGGTAATTATATTCCACCCATTGTGCGACGATTACACGCAGCCAATAGCTGTATTTGCCTCGCGAGGACCTGTTAAGGGCGATATTCTTGCGAAACTGATCGTATAGGCAATTATATTACTCGAAAACGGCGGCGCAAAAGTACACGGAGTCGTGACGGATGGAGCGAGTACTGATCCTAAAATTTTGGAGCGAGATGGGCATCAGCGGACAGAGACAAAATTCGCAAAACTCCTTTGAACACCCTGTGGTTGAAGGGCTTCGGATTTTTGTATTCTCTGATACTCCGCATTTAATAAAAACCATTCGCAATCTACTGTATGGCAAGAAGATTTTGCAGGGTTGCAAACATTGAATCTTTTGGCGGTTTCAATCTTTTTCGTTTCCCCATAGAGGAAGCTTTGTGAAAACTTTTTAGCTGTTTCTTTTTTTAGGGTTCATTTTTTCAAGTTTACAAAAAAAACTCGTCCAATTACCAAAGTGCACATTGCATTCTCATTATCTTATCTTGTTCGTACAACTAGATATATATTAGATAACGGCATTTTTTGTGATATTGATGGATCCAACGGAATCTCCGGTTAAATGGAACGATATCGAGATGCTACATCAAAAGGATAAAGAACTCGCCGGTCCCGGCCAAGTTATAATGTGCCCCAAATTGTCCTCGAATCATTTTGCGCTGAATAATGCATCAAAAATGAGAGAACGTTTGGCTGTGCAGGTACAGTAATTACGTCTCTTTCCCAGATGTATAGTATTCGTTGCTTGTTTATTTGTTGATGAAAAAGCTGTACAATAACTCTATTTACATAGGTTTTTAGCAATACTGTTGCGTGCCAACTTCGATTATTTCGAAATTACGTCCGGGAATTGAAAGATTGTGAAGGGACTGCTGCTTTCTGCGAGCGGATAAACCAAATGTTCGGCACGCTGAATCGTAACGACGACATCAAAGGAATGCAGCCTGGCAATATCGATTTTAAGGTGATCTACTTAACTGAAAAAATGTCCCATAATAATCATATAACGGCCAGTATTTCATGTTCATAATTATTTTACAGATTCTCGAGGATTCTATTCGCAAGCTGGATGTGTGGGAGGAAAAGGTGGAAAAGAGTTTGCTATCGAAGGATCTGTTCCTGACTCCGCAAACTGCCGAAGGCTTGAGAGTGACTTTAAAGTTAACTGTCGGGATCGTAACGTACCTGACGAATGAATGTAACTTTCCGTCTGATTTAACGGGTCGAATCAATCAGGATCCGCTCGAGGTTATAGTACACTGCAGAGAAAATGAACATAATTTCATGCAGCTTCAAAACAAAAAATTAGATGAATACTTCTTTGAACTACGCACTGAATTCGTAAACTCGAATGTCGGACCTTGAAGATTTGCCAAAAATAAAAAAATCATCTGATCTTCATATTCCGAGTCGAATAGAAGCATAATATTACAATTTTTTCACGTTTTCATACAGTCAGTCTTTCTGCGCTAATTCACTCTCTCTCAACCCGAGTCGAAATTTTTTGAGGAATCAAGAATAGGCAGCATCGAGCGGACTGCTGAGGGTCGAGGCGAGGCTACGACGCATACTGGATGGTATATGCGTGCCCCCTCATAGAGCCTCCAAAATGGCATAAACTTTACATTCGGGCCGAGCGGAGGTTACTGGAGGGCACATAGGCCCTACCATAACCGCCTGGGGAACCTCGGCTCGAGGAACTTGGTATCGAGAGCGGCAGTACCGGAGGGCACGTTTTCGAACTTGGCATCGAGAGCGGTAGTACCGGAGGGCCCGTGATGCCGTCAGATTCGAGCTGGAGGCCACGTTGGCATCGAGAGAAGGCCGGCGGCCTGTGCACTACAAAGGAAATAGGCTCTAAGAGGCTAAGAGGGGCAGTGAAAATTTCGACTCGGGAAATTGCTCACTTTCTGGATGTAAACCTCATCAACTCCTCGACACACTTGCTGAGTAATCCGAAAAAATCTGATCTATTGCGATCGATTAAAGACAGGCTTTCAAACACGGCGAGGCACGATAGCTGGGATCTTGAGGATGTAATTGAACACGATTAGAGCAAATCTGAAGTTTCCAATTGTGTCATGTATTATATTACCGCTAACTTGGCGACACAAATCATGAATACGGTTAAATGCACGGAGTGTAAACAAGCTTTGTTGACTTCATAAAATGGAGGACATCTCCCTGAATCAATTATCACAAATTATCTCAAGCACGGTCCATTGATAATTATAATTAGTAATTTATAAATACTAAATTATAATAGTAATTTTAGAGAATTACGAGAACGTGAAATACTTAGCCGCTACAAACATAGTTTTCCATCACACTTTATGTATTTTCTATAGGAGAGTATTTAATCATTACAATTTGTTTTAATTCTTTCTTCAATTCTTTAATATTTTATTACAAAGAAATTAATAGAGATATTAAAACGAGGTTTTTTATTTTGTTCTATGCACTTTGCAGTGTGAATTTAAAAATTTCACATTCCACAAATAATGTTGAACTGTTATAAATATGGTACATTGATATTGCTGGTTAATACTAGAAAAAACACAAAATAAAATTTTTAAAAATTCGTTTTAATGGCTTTATTATTTCTCTCGTAATAAGATTCCGTTGTAATTATTTGGCCGTGGACGTATGTCCAGCATGATTCTTCTTTTAATACATTATGGATTGCGACAGATTTTTAGTAATTTATTTATGATACGACCAAACCAATAAACCAACAAAATTTCCTTGTGCTTTTTCTGCGCCATTTTTAAGTTTAGATATCCTGTGCTAATTCACGAGTTTGTTGACCATAGAGACGAAAGTCTTGGCGCGGTACGGCGCGGGCAGATGAAGCGACGAGCGCGGGCAGCCAATGATTGATACATTGCGCTGTCTCTACGGCTAGGGCGGAGAGCGGGCAGCTCCAACGCTTCTCGGCGCGCTCTGATTAGCCCAACTTTACAAATTTATATCTCGTAAACTATTGAAAATATCCCTAATGTATATTTGCAACTTTTGTTTGTAATGGTCCCATCTACCTCAGAATAAATTCTGCTATACTTAATCCGATTCGTCCTGTATGTGGAAAAATGTGTGCGTTACTTTGTCGATAACATTCGAGAGATGTGGCACACTTACAAGCACGAGATCTCCAATTTTAAGATCTACGCGACTGACAGACTTTTGTTGATTTCGTCGATATTCGAAACGTTTAAGAATCCGCTCATTAGCCAACATTATCCTATTTGAACGATTCTCTTCAATTATATTTGGGAACGATATTAATTTACAAATCTCATCGCCAGGGATCCTTCCATGAAACAATTCATAAGGGGTATACCCCGTGCTTTGATGGGTGGTAACATTCAATATATGTTGTATGTGTGAAATATATTTAGCCCATTTTGTATGTTTAACTGCGCAGAGAGTTCTAAATAATCTGCCTAGTTCACACATGACGCGCTCGGATGGATTTGATTGTGGGTGCCGGATAGAAGAGTAACTCACACGAATGCCCGCTTTTTCTAAATTAGTTTTCCATGACCTCGCGGTGAACTGGGTCCGTGGGTCTGGAACCGTGATCAGATAATATTCTCTCCGGCCTTCCGATTCGGATAACATAGTCATATAGTATTTTCTTTAAAACAATTTCAGCAGTAGCCCTTTTTACTGAATATAACGTTATTAATTTGGAAGATATATCAAGCAAGACAAAAATATACTGCACTCCACTTATCGATTTTGGTAAGGGTCCATAATAATCTACCGCAACGAGTTCTCCCGTTTTTTTTCGAATTAACCATATTAAAGAGAGAGAGAGAGAGAGAGATGTTTCACCCTTTGACATAAGTCACATGTGACAATGAACCGTTTGACGTCGCGACTGAGACCCTTCCAATAATAAAATTATTGGAGATATTTTATCGTCTTGTATATTCCGGCATGTACGAGTCTCTCATGAATTGCTTCAACAATAAGGCGCTGTAACCGACGCGGCATAATTACGTATCATTGAGAAGTCATCAGTTTTCTGCAAAACTATATACCATTATACTTTTGAATATTATCAGGCCTTGACTCGCATAACTGCGTAACGTTGGATTGTACGTCCTCATCGCCAGCTTGCACATTTGCTAAATCTTTCAAACTTTCTTGGAGAATTGGATCCATTTTCAAAACACACACCAAATACAGTGCATCTACCTCAATGACCATGGAGTCATTGTAATAACCGCAATATAGATACTGGTCCGTGGAATATATATTTTCTGTTTTCCGATGGAAAATGTATGTGTGTGCGATGCGATGGTGGGGAGTTGTACTCCCAACTCACCGTCGAGATTCGATAGACTAATTAGTCCTGCCAAGACAGTTTAAGAGTGAACAGCAAGGTCGAGTGACGTGATATCCGAAACGGTCATCTAGCCAACTCACCGAAATATAAATGTACATATCTACACATCGCCTTTCACAACCATACTTCACAACCAAACTTCTTTCACAACCATATAGTCGATTTCATTTTCGTTATACCGATACATCTACTGCATACAACATTGTCATTAAATTTTTTAACTATCGTTTCACACATCATGTTTATATAATTACATCATGCCCATATATTTAAATTGTATCGTACCGCCGATAATCATAATGCTAATTTCCATCTCTGTAATTATCTACGTGCGGCAAACCTTTTCATTTTTATTTATTATCCGTATTGAGCTACAACGCCCAAATCAATCAATTTCTTTTCTGTATCAATATAAAACACACGCTCCATGAATAATAAATAAAATCGTTAAAATAAAAAAAACCGTTACATCATGAGATAATGGTTTGTATAGACTTAATCCTGCGATAATAATTTGATCAGGTTCTTCCCTGTGAAAGCTACGATCGGGATTGCGACTGAAAAAGTCAGCTACATAATAATCACGGCCATGACAATTTGTCACTACGAATTCGTATTCCTGCAACAAACGACTTCACCTACACAGACGAGCTATTTGATACTGAGTTTTGTTTTGAAATGTCAAACATTAAGGTCTATACGAAACTTAGTGGCGACATATGGTATATAATGGCCAATAACTCCTTCTCAGAATCGGTGGTAGTATAATTGATTTCCCCTGCGTTCAAACAAATACTGATAAGCGAGATTACACGATGATCCCCCTGAGGATCCGTCTGATATAATATACCGCTCACGCCTTTATCCGATGCATCAGTTTGCACTTTAAAGATTTCATTCGGCAAAATGTGATTTAATTGTATAACGGAAACAAATTTTCTCGTAAGCTCGACAAATGCCTCTTCGTGTTCTTTCGTCCATTTCCGGATCACATCTTTTTTTTAGTAATTCCCGTCCATCCTTTTTTTAACTATTCTAAGAGGATTACAAAATTCACTGTTTGATCGCTCCATCACGCCGGTTTCTATCATTTTTTTGAATTCTTTATCGACCGCGCTTCAAAGAGCCATGGGAACCCGGTACGATCGTCGTGCGAAGGGTTTATCTTCGTCGACTTATTTATTTTGTTCGACTATGTCAATTGCAGTGCAAATTTGACGTTTCCCTTGATGACTATTTCGTATTAAATCATTATTAACACACTCGTTTTTAGTCGCGTTAATATCAATGCATTTACTTGTCCTAACATGATTTATATTTGTGATTTGAACGGTATCATTGTTAACACACTCTATAGTCGCGTTAACGTCAATGCATTTAATTATCCTAACATGATTTATATTTATAATTTGAACGATATCATTATTAACACACTCTTTTTTAGTAGCGTTAATATCAATGCATTGATTAATAATCTTATCATGAATCGTGACTGTATCTCTTTTAACACGTCACATTCTTATAAACAAATTTCTTGCGATACTGCATTATTACAGTTGGCTGTAATTGCCATTGCTCGACATTCTGCTGACAGACAAGTGTGTCGGTAATCGTAAAATCTGCTGCGAAAAGGAATATACTGATATAGGCGATACCATTCTCGGTTTTTGACTCAACCCTCTCAGCGGGTCCTCGATCGAACGACACGAACTCCCCGTTCAGCCTTTTCCCGTTTACTTGTATCGTATGTCTATTGTAATTTATAATTGCTTTCGTAGATTCGAGCCAATCATTGCCTAGAATTATTTCGAATGATAAAAACGGAATGACCAAAAATATAAAAGAGAATTTTGTATTATCGATCTCGAATTCAATTAGTATTCGCCGCTTTATCGTTTTAGATTTTTTGCCGATTGCAGAGGTGACATGCATATTAGATACCAGAAGTTCCTTTACATCAATTTTTGGCAAGAGATATCGATAAAGTGACTCTGAAACTCACGTTATTTGACTCCCGGTGTCTACCAGAGCATCTATATTTCTCGAGGCGGTTAAAATTGTAATTCGGGGTGATTTTAGCGTGTGTATATTTTCACGGTATGTTTACACGGTATATTTTCATTTTTTACGTCATGGTGCGCGTCTTCGGTTAGGTCCTCGATGAAATTATAAAATTGTTGGCACGATGCGGGACCGTGATTTATCGTGCCGTTTACTGGTTTTAATTATTTTGTGTCATTGATTGAGTTCTATTTTCTGATGTTATGGGAGGCGGGAAGCGCGTGTCCGGTAGTGCAACTCCCATATTCTACGGTGTATAATAAAATGGCATAGCCATGTTCGGATCACTCATCGGCGCGTATCCCGAAAAACCTCTAAAACCGTTGTGAATGCCAGAATTTTGAGCATTAGCATGGATTGAGGCGCTTTATATTGTTCAGAATTTACTTGCTGCTTGTTTCTACCGCGACGGGCGTTTATACTATTTATCCTGCCCGTTCTATTGTTGTGATTGTATGCATGATTGTTATGATTAGGAGGTTCTTTTGGCCTTTCTGAATCGAAATTACTTCGCGCTCCGTCAAGGTGTGCGAGTGCCTGAGCTACGAGTGTGTTTTTACAATAATCCACAGTAGCTGATACTGATCGAACTCTACACCGTACGATCGTATAATTAATTTCATATTGAGATAACTTGGGCTCTAAATATTTCGTTTCCTTAACTCGTTTGTAATAATATGCCTCAAAGCTACCGCCTTGAGGTTTGTATTTACGTGATAACCATTGACTTTTGAATCGTACTCGAATTAGCACAGAATAAAATTCTTCTTTGAACCCCGTCTTCAACGCTTCGAAATCATTAATATTATCTTTTGCAATCTCATACTATATTTTAACAACGCCTTCTAGACTACTCTCGATTACTATAATTTGGTGCTGCAGCGGTACGTTTTTACATTTTCAATATTTTTCGATATGTTCCAAAAATTCAATTGTATTATTTTCTTCGCTAAATTTGTGTGGTTTTACTTCGATGGGTAAATATTGTAAATATCTCACCAATCGGTCATTGTCATGTGTATCCCCCTGATTTCCATTCGGATTTTCATTATGTTGATTCTTATTTTCTGCATTTATCGCATCGCCGCTTGTGCACGACGCTGTTCAAAAGTTGCGCGATCCTCATCAAAACGTCGCTGAGCATCTCTCAAATGCTGCCATTCGGCTCTTATTTCTTCCTCCGTCATAGTGACCATTATATTATTTTCGGAGTTCGGGTTGCTTTCAAAACCTCTACTAATAGCAGAAGATGAAATTCATCTTCAAAATAATATACTGAAGTACCTAAAATAAAGAAAAATATTTTTTCAAAAGGTTTATACCGCAAAGTTTTCCTAAAAAAATGTATCGAAAAACTTTGAATTGAAAACGTACGGAATAATGAATAACGTCATAATAACTACTGATTATGTATTATAATGCTTTATCCATTATTGAATAAAGAGATGTGTTGGCGTCTGTCACAAGTTCAACTTATAGCATTGATGTGAACAGACATTTCCGTATTGCCCCCCCCCCCCCCCCAGCAGGATAATATGAATTAATAACTGATAAATTGTTATTATACTTCGAGAAAATATGTTGTTATATCATTAATTTGTTTTCGCTTTTTCAATTAAAATTTGTATTGTATGTTGGTAGTGGCCTATTCCTTCCTACTTGTCCATGATGTTCAATGGTAAACAGACAGCATTTTCGACAATCGTCGCAATGTTAACATCAATTTTTTCGATAAAGGTTATATTTATGTTTTCTTATAAATTTAGATACTAATACAATAATAATTGTGTATTTCTAACTCAGCACGAACTTATCTATTTTTTCCGAGGTTTAGCGTGAGGAAATACTCGAGGAATGTGGGTCATCGGCAGAGCGTCGTGGGGCATCGCTCATAATTAGTAGGAGCGTTATTCCGCGGGGACGCGGCACGCCGCTTTTTCAATGTTTTTATTTCAATTTTAGTAGTATGTTTTTATAAAAATACTACTATTTATTATGAAAAATACTATGGTATTTTTTTATAAAAACACTACTAATTAAATGCAAGCTAAATAGTTTTTTTAGCAAGAGAAAAAGTATGTATGTTGACCTAACATATACAAAAAAAGATCCAGATAACTTCTTTCATGTAATCGAAAAAATCGTTGGCATGGTCAGTAATCTCTAAAAAGCACTAAATTGCAATTTATTGTATTTGATTTCATGAATTGATGAATTTGCTTCAAGACACTGTTGTTTGCATTTTTACTTCACTACGATATCCTTAATATTTATTACCAACGGCATAGAATCGGATACGATTTAAAATGTTAAAACATTATATTCCTCCTGTAGTCCTCAGAGCATTACATTCTAACGTGTCGGTAAAATGCCGCTAAAAATATAAACATTCATAAAATTAAGAACATTGAAGTGAAAAATGAGAATTTCCCTTGAAAGCCCTGACAAAGTCAATCGCGTTTCAACCACGTTTCGTTACACGCTTTACCGCGTTTTAAGTACGTGCCAAGCGCGTTTCGAAACACGCTAAAGCATCTGACAAGCATGTGAGTTCGAACACAACCACGTTTCAGGTACACAATTTACTGCGTACCAAGCGCGTTTCGAAACGTGCTTGGTACGTACTTTACCGCATACGCGGTATGCGCTTGGCACGCACTTGATACGCGGTAAAGCGTGTAACGAATCGTGGTTGAAACGCGGTTGGTACGTGCTTTGCACGTAGTATTGTCTGGTCTGAAACAGGCTTGTCACGCGCTTGGCACATATTTCACTACGCTTCCGTACTACTAAATTTAAATAACAAATTTTGTATTCAAATAAATTTAAATTTAAATCAAAATCAAAATCATCCTCAAGTATTACAACTGTAATATAATAAGCTATAAATAGACATAATATAGATATGAAATAGAAATAAACTATAGAGACTTCATCCTTTTTAGGATAGTGGGTTGACCCGTGCTTTTCATCGCGGTCGAGAGACTGATTATTTCGGCAAAACAGTCGCGTTTATAATCCCAATGGGGCGTCGCTTCGCGCGCGAGAAACGCGGGAGAGCCATGCGTTATCTATCGGCCGCGAGTAATACAAAATGCATGTGACCAACGCGGTTGAAACGCACTATTCTATGGGAGAACTCCGTGTCAGCCGCACGCGAAAAAGTACGTTCTAACCGTGTAACAAAACGCGCTTGAAACACGCTATTCTACAGGCAAAGTCCGGGTCGAAGGCACGCGACCAAGTACGTTTCAACCGTGGAAAGAAACGCGCTTGAAACGCGCTATTCTGCAGCCAAAGTACGTTTCAAGTGTGTTCCCTCAACGAAACGTACTTGAAACGGACTTGGCACAAACTTGAAACGTACTTTTCCGTGGCAGGTTTTTTCAGAGAAATATCTAGTGGCCCAGTTAGGATACCCGGTGTTCCGAGGAAACCGTGCCCGGGAATTTGTTCTATCGGAAAATAGTCCCAACTAGAATTCCCACTTTTTCGTCGACACCGAATACATCTATGAACGTGCAGTAGACACTTTTTCATTTTCCTCGCCGGCATCACGATTATTATCATTGCTGCAGATATCGATTCGATTATTGTCACATAATTTTTCACCTGGTATTTCCGCGTATCGACATACATCGCTACATAGCTTCCTGGTACAGATTCGACAATGAGTGTTTCACCCTACCCTTTGCCCACCTGCTATAGTTTATTATACATATAGTGTGTATTAGCAAATAACGTACGCATATCGCACGCAGCAGTTTAGGCGCGCTTCCGCCCGTTTGCCAATTATTGTTAGGATAATCTGCCGCGAGCCTGTTGGGACGGTTTAAATTAGAGGGCTATAGAGTGGATGAGGAAGTGAGATAGAACGAGAGGAGCGGCCACAAATATCGTTGCAAAGTGCAGAGTCGACGGTGTGCCAGTACCCACAACGGGCACCTATACTCGGATATCTATATATACGGATATATACACCTTCGACTCATTCGTACTCTCTTCCCCCCTAAATCATTGATTGTTGCATTATCTGTTATTGGCAATGCAATTAACCGTTTACGGTAAAACAGCGCAGCCGAACAGTGTCCTGCGCCACGCTCGACCCTGTTCACCCCCTTTTCAACCCCTGCCCACTCCTATACTCTAATTCGCAACTGGCGTTTCACATCGCATACACTGCCACGATGTGTTGCCTACCCTGTTTCGACCGCCACTTCGGTGGGGGGGGGGGGGGGGGGGGGGGGGGGGGGGGGTACGTATTGTCGGCGTGAACGGTAGAGCGATCGTTTCGTGTATGGAACGCGGTCTATATATTCGTATATTCGCATTTGCGTGGGAGAGAGGACCTTCATCCGCTTCACAGAACCCACCTATCCGAGGCTCAAAGTGTATATCCAGTTGCTACGTTGGCGGAGATATAGTGGTGACGCGAGCCGAATATCATGAAATACTGAATACCAAAAATCGGGGAAAGTGACTCTGGATAGCGGTTCGAACGAAGTTTGACAATTGATTTGGCACACACGAGTAGTTATTCAACTGGAAGTTCCATCAAGTTTTCGATCCGTTCAAAAACGGACTAATACAATATGAATGGGTGAACGACTTTTCAATAAATCGGCATTGCAGTTATTTGCCTATTCGTATCGTGCGCGTATTCATACTTGGCTGTTTCGTAGGCCGTTCGCTGCGCCACTCTTCGGCGAATGATGGAAGGCCACCGTATGCCTGGGTGACCTTAAACAAAATACGATAAAGTATCTCGCTAATTCCCGAATCCCGAAACCCGGGAATCCCCGCGACCAGGATTAAGCATGAACCAGGCGATAGCTAGTGCGGTTCGCAGATGCCACCCTCGTCTCTCTTCGATGCGGCCACTCAAGTTGCCCCACGTTTACCGTATAACCCGCTATGTATGCTGCGAAGGGTATGAGAGACTCTCCTCATTGCCACTTCCTCCGTTCAGTTTCAGAGTATCTCCCCGAACCCACCCCTCTAGGGCCTCCCAGTCTCGCGGATTATTCCGCGTATACGATCAGGTGCAATTACAATCAGGTTAATAATCGTTACGACCTCTACTCCGCGACTGTGGTAACGAGAGAGGAGATGGGGGCTTCCGACAATAGCTGCCGTGTATACACCATCGGTGCAACTGCAGCTCTGGACCAGGAATCGGGCAGCAGAGGCGCGCTTCGTTAAGCACTGCACTGCGTACTATTATAATATCTGTACTATATGGACTACCGGTTATTAGTATCGCGTGCTGTGCCGGCAACTGCTGGAAACAAATCACTATCTTCTATGCGAAAATGATTTCTGAATTTACGTGTATCTATTAGCTTTCTTTCGTCATTCTTCGCCTAGCTAGAAAATACACGATATTATTATCCGTAGATAAATGTAAGCTTATCATCCTTCGTCTGAGAACATTTAGGTTAGAAACTTAAAAAACATTAGGGCCCAAAGAGTGCTAGAGGTGGAACATTGTGACATAAAATGGCAATAGTAATTCCATCATCGGGTTATCGCCAAGGACATGCAGATCGATTATATGGAATCCCCGCAGGTGTACTGCCGGACACATACGTTAGTCCTCGAATGGATTCCTACCTGCATTTTGTTGACAGTTTTTTTTTTTCGTTAAAGATCCAGTTAACTCCGTCCAATCTTACTTTTCTTCAGTAAATGGAATACTCCGGTCTGTCCACTATATAATTTCTTATAACTGATGCAACTGAACATGCTTGCCTATACGGAAATAAGATGAAAAAAGTTGCTTTAACGATACAGTTTTGGATTAAGAACAAGAAAATTATCGACTCATAATAAACGGGAAATGCAATCCCAAACGAACTCACAATATTAGTTCGACACACCAGAGTTTAAGTATTTCGTAATATAAGAAGAAAAAAACTAATCTTGCTGCGAGCACTTAGAACATCAATTTTGATAGATAATGATTTAAAACTACATCAACAAATTGGTTAATACAAAATTATGAAAGTTCTTAGCTGATTAATAATATGTTTTACTCTGTAGTGTTTTGACGATCTCATATGTATATTGAGACGCGAGATACCTTTCGAATCGATTAAGATAATCCTATCGTTGGGGGAGGGATTAAAATTTGATTCCCGTTTTTTCGCACATTCCAAGTGGAGTGAGCGTTTAAGTCCATTGAGAAAAGTTATTGCAAATCGACTAAAGAACATCATACTCAAAATTCAAATTTATCCTACGTAAAGTTTATTTGTTATATAATAAATAAAATCATGACATTTTTTTCCATAAGATTGTTATACAAAACTAATTGAAGCTTTTTGATGCCATATACAAATGTGTGCAAAATTTCAGCAGGCTTTATCGACCAAAAAATCGAGATACTCATTGTATAATATTGCGATATTTAACACGGGCTCTTACGGGAGGTTACGGAAAATCACGATTTTGAAGAATAAAGATCTTGATTTTTGAGTCGATAAAGGCCCCTGAAAATTTACACACATGTAACATATGGCATCAAAGAACGTTTCTGCAAATTTTCAGTGAAATCTAACGGAAACGCTGTAACGATAGGACTACCTTGATTTATTTGTGACTGCTACTCGAATTAACATACAGCAGTCGAAGGCGAATTGTTGAGTGACGTTTTTATTTATGTTATGACAGGAAAATAGAATTCATCCATTCCCTCGTCACTGCTCGATTGACTCCTCGGGTATCAAAATTGTCGATAATAATTAGAAACATTGCATGAGATCCGTATCAAATCAAATATTGTAGATTATAAGTCTCATATAATTCGTCGAATATATCTATATATGTAATAAGGCTCTGTCGAACATTCGAGAAACACGACCGCGATTTGTCAATGCGTGCGGCAAAGATAATCGAGATGGAAGGCCGCATGCGCTGATCATCGACATAAAGTATTGGTCATAGATTCCGAAAGACCATTGATCCCCTCCAGCGAACATTATGAGACAGCTGGTGAAGCGCTCTTCGACAGTATAAGAAGTAGTCGATTTTCGTGGGGCCTGTACTTAATCTGTGACCGGTCTGTATATATAATAATTGTCAACGGTAAAAGAACTGTTAATTGTCAGAGGTGTGTGAGAAACATTAAACGAAGAGTTGCCTGTCGAACGTCAGGATTGTTGATTATTGTTACAAGGTAAAAGTTACAAGGTAAAAGAATACATTTATAAATCTTCATTGGAAACACCATCTTGTTGCTTTGCATATTCTAGTCCTTTGGTCCTCCAACTGTACCTACCCTGTGATCGTCTCCTATTTATTAAATTAGTTAATGAATCATTAAAATTTTATCAGTTTCCTTAAAACTGATTGGCGCTCAACTATAGTATAGATTATTAAAATATACAGCAATAGAGCCCTGCCAGCCGAAGGATCACGGCCGCGGCAGGTGTCGGTATAAAATTCCCTTAAATAATATATACCGGTCTCAATGTACTCCTTGTTCAGCAATATTAAGAGCTAAGTATACAAATGTTTCAGACAAAAGTTGCTTGATTTAGATGTTACCATCTTTTGAACCCAAAATCACCCCCCCCCCCTCAACCCCTCGCAGGGGATGGGGGTGACTTTGAAATTTCAAATGGCAACCGCCACTTTTTGTGACTGATTATGACTGTACATAAAAAAACATGTGTGCAGTTCATACGCGGTAGAATTGAAACCGTCAAAGAACTAAACAGCGAGAGAATGAGGCGAATGCAGTATCAGGAGTGTAATAATTATAGGGTTTATTTATTATAATATTGGTACCAAGCTTAAAAGTTATTTTGCATTTTATTATTCAGACTCCGTTTTCAATTTCAACAAATGACAGGAATGGCTTACGGTAACTAAAGTATGAAATTAATGCTTTCGTTTGGATTTGATTAATATATCTTTCAAATACAGCGTCAATTACTGTTTTTGATCTTGTTCTCGATTCAGTATGACTGCTGCACATTTTTTAATTTAATTTGGTGTTGAGGAACTCAATCAAAGGGAGCGCTGTATTCAATGCAAAATTTGTATCTTATTTTCTTTTTTTTTCTGCCGATACTCACGACATTTTTCGGCATTAGTTTTCGGCATACTTGGAAAATCTTTCATTCAAAATATAAAAATATTCACAAAAACGATGCGCGTGAACAATACACCTCGCTAGCTATGACGCCTTCTCCTAAGGCTTCATAATACGCAGGCGCACCCACACGGACTACATACGTACGTAGAATGCTTGGCCCAATGCAAGTATGGCAGTGCAATATAGATACTACTTATACTTACTATACGACGCCTTTTCTCTCGGTTCCGCTCGGCAATACACAGGCACACACAAGCATACATACGTACACGCTTGGCGACAAGAGCGCGGGGGCTGCGAAGCACCGCACAAGGAGGAGACGAAGATAATAGGAAACACTGCATATTTGTATTCTATATCATTCGCTCGCAGGCTAAATCCTATAGACGTATATGTTTGTCTCTTTTTGGTGTCGCTTTTCCGTTTCATCGAGTTTCAAATCACCCCGGTGCTAAAGAAGTTTCACTTAAAAAACATGCAACTTTTGTCTGAAACATTTTGTTATCCAGTGTCACTCTGACCTTTCGTACGCCTGTAACAAAAAACCTCGGTTTGCCATTTCACGCACTTCCTAATGTCTCAACGACAGCCTTGAGGAAAAAATCGCAAGGGGCAAAAGTTGAGAATGGCATTGTAGTCCAGTCACCTTAGGCCATATTTTACGAAGTTCTATTCAAGAGGCCGACGCTCGCCCCAATTTTTGTATAGGTTGTTTAGACCTACAAGAATATATCCTGAAGTTTTCCAACTTTTCCGAGGTATATTTTGGCAATGAAAAATTATTAAAAATTTAAAAACCGATATATTTGAGATAATTTTTTTGGAACGCATCCTATTGAAAAAAGTTTCGAATAAAATTTGTTCATCATAACATCCTCTATAAAAAAGGTCCTGAAAAAAAGTGCTAACATTATTAATTAAGCGGTAATGGGGCAAATGAAAATGAAAATCTCAATTTCATTTTTGCAACCACAATCGATTGTTTATCAACATATCGGTTTGAAACTCGTACATGTTGTAAAGGAGCCAAACCCCAAGAGAATCATGCAACATTGATCGATCTGCGGGATATAGTTTAGCAACAATCAGCGATCATCGAAAAATCTTTCCCCTTCAATAGAATTTCCCGACGGAAGCCCACAGGGTTGAAAAAAATCGAGGAGCTTCGTATCATTATACACAACCGATTTGGGAAAAAATACGTTTTGTTGAAAATGAGTCGTGGTGGGGGACGAGAAAAAATACGTTTTGGTGAAAATGAGTCGCGGTGGGGAGGCCCGACCGAGCGGTCGACACCGCGCGCTCGGCGGCGAGCCGTCGATCGAAATACATCGATAACTATGATGGCATAATTCCTCGTCAAGGGAATAATTTTATTGAATCCTATGGTCGGAAGCGTAGGGATTGCTAAGGAATTCGAATTTTGCAAAGATCTTGATTACAACAATAGAAAATTGAGCAAACGTAAACACATTCATATCTCGGGCTGTAATCAAGATATTGCAAAAAAAATTTCTCAATTGTTCGTTTTCTTAAGACACGTTAGATGGTCCAAGAATTTTTCAGATATCTTTGCAATTTTGGTCAAAATTGTTATTTGTTTATAAGGGAAAATCTAAAATCAACGAAAAACAGTATTCATTTTCAACAAAACGTATTTTTTTCCCCAAATCGCTTGGGTATAATGATACGAAGCTCATCGATTTTGTTCAACCCTGTGGGCTTTCGTCGGGAAATTCTATTGAAGGGGAAAGATTTTTCGGTGATCGCTGATTGTTGCTAAACTATATCCCGCAGATCGATCAATATTACATGATTCTCTTGGGGTTTGGCTCCTTTACAACATGTACGAGTTTCAAACCGATATGTTAATAAACAATCGATTGCGGTTGCAAAAATGAAATTGAGATTTTCATTTTCATTTGCCCCATTACCGCTTAATTATTTATGTTAGCACTTTTTTTCAGAACCTTTTTTACAGAGGATGTTATGATGAACAAATTTTATTCGAGACTTTTTTCAATAGGACGCGTTCCAAAAACATTATCTCAAAAATATCGGTTTTTTAATTTGTAATAATTTTTCATTGCCAAAATATACCTCGGAAAAGTTGAAAAACTTCAGGATATATTCTTGTAGGTCTAAACAACCTATAAAAAAATTGGGGAGAGGGTGGGCCTCTTGAATAGGTATTATGCTAAGGTGACTGGACTATTGGTTAGACATTACACCGCGCCTCACCCCGTTACCCCCTTGCGCGAGGTGGAGGTGATTTTGAAATTTCAAATACCTCCAGGATTATCATTACTCGATGTGTACCACGTGGAGGTTCCAGGTTGGATTTCATACATTTTCAGCCCTGAAGAGGGCCGTTTGGAAACAACCAAGACACTTGAAATTTCAAAGTCACCCCCTCCCCGCTATCTTTGATATTTTAATGATCAAAGTAGCAAATTTAAAATCCTAATGGAAATTCTAAAAGTATTAATTGTAAGCTCTATTCAGAAAAACGCATAACTTCAATTACTTTTTCATATTTTTATTACTGAAAAGTAAGATTCTTACAAGGATCATCACTTAGGTATCCCCCTCCGATTTTGTTGAAACTTTGGTATGTGGTAGAGTATCGAAAACTAATCGACACGTACTTTTTTTTATCGGCGGAAAAACGGTTTTAGGGAGTGAAACACACCCTCAAAAAGGTTTTTTCTTTTCATTTTTCGGCGATAACTTTTTAACGGTACGAGATATTTTAAAAAAACAAATTGCAACAACCTTTATTTTTTCACGTACTATACCTTGGAGCCGAGAACGATGCAGATAACAATAAATTTAATATTGTTTATTGCAAAATTCGATTTTTTTCATACGTATCTCCGAGAATTTTTAATCGATTGAGATATAAATTTGCATACACGTGGAGGATAGAAAACTAGCGGATACGGGTTTTTTTGTTTTTCCGATATCTCGCAATTAAGGCTTTGTAACTGCCCTTCGATTTTTGAGGCAAGAGCATCGTATAGTCAGCTAGCATTATGGAATTCGGGGCTAAATTCACGTCATTATTGACGTTCGTATGCATGTTCTTGTACACCCCCCCCCCCACAAACAAAAAATTAAGGGGCGAACCACCCTTCTATTTATCTTTCCCCCACCCTCTAATGAGAACGAGGTGGATCTAATTGAAGGAAACCTATTTTGATGGTAACACAGAAATCTAGTTGACGTGTTTTTGCATTGTTTCTAAGTAGCCATCTTAAGGGGGTAAACTACCCTCTACCCGAACTTTCTTACCGCAGTCGCCTTTTTCCATTTAACATGTCTTTGCTGATTCAAAATATTTCTAACAACTCCGAATCGACGTTTCCTCACGTTGCGAACTCAATATGAGACCTTGATTGTGAGAGGGTAATCGAACCCCTCTATATTTTCCTTTTCATTGGCGATTTAAAAAGTTGCCACGCTATTTTTATGAATATGGTTTTGGATACCTGTGGATATTTCGCATTAGTCTCTAATGCATTAATCTTTATTAATCTCTATTGGGTATTTTGCATTAATCTCAACAGGGGCCGGAGAAGGGGGACGCTGAGATCTGCCTCTTACTGCACTTTTCTAATGTTTATGAGAAACAGTTTACCGCCTTTTATAAGAAGCATCGAAATAGAACAAATAATCCCCCGCGCTACGATATCATTTGCACAAATGCATTTAATGAAGTACAACTAAGTCGGTGCGTAGTTATGAAGTCATGCCACGGGATGGTTCAGCGATCGGAGTCGCGCAAATCCGACAAGAATGACGCAAACGTCTAATATAAACACCAGGAATGCACCTCTATGTGTCCATTTTTTTCTTTAAATGAAAAAAATTATCGCATTAAAGAAAGTAAGTGAAAGAAGTATTTATCCGTGCGCGTATAGAAAACAAGTTTCTCATAAACATTAGAAAAGTGAGGAGTAAGAGGCAGATCTCGGCGTCCCCCTTCCACGGCCCCTGTTGAGATTGATGCAAAATACCCATTAGAGATTAATAAAGATTAATCCATTAGAGACTAATGCAAAATATCCACAGGTATCCAAAACCATATTCATCAAAATAGCGTGGCAACTTTTTAAATCGCCAATGAAAAGGAAAATAGAGAGGGGTTCGATTACCCTCTCATAATCAAAGTCTCATATTGAGTTCGCAACATGAGGAAACGTCGATTCGGAGTTGTTAGAAATATTTTGAATCAGCAAAGACATGTTAAATGGGAAAAGGCGACTGCGGTAAGAAAGTTCGGGTAGAGGGTAGTTTACCCCCTTAAGGTGGGTCTTTGGAAACAGTGCAAAAACACGTCAACTAGATTTCTGTGTTACCATCAAAATAGAACAGGTTTCCTTCAATTAGATTCACCTCGTTCTCATAGAGGGTGGAGGAAAGATAAATAGAAGGGTTGTTCACCCCTTAATTTTTTGTTGCGGGGGGGGGGGCACACGAACATACATACGAACGTCAATAATGGCGTGAATTTAGCCCGGAATTGCATAAAGCTAGCTGACTATACGATGCTCTTACCTCAAAAATCGAAGGGCAGTCACAACCCCTTAATTGCAAGATATCGGAAAAACAAAAAACCCGTATCCGCTAGTTTTCCAACCTCCACGTGTATGCAAATTTACATCTCAATCGATTAAAAATTCTCGGAGGTACGTATGAAACAAATCGAATTTTGCAATAAACAATATTAAATTTATTGTTATCTGCATCGTTCTCGTCTCCTATGTATAGTACGTGAAAAAATAAAGGTTGTTGCAATTTGAATTTTTTTTAATATCCCGTACCGTTAAAAAGTTATCGCCGAAAAATGAAAAGAAAACATTTTTGAGGGTGTGTTTCACCCCCTAAAACCATTTTTTCGCCGATAAAAAAAATACGTATCGATTAGTTTTCGATACCACATACCAAAGTTTCAACAAAATCGAAGGGGGGCAACTAAGTGATGTTCCTTGTTAGGCACAGATGAGATGGCGCTTTTTAACGGTGGTCGCTCTATTCACTGTGTACGGCATGGCACTGTTGATATGACTAATCTCAATGTTATGTGTTGCAGGTTGTTTTTATTTCCGAATGGTCTCAAAATATTGTGTTGACCGATTATATGAAAAGCCATAAAATTGTTTTGTTTTAATTCCAATTCTTTGTGGTCCCTTTATAGTTATCACCAACGTCGCTTTTTTAAGCAGAGGAAACTTCTTATCATAGGAATGATGTTAAGCCAAACGCCTAAAATTGCCTTAATTAAAGCAAATACTTTATTTTCATATCGGTAGAATAAAAGTATATTTATATACCTTGTTGCTCCGAAGCAAGCTCTGATTCTTCGCCCGTTCACATCGTATTTATCAAGGTTCGCCCTCGTTCTTCAAATACATCGGCAGTTGCTGCGACAGAAGTCCGAAGAAGAGAGACGCTCCTTATCTACTAGTGATGTACATTTCGATAAGTATCCTCATACACACTATATTCAACTCACTCCTCATATCGGTCCTGATACTGACTACGAAGGAAGACTGTGCAATTAATAAAGACACTATTGGGCAACAGACCTATTGTTATGCGTATTACTATTTTGACACGTAATACAGCCCTGGAAAGGCTTCACCAAAAAAACTTAACCTGGCGATTCGAAAACCACGGGTTCTTTATAAGACGAGTTATCTTGTTATGTGTACATTGCACAAAGGCAGAGTTAATAACGAACGCCAGTTAGATTCGAGTCACATTTCGAGCCATTTGCGTAACAATGATAAACAGTTTGTCTCATTTCTTATATAATGAAAAATAGCATCGGTCTAATGGCGAGAGTGAGAAAGTTAATACTCACGAAACTGACCAGACAATAAGGCGATGGAGAAAACTATTTCCACAAGTCGATAATTACGTTTTGATTTGTATAGGCTCCTTGCGCAGGTAGTTGGTTTATAAGATGTTCCATAGATAATATATGAATATAGTATTTTCCTTTAAAAATATACCGTTAAAAAAATTCTACATAGGTACATTACCTCGAAGAGGGTTGGAAACGATAACAATGCATAACCTATTAGAATGAGTATCGTTGTCGTTGTCGTTCCAGACGGCATTCAGTGCGAGGGTTTAATAAGGGGTGACATGTAATTAGAAACGTAATAAGGCCTTAAAGCTAATACAATGTTTACTAATGCTACGTTAACGATATTTGCACAATTATCTTGCTGGTGTTAATGGTGATCATATTAATTAAGATGTCTAGTCGTCTGCTTCCATCCCCTAAGTCTCAGCTTGCCTTCCTTAGGCGAGCCTTATCCAACCTTATCACTACTTACCGTCTCAAGGATCGTTTTAATAGGCGATAGTGGTATGAAGCGAATTATTGAAGTTGCAGGCAAAAAAGCGCGCTTCTTTGAAGTTTCTTTGCTATCATAATGAAAGCATGCAATCGACCAATAACCATCTCTTGTCCTCTTGTTCTATCGTAAAATCTACGTCTATAAGAATATATATGGACTGTGGGCCGAGTATGATACGATTGTTAATGATGAGAAAAAGTAGGATACGAGAATTTGTTTATAATGCAATATCAACAGCGAACTCGATTTTCTGTCAAAGATTGAAAAACCTGTAGAGTAAGATACTGAGCGCACTGGTGATTTTTATCATCGTGACCGTTTCGTCACTATCACTGTCACGTCACCGAAGATGATGCGCTCGAGATTGACTGCGCGCACTTACAGTGTCAGTTACGTAATTTATTTGTCATTTGTGAGAAGCGCGAGGGGCATGGAGCCTGGTGATTTTTTGGTACCAATGCATACACGGCTGTTCGAATCTATGGACTTGGTGACAGTTGTGTTAGTGGCATGTCACCAAACCCGCGGACGAAAAGTCACCCAGCTGTCACGTCTTTAAGTGTGCGCATCCCGCCATAAGGGTCGATAGACGTGGCGACAGTGGCGAAACAGTCACGATGATAAAAATCACCAGTGCGCGCAGTCACTAGGAATGAATTCAAATATTAATATTAATGACATTTATATAATAGAGGTTATATAATATATATTTTCGTGAAATAAGGCAAACCAGGGAGACTAAAGGAAAGGAGTTTCAAGGTAGCAACTCCCATATGAAAGGGGCAGAAAAAGCGTGGCAAAATGTATCTTGTTAAAGAGCTTATACATTTCGCCACTAGTGTCGCTTCAAACGTTAATGGCTGACCAATAGCAGTATTTCCATTCGGTAGCGACCAACCGCCTACTTTGACATTTCGGATATGTATTGAAACGTAAGCGTCTCAATAATATTTATTGAATTCGAGGCTTCGACGATCGCATAGTTTCAGGAAGGTTGTAGGTGATGACATAATTAAATTCGTAGACAATTTAGAAAACAAAATAGAATGATTTATTTAATTAGTTTCGGTTCAAAAAGAATAACAATAAAATAGAATAATGATTTTAGAGAAACTTTTGAAAGTAAATGATAAATTAGAGAAAATAATTATTTGAAAAGATCAGCTGATGATAGTCATATGAGAACGTAGTTTGAATTTGGTAATTTGTCGTGGTGTGGCGCTACCTTGGCCCCACGAGGTAATTGACGCGCTCTTCCTTGGTACTCCCTCTTGTCCTCGTCCACCTATTGATCTAGGTGGCCGGTGATCGATTCATCTAACGGTCAGTGGTATTGCCGGTACCGCGTATGTTAGATCCTCGTGTGTGTGATGTATCGGGTCTGGTGCAAGTGACTCCGAGTGTTTTTTTTTATCAAGGTGGTGATACCGAGTTTCAGTGATGGTGGCGGTGGGGATAGTGAGTAACTCCTCATTAATATTCGTTTTTCTTCTCTTAGCTGCTCATGAGGTTGTGATTGCCTCTATCTCTCTCTCTCTCTCTGCTTCTGCTTCTATCTCTCTATTTTCGTTTCTCTCTCTTTGTTTTTCTTTCTCTCTTTCTGCCAGTGACAAGTAAGAGTATTGTCGTCGTTCCGATTTTCTTCGGACGACGTTAAATTTTATATTATTTCAGTAGTACTTTAGGTTTAATTATACTATTTTACTTTTAAATTAATATTTGAAATTGCAACGCATTTGCACAGCCGGAACGTTCGAGATGTCGGCCTTCGAGATTCTCATCTCTTCTCGGGCACTTGGGTCCCAGATAGGTGAGTGGCAAGGATTGCTGTTGCAGTTAGCCGATCAGCTATGAATTATTGTCCAGGTAGGAAATTTTCTTCTTTTTATACTCACGATCAGTTTTACGTCTGTCCTTTTCTAATTTTGATATTTTTCCTTTTCCGTGATAGGTCGCTGAGTTTCTTCGGTGGACCAATCGCGATTTTGGTGGACTTGCTGCCGTCGAACGGCTTCAAATAGGTGTCGCTTCGGTAGCTCGACCTTGAGGAAAGGTGTCGCTACCCTACTTGGCGGGGAATTTGGATGATAGATGAGACGTTATACGTCTCAGTATGTCAATTACGCGTATGGTTTATACCGTTTATACGAATAGTTTCAAAAGTGTTGTTATAAAAAATTAATAGCAAAGAAGTTATTCATAAAAACTGTGTCTTTGTATGCGAGGGCATTTTCTCAGCAATGTTACCATGATAATAATAATGTTAGTCGCCAAAGGATAAGAACATATCGTAAACGAGCCAAACTATCGTAATTGATGTTTTTACCCTTTTGCTCTACAACCACGTGTGAGACTCGTGGTCAGGTATTCGGTCCAAAACTGATTATCACGTGCCTGGCGCGGCGTATATCGGACGAGCCAAAACGGAATATAACGAGCCTGACTCGTGGTACGTCAGTCGGGCCAAACGCATCACGTGCGGCGCTCGTGGTTTGTGAGCACCGATCGCAAACAGCACAATGCCGGCTCGTGCTAGATTCTTATCATCATATTGTCTTATTGTTAGTTACCTGTTATTCTTGGCCACGTTCGCACACTGTTTCGATATAATTGTTTTTTCTCAAGTGTTTATACATTGTGTACAGCTTTAGGGTATGTTACTCTGATGGTTTGATTATCTCGTAATATCCCACTTGCGCGCTCCCTAAGATTGGTCAGTTACTAGCACCGTTAGCGCCGCTAAAATATACATATGCACTTTTAGATAAGAGTTGACACTTCTTTTCCTACTCAACAAACAATAAAGGCAAACAATAAAGAGATGGTTCTATCGCTCACAAACTGGAAGCCTTTCACTTCCTGTTACACAATATTAATTTCAACGAAGACCGCTCATTTTTTCAGTCGTTTAAAGCAATGGCTTTAAATATTCTTTTAATCACGGCGGTATTTAAAATAGTATATGAATCTAAGACCGTATGGAAATTAAAAATTATTGTGATACTTATGACTGCACTTCAGCTCTTTGAGATATGAACGACCTGAAACTTCATATAAAAGTAAAGTTTCATCCAACATGGTTTGAAAATTAATTTCATTATATGGGATATAACCACTGATCTATATTAAATGGATAGCTGATGCCCCACTTTTAGGGCAAATTTTCTGTGAGGATATGCACGGCGCCATACTGGAAAAAGCGTGTCATTTTCGGGCGTCATCGTAAGCCGTGACGAGCGTTCGTGAACCCGTAACAACAACCATATTTATATTCATTTAACCTAGTTGAGTGGACAGTGGACTTTTAATAAAGTGTAAAGGCTTATAGCAAAGTGAGAAAATGAAGTGCGTGTATTGTGCAAAAACTATTGATAAAAATAAAGGTGTACCTAGGTCTCTTCACCGGTAAGTAGCACTTTATTTATTATGTGTATACAAGTCAGTAGTAGTTTTTGAAGTTAATAATAAATGTCGGTTATGTTTAAAATAGCGTATTGCTTTTTGTTTTACGTGAATTTTGTTTTATAAATAGAATACAAATTAAATATATAAAAAATAAACTGTTACATTTGTACTTTCATTCAGATTTCCAATAAAAAAGCCAGAGTTGCAGTCTTGGTTAAAAAATTTGAGCATGGAAGGCAATGAGCAGCCGCTTGAACACCTACGATTGGGTTCTGAACATTTTTCGGAGGACTGCTTTATAAGAGAAAATGGGACCGTGAAACTACGGCAGGGAAGCATTCCGACATTTTTTCATGCACCTAAACATCAGAACAAATGTATTTATTGTAATAAGCCTAAAGGTGAAGGAAATCGTACATTTCACGAGTAAATATAATATTTTTAGGAAAAAATGGATCGCTTATATGTAAAAAAAAATGCATGGTTTATGTGTGATATTTTTAAGATTCAAAATTCAAATTTATTTTAAGTCAGATATGTATATATATATATATATATATATATATATATATATATATATATATAACTTTGTTGTGATAATGCTTATCAAACATTAATCGTTAAAAATTTTCTTTGGTAAATGTCGAAGATAGACTATTCATTAAAAAAAAATATATATATATATAATAAATGTTGTTAAATGTATATAATTAAATAATGGAAATAATGATCAAATAATGATTCCATTAAATCGAGTCGACTTTCAAACTGATTTTATCATGATAATTAAAATCAACTCTACTCCTATAAATGAAATTATATGTAGTAATTATGTTAACTATTGTGTAAATTTCCTTTCCAAAACTCAGCGCAGCTTCAGAAATGGTTATCAGGCATACCATTGCAAAATTATTTTCCAACAAAAGATGACATTCTGTGTTCTGATCATTTTGAACCTAACTGTTTTCGGCGGGCTAAAGACAGATGGCGCTTCAACGCGTTTGCGGTTCCTACAATATTTAAGCCTGCATAACTTACAGGTACTAAGTACAATACATTAACTGCATCCATTTTTTCTAAAGAGCATCAATACAAAATTATTTTATTTTACCGCTTTATTGCGAATAATACTTCTTTTAACTTTGCTCTTCTTGCCCTTCAGAAATAAAAGCAGTTGCAACCACAAATTTTGAAAAATCAGGAGGCGCCATTGAAATAAAAGCTACTGCAGATGATCAAACAAAATCTTTTGAAATTGTTGAAAGTGATCGGGAAATAAACGCCACTGCTGAGATCGAGACTGCTGTAAATTCAAAAACAGTGGCGAGTGTTAGAACTGATGAAGAGTTAGATACTACTATTAACGTGGATTGTACGAGAGACATGGCACCTACTCCATTTATCGCTAGCACTCCAACAGGCAGTCATCGGAAAAAGAGGCTTGCCTCGACAGTCATTGTGGCACGATCATCATTATGAGAACTCTCCTAGATTCCTGAAAATACAACTTGTCTCGATCCGTAAGAGACTCAGGAAACAAGAAGAAGAACGGTAATCAAACCAGCAAAAAATTAAACGCATGCCTGACTCAGCGTATTGAGAAATACGCTGTATTTCTCAAAGCAGCGTATTGTATGGAAGGAGATACGATTAAACTCCTCATTGGGATGAAGCTTAAGGGTAAACCGGTTGAGTGGTTTCACTCTAACCCTGCATATATTCGAATGACGGCCGATGAGGTTTTGGTTGCCTTTAGGGGTATCTCCCCCAAATCGAATAATCTTACTACGATGTTTTGAAGAGCGTATCTGGCGGAAAAACGAGACGTTCCACTTTGAACGTCTCGTTTGAATTGCGGGAATCATGACCATATTAGCTCGACGTGTCCAGAAAAGGGTAAAGGTCCTAAATGTTTTGATTGTACCGAGTACGAGCATATATCATCGAATAATCCGAAAAAGGGAAAGGCGGAAGCGAATTGCATAGTAGCTCAGTTAGAGATGCGTAAACATTTGAAAGACGTAACGATTAATAATCTTTTTATTTCTGATGTACTTGACACAGAAAGCGATTTGATGATAATTCGAGCTGACCAATATGTTAAAATTGGCACTCCAAAGCTGATTAACAAACAAACTCAATTTCGCGGTGTAGATGAACAAACGAACGCGACTTTCAGAAAATTTCACGTGATGGTAGTAGATTCGTACCCTATTTTGATTCAAATCGTTCCGGATGATTTTTTGAAAAATGCGTTGGTGATCGTGCGAAATTTTCTAGACAAAGTCGAATTGAATATGAAACGGGGCGAAGCGACGATCATCCCATGCGATGAGGCTGCTGAAAATAATATCCCCGAAATATGTCAGATCAATGCGTTTGATGATTGTAGCGAAAACAGTCGATTGATCCCCTATTAACGATGAAAAAGGGTGCAACACTGTTCAAAGACGTATTGCTAATTATCGACCGACAGAAGTAGCGTCGAGAACATTTGGCAGTTAGTCGTAAAATAGTTTATGGCAATGTAGCGTGGCCAAAGAGTTTCTTTATGTCATCATTTTTCTATTTAATAAACATATTAAACCTAGTAACCATCATCGACTCCTATCTCGCCCAAAATCCCAAATAAATAAATAACAATAACCTAGATTATTTCATACATAACATCTTTAATCCTACATTATGATAAGTTATACAATTTTGAACGTTTTTTCGGTACCTACACTTCTAAGTAATTCAATTTCATGTAATAAATGTGGTGGTAATATTGCTTTTCTTGAGAGGCAGCGACACAATGGTAACATTCACGGCTCATACGCAGTGGGTCCAGGTTCGATTCTCGCCGGCACCAATGGAATTTTACTATGAGCTTTTTCTGTACTCTCGGTGGTTCGGAACCCACTTAAAACTGCAGGTCTATAGGAAAAACAGACGACTTAGGTGATGACCAAAAAACTATGACGAGGTGCCTTGGGTTCGATTCCCGGTACCGTAGTCTCGCAGATGAAGGCGAATAGTGTAGGATCTACTCCAGATAATAGGACGTGCTTACCACGACTATATATCTGTGCCAGTACCGACACCTAGCGGGGAGCGGGGCGCGACGAGCTCCGGTGCTCGGGGATCGAATGACGAGACAAGCGAAGGAGGAACCGAAAAGTATGGCGTAGGAATAACCAGGAGTCCGTAACCCTGACGGGATAGGTGTACAGTCAATACAGACATACAGACATACATACCTACAAACATATTGTTTTTCTTGAACGCAGTATTCGTGGACTTGGTTTCAAGTTAGTGGTGAAATGTACAAACTGTGGACCTGTTTCAATTGACTCTTGTCTACTAATTCATAGCGTGTATGAAGTGAATAAGCGCTTTATTTTTACCATGGGGTTACTGGGCGTTGGATTGAACGGTGCTGAAAAATGTTGTGCTTTTATGGATTTACCACGTCGCATTTTTCAAAATTTCTACGATAAAGTCGTAGAATCCATCAAAAATGCCGTGAACACTGTCTGTCAGATATCTTTGTCTCGAGCAGTTGCCAAAGAAATTGCAGCTGCGAAGAAACAATTGGGCAAAGAAAATATACTAGGCGTTACTGTTTCTGGAGATGGTAGCTAGACAAAAGAGTATTTAAACCATTTTCGGCATCGCATGATTGCTTGGACTTCATAACGGGAAAGTCATCGACGTCCTCATGAAATAAAAAATGTGTAAATCTTGTTTACAGATGATTGCGTTGAAAGGCACTGCTGCATATGACCAATGGCAACGAACACATTCAGAGATATGCCGAATTAATCATGACAGTTCTTTTGGTAAGATGGAAATTGTAAGGATTCGAGAAATCTTTGAAAGATCACAGTCGTTGCACAACGTGAAATACATCACAAATAGGAGATAGTGAAAACAAGTCATATAAGAGTAAGTAGGGAAATTTCATATAACTTTTGTCTCAACCATTTTTTTCTGCGACGCCTACTTTTTAAGATATCCAGCTGGTCACTGATTGACCTTGATTTGACCGTCCGAGGTCAAATTTCTCCAATGGGGAAGATTTTTATCTGGACGTAATATTTTCCGCCCATTTCATTTCCGGTGTCAAAATTGGGGGTTGCCATTTAAAAAAATGGACTTGACCTTGAAATGACCTTGAAGGTCAAGGTCTCGACCGAGGTCGCGGTTGGATAGCCAGGGAAATTTCCTACAACTTTTGTTTCAACCATCTTTTGAGCAACGCCTACGTTCCAAGTTATTCAACCGGTCCGGGAGTTTTTGAAGATACTGTATATCAGAAAGCACCGACCGAAGTCAATTCGCGTCATTATTTATGTTCTTAAGATGCTGACTCTTGGAGTGCTTTTCAATGTGCGTTGACCAATGACGTTGGCGTTGGACATTTGCAGAAAAACCGCTACTTTCAGAAGACGTAGTTGAGGCAATTTTCTCGATTTATGAAGATCTTTCAAAGCCGGAATTATAGGAGAGATGTACGTATGAATTTTACTGAAAACAATAATGAATGTGTTAATTCATTAGTTTGGCAAACCGTTCCAAAATCCAATTCTGCCAGTAGTACGGTCGTTTTGAAACAGGCCTTTATGTATAAACCATCATATTCAACGATGGCAGCCAGGGTCTGTTATCATTTTATAAAAGACTGGGCATCGAAATTGGGCCAACATTGCAACAATATTGTGTGGAACGGGTCGAAGGACGCGCACTCAGCGCGGACCGTCGCTAGGAAAGTTCGTCCCGGAGGAGCAGTACCGCCTATGAGAAATTCAAACCGTTGACAGAGCACGACGATAATGAGAGAGACGGATCTTATTACGAACCTGGAATGGAGAAAAATTAGTAAGCGGAAAAAGTTAGTTTCTATATACAAAGTTTGTACTTGCAATTTGAATCGCGTTTTTCTCGAAACCACTTTTTTCGGACTCGTGCGAACAATAACTTGAGCAATAGTCGAATACCTAAAAATTGTACACGAAATTTTTTGTAATTGTAATTGAGCGTAGCCGTTTTTTTGGATTACTATGTCTTAAAGGATCTTGAATGAACATGTTTTAGGTGAAAATGATAGGTACTTTTTATTTCGAAACGTGACCATATTCCGAAAAATAAACAAAATCAAGAACGGCTATGCTTAAAGCGAGTGGGTACCATGAATTTTTTTACGAATACAGAATCGCATGAAATAAGTACGCCAAGAAGGTAGATTACCTTAAAAAGAGGTCCAATCAGCTGCTGAAGGGGATATGTATTGATCAGGAATCGCTGATTGAAGGTAAGACTTACAAATACAGCACCGTGAGGCAAATAACCGCACATATACTCACTTTCTTTTGCGATTATCTCAAAACGATATTTTTCTAACTACCGTCAAGTAAATCTCGTAACGTATCAGTCCCATTACCGTGAAATTTGTACACAATAATTTTAGATGCATTATCTAAAAGTAGAGTAAGATTTTTGCAATAACTTATTATATTTTTATCCACGTTTTTACTCGTGAAATTACGGTGAAAAATACTCATTTGTTGTTCTTCGGGTCACCATAATTTCCCTAATCATTGACAACAACAAAATGCTACGCTACATTGTAGCGACATTATCCACGAATAAGCCGGGCACAGTTTCCGTAAGAATACAAAATATCTAGCTTTTACTGACAGTGTAGGTACTGAACGTATTTGAAAATGTTTAAATATCACACATAGCACAAATATATCATATAGCATTTTATGTTAATATCGATAATGCGTAACATGTTGGTCAAAAATGAAACGATTGAGTTGCCATTCCGTTCACTTCACGATTGCTTTGGAAAAGACTGCAATGAATATGGAATAGCTGTGAAGTGGCATACGTAACATCATATTCTAATACCTACGTATTTCCGTAGGGAATGGGGATGCCTCTAGGATTCTTGTCGAGGCTTTTGGCGTAAGTCCTCTTGTTATGATTCAACGCCTTAAGCTGGTCTTCGCCCGTCGCAGCGTCGCGTATTTCCTTTTCGCTAATTCCCTGTGCCAGTTCTACGTGGAGGCACTGCGTCACCGTTATTCCGAAAGCAGAATGTATATAGTAATGGCAGTAACATTTCGAGAAAGATACCAGCGTCAAGAAGTTGACTCACATTAGCTATCTCTCTTACTGTGCGTCGTTCTTAGTCAGACGGAGGACCCCTAGAATCTCTGACTTGCTACGAACGCAACAAGAACAAGGAACTCCTTCGTACATAAATCCTTATGAGGTACACTTCTTGTGATTCCTTCTAGTTGCCCAGCGCATTTTACATCTGCATAAAATATACATAACCGGGGTATAGCAACATGACAAATATCTATCGAGGAAAACGGCGTTACCGTGAACATCCAAATAAAAACAAATCCATTCATCTGTCAAATAATAAGTCATGTCTCGAGTAATGAATTATCAGTGGAGGGTAACGCACACTGTTCATGGAAAAACACTATTGATTCTCAACTTGCAGCTAAATTGCAGTGTGGAAAAAATTGAAATACGCCAGCTTTGAAATAGGTAGACAGTGATAAAAGCGTAACCCGTATATTGTCGTCTCACGTGAAGTGCGAATCAGCTTTTCTTTTCGCATGGACTTAGTAGTATTGCCGATTCACTAATTTGTACGACCAATCTTGTGCCAATAGTTTACGAATTTCAGTTTTCGTTACATTACAAATTAAAATCTTGTAAGAATAGGACATACGCCAACACAAAATTTGCAAAACAACGACATCTTTACCCATCGCCAGGAGTTCCAATTGACGAGCATTATAGTCACCAATTATATCAACCATTTTGGCATACGCTGCGGGTCTATATGCCGAAATATTTTGGAAGTTGAACGAACTATACGGGATCACAGAACTTGTATTAGAATCAATGCAGCCTGATTTGAGTTTAATCTCCAATGGACGACACGATCAAAACTGATACGTTTTTTTCAACTTTAAATTAACGGTTTAGGTGATCAAATATTGATAATAGCTGAACCGATCGATGTTATGGTTTTAATCGAAAGGTGTTTAGCAGATTATATCATTAAAATACCGCAAATCTTGGGATCCAAGCTACTTAACAATAAAATCATACATCAAATGTAAAAAATAGCAATATATGCTTATGCTGGGAAGGTTCGCGTAGATGTGTAGCGAATCTTTCGATACCGGATTACACGAAATCAATTTTGTTAAGTCTCTCATAGGATATATTTCCATAACTGGGAGATGAACAACGGATACATAATAAACAGATGAACAACGTGTACATGTCGTCTATTTATCCGGAGATATAACAAAGGTATATTCCCCATATCGAACTGTTTGCGGGAATATATATTTATAAGGCATAGATCATTATCATCCATCTCGAATATAAATTTATCGTAGAGTAAATAAACATTTCAATAAGCTGTTTTATCATTTGAAATTTTGAATTCGGTCATCAATGGAAAACGTTGCGTCATAAGCTTTTCCTTTAATGTATATTTGCATTGATAAGCATTCTGAAAATATTTATTGGAAATATTAATATACGCATATAGGAGAAATCTTATTTACCGGTGTAAAATCATCGGTGGTTTCCAACCGCGGATATTCCTATCGTTTAACCATAGTCTCCCGTCGAACCTACACCGAAATTCTTGCCAGAAAGATGATTCGGAATCGCGAATATAGGGATATGGCGAATAGAAGGCATCACGTTGATCGTGTCCATCGGTTATGTGCGCCGGAATAGCTGTGGTCCTGCTTCTGTTACTGCTGCCGGGTATCCATTAGGGACAGAAGTATTCGCACTTGAGATATATCGACGTCGCCCAAGAGAATTTATAGTGACAGCACAGGAGCGCTTGAAGGGATTGTAAATCCCCGTTTGAGGATCGCTGATACCAAGTTTTATGTGGGACATTAGTTGGCCGGGGCGTGGTTGAATGGCGCGCGGAGTCGAGAATAACAGCAGCGGGGCTGCTAGAGTTGCCCAGGCGTAATAAATTAGCCCGAAATGAAAGACAAATCGCCTCGGAGCTGTCCGCCCGTTTGCCCGACGTGATAGAAGTACGGACCGAGCGAGGTGAAGCAGCACGTTCTCGTGCGCACAATTCTAGTGCTGCTTTTCTGTTCACTTCGCTCCTTTCCTCGACTCTGTTTCCCCGCTCCTTTACGCCTTTCCTGTAAAAGATCCTGCCGACCGGTCCCGAGGGTGACACGGAAGACCGACGCTTGTCAGAGGTCGTTTCTCTCATCCACCTTCCTCTCTTCGCTACTTCTTCCTTCTTCTTCTTCTCTTTCTTCTTCTTCTTCTCTTTCTTCTTCTTCTTCGTCTTCTTCATTCAATTTTTTGTTTACCATGTACAACGTTCGCTGTCACCGTTATCATGATTACTTGCAATAGGATGACGACTGTTTGCTACCGTCACCAATTGTCCATCACCGACATGGATTCCTACCTACATCATCGACAGGACCTCGCCAAGAAGAGGTCTCCATCCATTCTTATGAAGATAGTGCTGAAAAACATTGAGATGCCCAAGTCCACAGATGCCTAAGTCCACCGGAATTCTACAAAATATCCTTGTGCTTCCTCCGTCATTTTGAAAAAAATGAAAAACAGATAATCGTCGATATCTCGGCTCCTACTGGTTGGATTTTCGTTTTTCATTTTTAGCTGTGTAGGGAAAAATATTTTCCACGACTTTTGTTTGAAGAATTTTTCGATATCTGTGTTAGGAAAAAAGGTACGATAAAAGAAGTGCGGCTAATTAATGTTTACAATTGGTTATTGTCAATTATAGCGCCGCCTTTCGATTTTATCAATCTGTTCCAAATAAAACATGCAGACGACTCAATTACCAATAATGTTAGTATAAATGATTTTACGATAACTCAAACATTACCCGAGATCGAAAGCGTCGAAGCTGTCTTTATTCATTATGATTGTAAGGAAAGCAAATGCAATTGGCATCCAACAATGCAAGATAACCTACAGCTATTATAATTTTATTATTATTATTATTAAATTTTTATTAATTATGTAATTATACGTATTGTAATAATAATAATACATTAGTAATTAATTATTGTTATTAAAAAATTATAATAACGCATCATACGTATGATGCTTTTCCATAATGATGCATGAACGTATGACGTTTTATTATAATTTTTGAATAATAATAATAATAATTAATTCATAATTTATTATTATTATAATTATGTATTATCATTATTAAAAAATTATAATAAAGCGTCATACGTACATGCATCATTATGATAAAGCATCATACGTACGATGCGTTATTATAATTTTTTAATAATAATAATAATTAAGTAATAATTTATTATTATTATTATTATTTTTATTATTATAATATTTCTATTAATATTATAATCTATATAATTACATAATTAATCAAAAAAAATAATAATAATATTAAAATTATAATATTTTTAGGTTATCCTGCATTGTTGGATACCGTTTGGATTCCTTGCAATTATAATGAACAAAGACAACTTCGACGCTTTCTATCTCGGGTAATATCCGAGCTATCGCAAAATCAGTTATATAAAAATTGTTGTAAATTGAGTCCAGGTTTTATTTAAACAAAATTTGATAAAATTGGAAGGCGGCGCCATAATTGACAATAAACATTTGTAAACATTAATTAGTCGCACTTCTTTTATCGAAAGTTTTTTTCTTACACAGATATCGGAAAATTCTTCAAACAAAAGTCGTAGAAAATATTTTTCCCTACAAAACTGAAGAAAAAAATGACAATCCAACCAGTAGGACCCGAGATATCGACGATTATCTGTTTTTCAAGATGGCGGAAAAAGCACAAGGAAATTTCTTGGATTTCGGTGGATTTAGGTGTTTCCAATGACCCTCTACTTGTCCTAAACAATTTGGCTTGTCCATCCGTTTTGTCATTTTTAAGTCTAATTTTAAGTCTAATCATGTATTTCCATTGGATCGCGGGTTGAAGCCTCGCAAAAAGGTGTGGAGCGTCTTCAACCCGGTCAGTGTGGGATACGCGGAAAAAACTAAAGGGTCACCCATCATAAAACATTTGGCGGCCACAGACCGATTCATGGGGTTTTCCCGCAATAAAACATTTGGTGGGCAGACGTTTCGGAACGTACTATCGTTCCTCTCTTTTTGTAATTACAGTTAAAAATAGATTTGAATACTGTTCGAAATTCCCCTGAATATACACAATTGAATATAACGTTCCTATATGCCTGAGTTGAATATACAGGGTCTTCAAAAGGTCCCGGACCGGCTGAATATCTTGAAAAGTAGGCGTCGCTCAAAAACATGGTTGAGACATAAGTTATAGGAAATTTCTGGCTATCCGACAGCGACCTCGTTCGTGACCATGACCTTGCTAACGATGGGCAGTACTTTGAATAAAAAAACATTATACCAATTTCTCTGAATAAAGCTTCAAAGTTAAAAAAAAACCCCTAAAATTTATTTGTACACCCAATATGTTATACCATCGATTGACTTAAATTTTATATTACCTCTAATTTCCATCTTATGTACAGTCGGTCGTGAAGTTATTCGGGTACCAGCATAGAGCTGCTCTTCCTCTTCTTTATTTCAACTAAATGTTCGAACAACCATAAAATGATGGTATAGTATATTAGAACGTACTTTTCAAGTAACATGAACGCAAATAATAATTATTTTGTACATACGATTGTTGGAATAATGCGAGAGATTCAAAGAAATCGCGAATTTGTAGATCACACAAATATTCGGATACCGTTCGTATACTGTTAGTAAACGTTTAGAATAGTCGTTGAATAGGACGACCAGCACAATTTCCGTAAACATGACTCTTAAGTAGCTTATAAAGAATGTAAATGATCGAATATTCATCAGGTTCGTTGCAAATTTTTTGAGAAATGGGTCGAAAAAGTAAAAACATTTCGTTTAAAATACGGCAGTTAGTCATTTTCTAATGGCCGGAGGGAAGATCTTGTCGGGAAATTGCAATCCTGTTGAAAATGAATAAAAATACTGCCGCGGGCACAATAAAAAGATATAAGAATGAAGATAGAATTGATTTGATCCGTGAAAGTGGACGCTCGCCAGTTTGAGATATTCGTAATCGATGTGATATTATCAGTCAAAGTAAAAAGAACCGAAGACAAGTGCTCCAAAATTGGCCACGATGCTTCGGGGTATTAATATACACTTAGCAAACGTGCGAAGCGTGTTGCGACGGATAGCCAGGAAAAAGCGGCACAATAGAAGGAAGGCATTAGACTTTGCAACAGACTATATTGAAATCTAAAACACTTTCAACGCAGTGTGAATCACAGTGGCGGTTCGGTAATCATATGGGGTGTATTTCGTCACATAGATTGGGTGAATTAATATTTATAGAGGGTATTCTGACTAAGTGTAAATACCCTACCATTTTACAAATTGATATAAACATATGTTGCTTAAGTGGGGATGGGACTAGGTTAAAGTTTAATCAAGCCAACCATTTGAATTACAACGCACGGACATTGGTGAATATTCAATGTATACGTGTACACCCACCTCCACAATCGCCGAATTTGAGTACTACTGAAAATTTGTGGGACGAATTGGACCGACAAAATCGGAAGCCCCCATAACAATAAAAGAGACGTAGCAAAGACGGCCTGTGGAGGAATGGGGTCGCATTAACCCAGATTATTTAAAAACAATTATTCCCAAAATGCCAACACGTTTAAGCCATGTTGTGCGACAGCAAGGATAACCATTAAAATATTAAGGGGTCACGTACAGTTAGGACTTCGAAAAAAAGGGGTTTTTTGCGAATTTTTTTTGGGGACACATTTAAATAATTAATCGTAAATCTTTTTCCATACAAAAGACATATATTTTAAGTAAATAATACAATTTTTTCATTGCAAAATATGCAGAAATTTTTCCATAACCGCACGTAACGTAAGGGTCCCAAAAAAAAAGGTCCTCCGCGGTGATCAGTGCAGCTCGTCACCGGATCGTCCGAAATCAAAATAAAAGTAGGGATCATTAGTTAATGACATAATGCTCCGGTTGATCGAAGGATTTGAAAATTTTATGATTTTTCACAAAATGGTGGATGTTGGAAGTCAAAGTTGTGTTTTCGACCCAAATTTTGCTCACATTTTCAGCTATAAAAAAAAAAAAAAATAATCGCATAGAAAAATCCTTCGTTCATCCGGAGGACAATTATGTCTAGAAAAAGTGAGCAAAATTTCAAGTCGATCGGTAAAGCCGTTTCCGAGGTACAGTGATCACCGTGTTCGAAAACATAGTTTCGAGAAAAACGCATCAAAGTTTTCAGTACGATTTACATGCAGAAGAAAAATTTCCGTTCAAAGTTACATATCTCCATACCCAACAGTCGGATTCGTCTAAAATTTTCACAGAATACTTTTCAAATGTGCTACTTTTAGAAAATGTAAAAAATCGATTTTTTGAAAATTCTAACTGTACGTGACCCCTTAAGTACATTCCCATAAATTTTATTCCATTATACTTACTTCATCTCTAATGCTATCTTTCCGAGGGATTTAATAAAATGAATTATAATGAATTTAATCAATTATAAAATAAAATTTAATAAATATGTATAGCTGTCACGCACGCTTCTTCAGATGTGCTAAATTTTAAATGTAATCTTTGTAATCTTTTGTATGACAATTCAAAGACGGTGTCAAATTGCCGCGTGGTAAGACTACATTCGCGGCCTCTTCATAGATGCAATAATTCTCAGACGCAATAATTGCGTTAGCGAAAACGCTCCGTTGTAACGACTAGTGTTCGATTTTCTAAGCAAAACCGATTTTTTAGTACAGCATCGAAAGAAAAAAAAACGAAAAAGCTCAAGTGGCCGATCTGAACTGCATTTTCTAAACTAAGAAGGATGCATGTCTTAAAGCCTTTAAGGTCGAAGATTTTTTTCTGGTGACAATTTCTGATGTACTGTTTTTGTATTAATTAAAAAAATGTAACACATTAGTTAAATAACTTCGATGTTCAATGTACTAAAACCTTATCCCTTAATGTTCGATGGCGTTACTATATTTTCTTTTGTTTTGCAAGCTGGAACCCGAATACGTCGCAGAATGGCCTCTGCGCACTACGCGCAATCAGTGATGAACAATATCGAATACGAGCTCTGCTTTGGAGCTGCGACTGATGAGACCTTCGGAGAAGCAGAGTGCTCATTCGATATCGCTCATCGCTCATTGCGTACAGTGTGTAGAGGCCAACGGACTTATTAGGGTTCTCGAATCGAGAGACTAAACTCACGTGAGATGAAAATTCGAGAAGTGAGAAAACTTGCTCGAGCACCGTCATAAGCCCCCGAACGCGAAGGCAAAGAATCAATCCCGGCCTAGAAAAATCGATTCTCAAAAAAATCGATACGAAAAAAAGGATTTTCCCGTAGAAAATATCGATTCTCCTGAAGATCGATTTAGATCGAACATCATTAGTTGTAACGTGTAACGCAAAATAGCATGCGTTACAGAATCGCATTTTTTAATAGCGTCGTTACTCGCAAGCGTCACTTCGCGGTGGGTCGCTTCATTGCGTCACCCACAGGGCGATTGAAACACAATCGCCCTCCTGACGGGCGATTCTGTACCAGGCGCATCAACATAGCGTCCGATGCGAAAACGAAATAGATATAGTTTTTGTTACGCAAACTATAGCTGTTTCGGCGGTGCGCCAAGTACAGAATCGTCCCTATTGTTTTTGCAATGAGATTACTCGGAGTGGGATTGCAAGGAGTGAATTTATTTTGCGATGTGATGGGTATCTGCCAAAATATGCTCCTGTCGGCAACATACGTTGCGCACCATGTAATCATTATTCGGGGCTGCAATGAAACATGCCGCTCAAGCAAAGATGAAGAAAAATAACCAAGGGAATCTCCCAAATGAGTTACCGCCACCAGATACTATCCGGTATCTAGTAACGATACAGGGGGAAAACGCCATTCTTCTGCATACCAACTGACAGCGCTAATCGGAAAATATAGTAAGAACATATACGACGTGGTGGACAAATATTTTTACCACAAGGCCTGTGCAACGTGGGAATCTAAGAAAGGGACTGACGAATGCCAATCGATTGGAATAGTATTGCGATGTGCGCTTTATGAAACAAACCGGAAATCGGGTTAAAATGGAGATTGACGGAATGGTTGAAATATTCAAAAACTCTCAAAGGAATTGGTGATCTTTAACCATACTCAGTAGTGGATGGCAACAAAACTGCGCAGCTAATGTCAAAACAAAAAACAACAGAGGTTGGAGGGAAACCTAGTTCGGAAGCTGACAGATAAACTTATTGGACAATTGATTATTTATTATGGACTAACAATCCGGAGAAATAAGGACTCTGACGAAGAGATAAGAAAAGGTATTTGAGCTAGGGATATTCGATATACATCGATGCATCACATTCACTCGATGTTTATAGTAGGATGCATCGAATCGATCTGATGCTTTGAAAAGCTCTTGATTTACTCGATGTATTGATGTATTTTCATAAAACACCGAATTAATGGTAATCAGCTAATGATTATACCTATTTATTACTGTTTCAGTTAATCTCGAACAATTTAGAAGGTATAAATTAAACCTTCATCTTTTTTGTTGGTGGCGCTAGTTCGCTGCTGTCGACCGCTTAAAAGAAATCTAGAAATTGACATTGGCAGCACTGACTGCGCGAGAAAGAATTTAAAAAAAAGTTCGTTTGTTTTGTTTCTGGTCTGTTGTGGTCTTCGTGATCTTTGAATAAAAACGTTAAATCATATTTGTTTTTACTAGTGCCGTAAATCTGCACACTTTACAAAACGAAATAAGATTGTATTTGGATATAATATACTCATTAGAGTAAAATCTCATCGTTTTCTTATAAGTTCGATTGGACAGGTAAGTAAAGTAATAAAGTAAGGTTACAATAACTCATTTATTTTCACGTGAACAAGAGTAATATTTAATAATTAATAATTTACTGAATGACAAAATAAATAGAAGATACTTTTTTATCTGTACGATACTTTTCAACAAAATCAGCAAAATCAGCAAAATCATTTGTCAAATTGTATAATTCAATAATACGTTAATAAACAATTTTTCGAGTGATTTGGCTGAAATCAATACATTAAGGGCTTACATACAGTTAGAAGGCTTTAAAAAGACGGATTTTCAAGAATTTTTTTCGCGCAGACTATTCAATTTATTAATTTGAAAATTGGTGTACATATTATAATAACCTTATAATATATTAACATATTTTTTATTTGTCAAAATAATCATCGCGAATGTTGCTATCGCCGATCTCCTAGAGCTCCGCAAAAAAAACAATTTTGCGGTGATCACGATATCTCTGGACCGGATTATCTGAAATGAAAAAACCGAATAAATTTCGTTAATATAATACATTATCTAGTATTTAATCGAAGGAATTAGCGAAAAAATAATTTTTGACAAAATGGCGACTTCTCAAAATAAAAGACTCGATTTTGAACGAAAATTTAAGCCTTAAATTGTTTATAAAATGGAAAATATTTATCGGAGAATAAAAATCTTCGATTAATTACTAAAAAATCTAGCTAAAAAGGTTGTGTTGAAATTTGAGACTGATCGGTTCAGCCGTTTTCGAGAAATCTTGATCACCGATGTTGAAAACATAGTTTTGAGAAAAACGCGTTTAAAGTTTCAAAAGCGTTTTACATGTGGTAAATTTTGTTTTTTTTCAACTTACATGGAGTCATCTATTCCAGGGCCATATAATAATCCGTTCGCATCGTTGGCAGCTTCTAATAATTCGATTTGATGCTGTCTGCGAGCCATTCTTCCCTCTCTGGTGCTCTCGTGTGATCTCAGGTCGGAGATCTTGATGCGCTGCGCATCTTCATTATCTGTATATGAATGCGCATTGGACCCAAGTGAGACGCCCATTGCATTCATATAATATAAAAGGGCAGCTGTCCCTTCATTGAAGATGCCAGCAGCTATATATGCAGCCATTTCCACCGTTTTTGATCCGGCTGGAAGTACTTTTGGAGAGATCTTCCACACCAGTTGGTTATAGCTTTCATTATTGTTTTGGGTGAAACCACCCACACATCTTTCCAATAATTTTTCATTGCTGAGATCTTCATAAATGGGCCTCAGGGCCTCAGCAACTGCTTGTGGAAATGGCTGATAATCATGCTTATAAACTGATAAGTTATCAGAAGCTGGCGCGCCGGTCCCCGACTGTGAGACGCGCCTCCCTAACGCGCCTTCATAAATGTGTCTATAACTTCAAAAATATTCGTCTGATTGACATAAAATTTTGAGTGTGTATGCTCAAATATATGTATATTCAGAAAATACAAAAAAAAAACGATTTTTTGAAAATTACAAGTGTATGTAAGCCCTTAAATGATTACATTAAAATATCATCTAATTATTTTTAGATTGATTGATGCTATATTATCGATTGATAAATTTATCGCCTTCAGTTATTTTAATGAATTAACTGTTTTTGTAGGTTGATTACAAAAAACGCTGTCACCTTTTAAGAAGAGTAGTGTGTGGAAGTTTTACGATAAAATTGAAGGACTTTGTCACAACAAAGTCTGCAAAATGCAGACTTTGTTATACTACTGTATAATAGAAATACAGAGCAATAAAATCGTGTGACAATACAAGCAACTTAATTGGTCATATAAAAATGTACATAAGGCTGCTTTTCGGGAGTTAAATAATGAAAGTTCGAAAAATTCCAATATCCACAGCAGTACGATAAATACAAATACACAATCAGTTGAATCACGTCCCTAATGTAGCTGAGTTGCTACCGTCAACGAGCTCTGCTGATATAATATAATTGACTGAAGAAGCTGATAAAATATCTGACTCTTCAAAAGGCGATGAATATGTTCCTGTTCTTTTGGCGTCAAAACGTTAAAAGTCTATCATGTCAAGTTTTCAAGAAATTTACGCTTTTTCGGCGAGTGGTGATAAAACTTAAAAAATAAATAATGCCTTAATTTATATGATCTATAAAGACAATCAACCATTTACAATTGTCGAAAATGAAAGCTTTCGCAATTTGATTAAAGTTATAGCGCCGCATTATAAACTTCCCAATGAGACGACGTTGACGATAAATACGCAGCATTATCAACAGCGGTTTTCAAAGCAAAGTTGTCAAATATTGAAAGCCTTACTCTTACTATTGACACGTGGTCTGAAACAATGAGCAACAGAAGTTTTTTTAGGAACAACAGCATACTTCGGTGTTGGTAATGCACTATTCTCAATCACTATTGGAGTGTACCAGTCAAATGAACGTCATACGTCAGAATACATTGCTAAAATGCTGCTAAAAACTTGCACGCACCCAACATGGTAAAGGCCGTCGATTTGACTTTTGGAAAAAAACACATACCATGTTTTGCCCACATTTTGAATTTGGTGGCACAACATTCTAGGTAACAGTGTACAGAGCTGCGAAACTTGATAACTAAAGTCAAAGATATTGTGACATGGTTCAAACAGGCCAATATAGCCAGTAACGAATTACGTCAAGCAACCCAGAAAGAAACTAAATTGATACAAGAGGTCCCAACCAGGTGGAATAGTACATATTATATGATCGAAAGCTTTTTGGAGCTTCACACCATCGTTAATGACAAAATCATTCATTACAAAAATGCACCACCTATGCTTATACTGCGTCAGAACTATCAATTCTTTCTTCGGTTTTACAAGTTCTGCGACCGATCGAAGCTGCAACTAAAGAAGTGTCAGGGGATAAGTATTGCACTAGCAGCAAGGTAATACCACTTATCCATTGCCTTCTTTTGAAAATTAAACCTCTTAAAGTCGAAGAATCTCTTGCCCAAGAAGTGCACTCGCTGATCCTTAAAGAGATTGACAAGAGAATGGGTGTTATAGAGAGAGTGACTCTCCTCGCTATAGCCACGATATTTGATCCGAGGTTCAATAAAATGCATTTTTACGGACCCAATTGCTTGCTCTTCGGCTGTGGCAAAAGTCAAAGAATTGATGAAAACTACAATACAAGATAAGGCCATGGAGTCTGATTCTTCAGATCATTCTGATAAACCAGAAGGTAACTTTTTTTTGTGGGATGATCACCACAAATTAGTCCACAAGAGCTGGAAAACGGCGATGAGAACCCATTGGAAGTTTGGAATGATCTGAATATTCAGCTTCCTAAGCTTCATACAATTGCTTACAAATACTTGACCATAGTGGGAACTTCAGTATCATCTGAACGTTTATTTTCCAAATCGTCAATCAGCAACGAAATAGGCTGAAAGGGAAACGTTTAAATAAGCTTTTGTTTTTGCAGTCTTCCAAAAGAACATTGGATATAGAACTTTAATACCGGAATTTCTATAATTGGGGATGGTTTTTATTTTATTTGTACTTTGAAAATAAACAACTTTTACGGGTAGTCACGCGATTTATTTCTATTCTATTTTTGGTATTTTTTGTGATTTGTAAGGTTTCCCGACATTTCAATGAATAGTACGCTCGAAAATCTAAGATCTGCATATTGTTTATACTTTTTATATTTTGTTTTATATAATATTTGTTTATCGTGTTTTCACAGAACGTCTTTAGATTTTATCATGATTCGAGGCTAACATAATTGGTTCTCGTTTATATCCACTCATACAATTAATATCCATTCGCACACATCATACATTCATTCCTCATTCGATTACAATTAATATGCAGTTTAAGCCCCGGAGGTAATTGATGTGCTTGCGCCTACGGCCCCGGAACGAAAGAGAACGACGTATGCTCGTTACTTCGCAAATCCACGTTTGATCGATGGACATGCGCAATGATCCACCGATCAAACGGGAGGGCTAGATCACTTGCGACAGAGTCGCGCGTAAATTCAAACTATTCGACACCACATGAGAGTCGCTACAATTATAACAAGAATATTGTCACCTTTATTTTTGTAATAAACAACAACTGAATCAGCGAAGGTTTCCATGAAATGTCATTTTTTTTCTCTTAATTACATAGATTCCTTGAACATCCTTTGACACACAAAAGACGCGCGGTCAAGGAAAATGCTGTAGTAGGAGTAATAAATAATTAAAAATTGTGGTTTGTTTGTATGGAATATCAGGGGGCTGACTACAGCTGCAATGTTAGAAAAAGTACTCGATTTTGAGAAAACATCGATGTTTCTAACCGATGCATCGAAAAATATCGATGCATAGCCTCAATGTATTGCATCGCAAAACAACATCGATGTAGTTTCTAAGTGGACATACCTAATTTGAGCAACGCATTATCATACAATTTGTACGAACAAACATCACCAGCGTATGTGTTGTCCGGAAGGTCCTGTTATTTGGTATGATTGGAAACATGTCAAAGCTAACAACAAGCTGGACAGTCATGGGCATCGAACTTCTTTGCGTATATTCGTTTAAAATGAAATCAAGCCAGTCTACGAAAACTTAAGCAACTCTGCTTTATTGAAACAATGTGTTGGAGGCCACGCCCTTCAAACAAAGGCTGTAATGACCTCAAATGACAAATCGCTCTCAAATATGTAAATATACGAGGGAAAATTGTTGACATAGAAGCAGATTTAGCTGCACATTTTATCAACGTGAGAAATAAAACAATTATGCGTATATTACAAATCGCGAAAGTCGAAATTGGCTACTGTATCAAGGTTTACGCGGCGAGAGAGAATGAAGCGCGCTTAAAACAAAAACATCACAAGGCGGACGTTACGAGGAAGAGACAACCGACTGTAGATGGTTATTGTATTTCATTCATTACCTATGTATACGTAAAATTTGTGTTGAAACTTCAACCGCATTTTCTGGAAAGCGTATTCTAGAACTCTGCGATGCGTATAACTAATAATACAATTCACTTGAAATAAGTTTGATTGCATTACGATTTTCATTTTGACTCTTGAAAAAACGCCAAAAAATATCATTCCTTCCTTTTTAATGTCGCCATTGTTGGTGATAATGACTTTTTTTTATAAGTATTTCGTAGTTCATACAGTTGACGATTAAATATGTATTATAAAAAAGGGTTGTTTTTTCTTCCAGCTCAATTTGTTAAAGATATTTTTGCATCGGCGTTGAGACATTGGACGTTTATCCGTCTGCAGTTATTTACAAAGAGCTATAGAAGTATTGATGTTATTAAACAAATATTAATATAAATTTTGTGTCAACGTAGCAAAAAAATTATACACAAATTGTCAAATAGTTCTACTTTGCTGTTTACTTGGAAAACAAATCCAAAAAGTCCTTCATTTGCCGTCCTTCCGGGCTCGGCGGCTCTTTTATAAAAATCAGTTTACTATTTTGGTATCGCTTCTTACAGTACGGCACTCAGTTCTTGAATATTTTTAACCTTGTAATTGTTATTAGGCAAGTTTTCTATTCATCCAGAACAAAAATAATCATACCGAGATGAAGCAATCTACATTGACTAACAATAAGTCTGCATGTATAATTTTGAAAACGGTATAAAGTAGTTGAAACGAGAAAAATAGGTACACGGCAAGAGTAAGACCAGCAACAGCCAGTTCAATGACCAACACTTTCAAGTTTCCGAGCTGTCAGGGTAGCAACAAAATATATGTTTATCGTAAGTTCAGTAGGTGAACGCACAACTCACCATCGCATCAAGCGAAAATGTTAAGGTTGGAAAAATAGAGGGATATTCTTTCATGAAAAGATCACGTACTGGTTCTATGGTCAACGAAAGTCCTATACATAAAGTTTTATTTCTTGCTATGGAAAGAACTTTGCTGATTGTGTGGCGATTGACAAGGGCTCACCTTTTCTATTATACACTGGTATATGTATACTTGGTACAGAAACGCGCTGTAGGTAAAGCCTAGCTTTTTATCCTGATCGTTTTCTTTCGGCTGGGCCGGCGATTGTTACAGCCCAGCAGGTCGAAATTGGAATTCTGTTTCTATCAGGCGTTCAGCAATACTAACTTTTAATATTAAACCAATATGAGATCCGTACCGGTAGATTTCCGTTCCCACACATTTTCGTGAATATTTTCTTCTGAGATATGATGAGATTTTTATGAAAGAGTAATCTCGCGACCTGCAAAATGGATAAATGATGACCCTAGGAGTACGTTTTTTTGTTAAATTTCAAGGTGACTTCGAATAAAAACGAATTATGGTCTATATCGTCTAATGTTTTACGTCACATCGATCGGAATTAATACGGAAGTTTTTTTAGTAATTGTCGTAATTCACATCTTAGTTCTTAGCTCTAAATATTATCACAATGCATAAAACTGCACAAATAATTTAGGATGCATTTTTTTATAACCCGTTTTCTCGACCATGATGTCATTGTCAATATTCTTTTGAAAAGTTGCCTTGAAATCTGCTAGGCTCGTTCACTGTCGACTTCTTTATACTTCAAAACCTTTGCGTTCTCACATATCTCCTCTCAAAGTTTATGTGATATTGTGGATGTGTCAGCCGCTAAAATAAAATGTCAAGGCTGCAATTGAAAAATATTGATAAATTTCAGGTTTCATTTAAGATTATTTATATATTACAATTTTTGTCACTTGAGAAAGCGCGTAAAAATGACAATTACAATAAAAATGAAAATAAGAAAGGTAAATATTCTACTTCTCGATGGTATCACGATTTTTTCGGGCTAGAATTGAGTCTCCTATTTCTTGTCGATTAAACCTTTGACAATCTACCCGAAGGCCACGGAAGGCTTTCACTCAGAAATCGAGCAAGTTGCGAGGGAGCAAGAGAGAACAAGATATAGCGTCGAAGAGTCTGCAAACTTGACTCGATTCTTTATGCTGAAGGCACTGAAAGTACCGTTGCTCGGTAATTAATTGACGTCTCTAACCTTTGTCGACAAGACGTCAGCTACTCTCTTGAGCGCTGGGACGCCCGCGGGCATTCGTTTGCGGTTGAGTTCGTAGCGAGTCTCTTTGTCGTCGCGCGATTGGCCCCTCCATTATCTTCTGTTTCTCCTCTCCGCGCCATCACTCGTTCTCTCTCTCTCTCTCTCTCTCTCTCCCTCTATCCCTCCCACCCTCTTTCACTCGCTCGCTCTCTCTCTCTCTCTCTCTCTCTCTCTCTCTCTCTCTCTCTCTCTCTCTCTCTCTCTCTCTCTCTCTCTCTCTCTCTCTCTCTCTCTCTCTCTCTCTCTCTCTCTCTCTCTCTCTCTCTCTCACTCTCTCTCTCTCTTTCGCTCTATCTGGTTTTCGAGGTCTCTAATAAGGCAAATCATCCGCGGGCGTGTAATGTCACTCCCCCGCTTACTCTTTTCGATACGTGCACCGGGTCCTTTGCTTTATGGTACACATCAGATCCAGTCGGAGTTTAAGCCAATCATCTTCTCGGTACACAAGTTTAATCGAATTGAAATTGAATCCTGCGTAAGGTATTAATGCATGTACGATACTAGCGCATGCGTGGTTATATATCGATGTATCCGCAAATACATTGGCATGCGACAAACATATTGGTAAAAGTTGATATACATTACGACTTAATAAATTCCCATTCTTTTACTTACTCACTTCATAAACAGGAAGTATATAAATAGAAAAGTAAAGTATTGCAATACAACAAAAATAAGTCGAACATTAAAATAGACATATAGGTACGTTTTTTATATACATGAAACCGAACCGAGAAACGAGAATATGACAGAAACGTTTGTCTGAAAAATGTTGTTTCTCTACGAACCAGCGGAAGACGTGAGGTACAATTGTTTAAAGGACTTGTAAATCAAGACTATTCTATAATATTAAGAGGCACAGAATACGAGCAACGCTCAGATTTGATATTAAAATGCAATAAAATTGCAGAAATTCTGTAAAGTTTGGATACGATGATTGGGAAGTCAACAATATTGTTGGAACACAAACGTCTTTTTTAATACAAATTACCCATTTAAAAACTTTCATCGGATAGTCGTAACTTTATGCCATTGAAAGACCTCATAAGCTAGGAGTTGTAGCACGTCTTTGTCACTGTATCTGACGTGTTAGGTAACAGCAGAAATCTATGACAGAATAATATTGTGGTATGTGAGAGATGGAAGATCCCGTCGGAATGGAAATTTCGAGGCATTTATATATATAACACATTAAACGCCAAGCCTGTTCTGTTTAGTCGTGTTCTTTCCGTTTAGCCTGCGATATCCGATTTCACTGATAGGCTAGCGGTCGGAGATCTGCGTAAGGCTGCTAATAAGACTGCATTACCTATGATCGGTCAAGCAAATATTTCTACATTAACATAGAGTTGCTCTTCCTGTTTTCTATTTCAACGAAATGTTCGAAGAACCATAAACTTAAGGTATAGTACATTAGGATGTACTTTTCAGGTAACATGAACGCAAAAAATAATTATTATGTACGGGGGATTGTTTAATAATGCGAGAGATTCAAAAAAATTGTGAATTTGTAGGCTACACAAATTAAGCTTACAATGTATAAATAATAATTCTTACCTTAAGGGGAGGTCCTGTTTTAGAAGGTAAAAAAATCGATTTTTTTTATTCGCTAAATCTATCCCAAATGTATCCAAGAATATATACCCAAAGTTTTAGAGGCCAATTCAAAGTATTTCCGAAGATATATAAGCCGAACCGGTGCGGCGCCGAGCAGGTATATGAGCGCGAGGTAAACTTTGAAGCGCGATTTCTCAAGTTTGCGTTGTTACGATTTTTTTTAATTTGCGGGAAAGATTCCAAGAAAACTATATACTCGATTGAAAGGAATAAAAGTTTTTTATGTTCAGAATTAAATGATCTTCTAGGTAAACCTAAAGACTTATTTAAAAGGTTTGTTTAAATAATTTTTATAGCATGTTAAAGTGATTTTTTTTCTAAAAACTTTTTTTTTCAAACTTGCTAACAAATATAGACTTTTTTCCTGTTTTTATAGGTAAAACTAAAAGGTAATCATGAAAATAATTTTTGTTTTTCAGTTGCTGTTTCAGACAAGCATTACGAGCTCCACTTTTCCCGCAGCTGAGAGACTTTAATAACGATGCTTTGTGCAAATATGCACATATATAAATATTCTTCCATAAAAAAAATGATGTTGTACTCTAGAAATATACTTGAAACTATACCAGAAAGTTCGCTAAGGCGACTTATCTCTTCCGATCCTAAACAAATTCCCGAGAAACACCGTTTTTAGGCCATCTAAAGCAGGACTCCCGCCCCTAATATTAAGGGGTCACGTACAGTTAGAATTTTCAAAAAATCGATTTTTTTTACATTTTCTAAAAGTAACACATTTGAAAAGTATTCTGTGAAAATTTTAGACGAATCCGACTGTTGGGTATGGAGATATGTAACTTTGAACGGAAATTTTTCTTCTGCATGTAAATCGTACTGAAAACTTTGATGCGTTTTTCTCGAAACTATGTTTTCGAACACGGTGATCACTGTACCTCGGAAACGGCTTTACCGATCGACTTGAAATTTTGCTCACTTTTTCTAGACATAATTGTCCTCCGGATGAACGAAGGATTTTTCTATGCGATTATTTTTTTTTTTTTTATAGCTGAAAATGTGAGCAAAATTTGGGTCGAAAACACAACTTTGACTTCCAACATCCACCATTTTGTGAAAAATCATAAAATTTTCAAATCCTTCGATCAACCGGAGCATTATGTCATTAACTAATGATCCCTACTTTTATTTTGATTTCGGACGATCCGGTGACGAGCTGCACTGATCACCGCGGAGGACCTTTTTTTTTGGGACCCTTACGTTACGTGCGGTTATGGAAAAATTTCTGCATATTTTGCAATGAAAAAATTGTATTATTTACTTAAAATATATGTCTTTTGTATGGAAAAAGATTTACGATTAATTATTTAAATGTGTCCCCAAAAAAAATTCGCAAAAAACCCCTTTTTTTCGAAGTCCTAACTGTACGTGACCCCTTAAGATACTTAAGGGCAGGGTTAGGTTAAGTCGGTTAAAAACACGCCCATTTTCAAGAATTTTTTTTGACGATACTGGTAATGCTGGATTATTTAATTAATTTTGATATAATAATACAATGTCTCAACTATAGTTTCCGAAATTTTAGTTGAAAAATGTGGATAAACAAGCCGTTGGCAACAAACCTCCGCGGGCGGCTCGAAAAATGTTGTTTTGCGGTGTGCACTACAACTGGTCACTGGATAATCCGAAACGAAAAAATTAAAGTGCGTTTATTAGGTGGGATGTTTCCCGAGGTAACGCGGACGAGTTTGTTTTTATCAATTTTTCTATTGTTGGTAGCATTGGTAGCAGTTGGTACGATGTCAAAAACGCGACACAATATTCTTCGAATGTTACACATTCATTGAAAAAAAAATTTCAATGCAAGAAATTTTGTTTTATTACCTAACCCTGCTCTTAAGATAACAAAAAAAAATCTAAACAACTTTAAAGTTGAAGTATTTGTGACGAGATGGTTAGCGGTGAATGAATAAATGATTTGAACTATATTGGCGATGAACACTTTGTATTTTATTGGAGAGTGAAAGAGGTTTAGATGCTGTAGAAGTCGGAAGAGAACCGATTTGGCTAAGGAGGAAGGTAATGAGAAAGGGTTTGAAAAAAAGAGTTTAGGACTGGAGGGGATGTCACGCGCGCGGGTGATAAAGGACCGTGGGACCGTGGAGTCAGCAGAGTTGGAGATTAGCAGGAAAGGAGATTAGGAATAGGTGAGAGTAGTGAGAAAGGAATGTGGAACCGTTACATATTTAAATTATAAATGATGCACACGGGTATTATTGCAAAATAAACGACTTCTAACCTAATCCAAAAAATACATTCAGTGATGTAACAACAATAGTTTTTAATTTATATCATGTATAGCGAACGGTACCGACCTCGAATCTCACTCTAAATTTATTTCCACAAGTAATTTAATAAACGCCAAATGTCACATTCACCTCACTTTACACGGAAATCAAAGACGCAATAACGATTGCATGGGGTTGAGAGGCTGCGCAATGTTCTGGCGCTAAATATCCCGTGAAAGAAATTAGGAAGGCAGTCATAACAATATTCGGAGCCCACGAGGGTTTGAATATGGATTCACTACTAGGGATTTCCACAACACAATCGGACTAGGCCCCGACGGGAAAATATCAGGGTTGGATTATGTATTCAAAAAAGGTCGTAGCGTGGTAAATGATAAAGAGCCGAAACGGGATTCATCGTGGCAGTAGTTATTACAGAGCATACAATATTTGCAAAGGTATTTTAAAAAATGAAGGGGTTACGGACAAACCATTTCACCAGAGTCTCTCAAGCTGCCTCAACAATGCCAAGGGCTGGGATGGAGGGCGCAAGATGCGTACGAAGTAAGAAAACCAAAGTAAAAAAAACGATTAATCTTATTTCATCTCTAGTTTTAAGCTGTTGAACGATACATATTGTTACCGGAGATTTTCTCTCGACATCCTAAGAGCCCGCGATGTCGGGTATCGTTGGAGCGCCCTATACAATTCACAACCGCCGACGTTGTGCGTTGACTGAATTCGTCACGCTCCGTCGCTTTCCGGCGATTTTCGACGACAAGAGACGGAGAAACTCTTGATACTGGCGCGACGGTCAACCGTCGGCACCCCCTCCGACCCCTTTGTCTATCGATCGTGATCGAACATGATTTTGACGAATAAATCAGAGAGTCTCGTATCGGCTTTAGTAGCGTACGGACGTCCAAAAGTAGTGTTCTTATTGTATAAGAGTACGAACGTCTGGGAACGTACTCTTATACGGGTGATAAAATTATTTGCCAACCTTGTGTGACGGTCTTCGTGCACAATCCCAGGGTGGTGGAGAATTCGACAGGGTGTCGTCGTAATTTGTCCAACGGGAAGACATAGGTCGTGGACGACGGGGGTGTCCAGACATCCACGACTACTAACAACCCCATTTTGTCCATCAATATTGTAAGTACAATAAATTTACCTTTTCCGGCCAATCACTGAGTCTTTTTTTGATTTCGCGAGGCTTTCCGATACACGGGCCTCCAACGGAACTCCCCCTGAGAATCCTGCTCGTGAATTTATTTGCCAAAATAGTGTCGTTTGTCAGAACGAAAAACTGACTGGCGCCCAAAGCGGAATATAGAAATCGTGTAATGTTGTCAAAAGAGCCCCGGCAGCCGACGGACCGCGGCGGCGCTGGGGAGATATTTCAGAATAAGAGAAAGAAAAGAAATATCGGTCTCAATATATATATAAATGTTTGTAAGTAAGAAACGTGCGTTATTTTGTCAGCAAAAAACCTAATGATGTCGTTAAAGCTTTACATCTTTAAGCTATGTTATTAAATCTAAGCTACTTCAAAAATGTATATTCCTTTATAACAGGATTCTCTGTAAACGGAACTTGTTTTTATTTTCTTATTTCGAGGAATGATAAATAATCCTTTATTTGAAGAAAATTGTGTTCATTATTGCAAAACATTTCGCTTGATACGTTTCCACTAAAAAAGCTGGCAATTATAGGGCAGTAATAGGGTTGCTTCATGGCTTCGTTTCTGTTCTGGCAGGGTTCTGTTGAGGCAACCAGCCGAGCCCTGATTCATAGGCCTGTTTAGGCCCTCATCGACAAAGTGTGGCCGGCCCCCAAGGGACCTGGTCGGGTGCCATGTTAGGACCCTTATAAAGTGCGGGAAAAATAATCGGGACCTAGTCTAAGCCATGGCTGAATTCTTTCACGGGATAGTGACCGACGCAAACATTGCGCTGCTTTTAGGTGCTTCAGAATGGCTCCGGACGCAACCTACAGCGCTTCCGATGCTATTTCGGTTTTGCATCAGGCGCAGCAGCATAACGTCAAGCACAGATGCGCCCCTCAGGGGGGTGACGCTCCGGCTCTTCCACCCCTTTATATGTATCAAACTCGCTGTTCGTAAGATTTTTCCGCCAACATACGAAAACTAAATATTCAGCAATGGAAATAATGTGGTAACGGTGGTAACAGTGCATAGCCGCAAAGTTAGCAAATCCAATATGGTGGGAAGTTTAATGGGAGAAACTGCGTGCTTGAGAGACTTTTACAAAAAACTGAATTTTGTTGTCCAATTTTCGTTTACTCGTTTAAAAACTTGTATAGGCGATTATATTGAACTAAATCGATAGTGAAGTAAAATCGGTGTTTAGTCTGAATCGTGGAAATATAGAGATTAACTTACCGAAGCTAAGTGAACAGAACCAAGTTTTTCGAAAGCGTCTCGTGTATTGAAGTGCTACATATTAATATTTTTATAAGTTTTCAAATCCATTACCGAGAATGAGTTATTCGGAGTGTGTGGCACCGGACTGTAATCCTGTCCGATATACGGACGGTCCGATGTCACAAAAAAGATGAGTACAGTACTGATGATATAGTTCGCAGGTTATAAATCAAGTCACAGAAGTTGTTAGTGTTAACGTTTTTTTCATGATCTTATTCAGGCTATTACCAATTCGCCGTTTTTGCTGCTGGCGAAACCAAACCGGGCGATCCGTGGCATACGACCATTCGGAAATTAAATAGTCAAATTAAGATTTAATAATTTATTGAGACGTGAGGGTTCGTCTCATTAATTTTTCGGTTCGGGACTAGAAATAAGATTAAAGTAGGCGAAACCCGATGTTAACATCAAACGATTTATTTTATTCTTTGAATTAAAGTAATGTTCTTGAATCTCTTCTATAGTTGGTAATTACAGTTTGTTGCTTTTTTCTCCCATGAATTGATTATAAATCAATTATCGAGGATCCCACAATCGCTCGTCATTTCGCTGTCTGTGGGTTACCCATGCCGAATCGTAGTTGTCCTCTGTTGCTGTGCAGTACGTGGCGGTTGTCACTCTACCCCAATCGATTGCAGACCTGTTGATCGATCCAATATGCCGGTATTGCGCTGGCGTCTCTCGTTGCCGTCGGTTCTCCTTCCTCAGCGTCGATCGCCTCCCCGTCGTGGATCACACCGCTGCCTCCTCGGTTCCTCAAACGAACTTTTCTCTTCGACTCAGTCCTCTCACAAAGCCACCTCTGTGCCTCGAACAGAGTACCAACTAGGCAAGATTCCCTCGTATCAGAAAATTTTCTGTACTTCTGGCCGTAGTCCTTTCTACACAGCCACCGAAGAGATTGACCGAAATATTTTTCGATGTCGGTTCATCAAATCATCGCCTTCTTATATGAGTTCCATGCGTATGTCGCGTGCGAGACAGCCGGTGTGGCGAAAGCGTCCGCCTGCGTGGCTTCGGCTTAACTATACGGTTTTCGCGACGCGGCGGCACCGCGGCCAGCAGGAGTGGGAAGAGCGAGTACGCTGCTCCGTTACAGTATGTACTGTGACGTGATTTTTTCCCGACGTAGGGAAAAGTCGCCGTCCCAAGGCCGTTCGCGTCGTTTGCCCTCGCTCTGTCACCCGTTAGACACATGCGTTCCCGTAGCTTTGTAGCTGAAGATGATACGACCGTTAGTTGGAGTTGAGAGGAGAGATTAGGAGGATAAAAGGTCGTGGCGCTCGACCCTGACGTGGAGGATAGCTCTCACCGTATCGAGCTACCCGTCAGGTAAAAGCGGCCAGCGAGTACGCGCGAGAAATTGATGCAGGTCCGGCTGCAAGACCGGCGCCCCGCCGTGTGGTGCATCGCGTATGAGGACGAGCGGAGTTTTAAGATTACGGGCGAGGGCGGGAACCCCTCGTGCCGCCGACGTAGGTGCTCTCCTATACGCGATGACCAAGGGGAAACGATTGTCGGCGTACTCGCGAGATCCCGTGCAACGTCGATAATCGCGCTATCTTGGCAGGTAAGTGTTTCGCTGAGCGAGAGGGCAGTAGCTCTCGGTGTCCGATTCCAGATTTGAGGAAATGAGGATTTGATTGGCTGTTAGACAGTCGTTATCGTGTCGCGCTCGCGGGCAGATGTCTCGCGAAGGATCGTAGAGAGAGCGGGCTGTCTCTGTCTCACCGACGCTGGTGCGTAGGTTTCGCTCTCTCGGTACGCGATCCCGTGTGGTTGGGCGCTCGCTCTCTAGAGTGAGAGGCCCGAGTTCGCGTACGCGCCATGGGGAGTTCCGTGTATACCCGGCTCCCTGCGGATATTTTAGCTTCAGTGTGTTCTCGCAATCTAAAAATTAACTTATTGATGTCGGACGGGAGAGTATGATCTCGTGATTTTTTTGTCGAATGTGTGTCGGTCTCAGGCGTTATCGCGGGTACCCTTTTCGTGACGCTGCGAGTGGTGCGGTGTTGCGAAAACCCGTGTTCTCGCTCTCCGAGCGAGGCTTCGCCTCGTGGAGGATTGACGATATTTTCCGGCCATCCCGGGGTGACTTACCCCGACCCTCTCTACCACACTCAGCAACCTGAGCGGCTGAGCGTTTCCGGTTCCGCCGATCTCGCGGAGGCACCCAGATTAACCGGATCGTCACTTCCGGGGATACAAAAGTGACACCGACCACGACGGTGGAGTCGCGATCGGTGAATTAAGGTGAGTAGTTCCCGCTTCCCTTAACCCGATCCGTCCGTATCCCGATCCGTCGTGATAGCGAGGCCGGGTTGTTCCATCCCGACCTCCCGGGGAGGCCGGTTGTCGATACCGGCGATACAAAAATCGACTGGCGCCCTACCGGCACATTGCGGGTGCACCTTTCCGCGAGAGAGGCGACCGAAGGTGACGATGGCGGAAGGATTCCGGTAATTCGTCACAGTACATATCAATAATATTTACTCAATAAAATATTCGATTTTATTCTTCAAATACATCCAATACAACCCAATGCATCGTAAAACCTCTCCCGCCCAATTTCAAATATTTCAAGGAGCCAACCGTGCAGAACAAAATTCGTTTCACAATTTTGATCTTTAAGGCTGGTAGTGAAAATCTAACGTACAGGACCTCGATTAATCAGCGTCGAGACGAATAACGTGGATCCGTTTAGCATTCAGCGTCTCCCCCTTGGTGAAAACAACCCGTCGATTTATTCGGTATGCATTGTCGATGACGGATGGCGATTTAATAAATATGTCTTCGCACTCACGTTGCAATATGACCTTGAATCCTAGGCCCCGACCAGTTCTTTCATTGAACGTGGCGTGGCTTTCTTGAATCTTTTACAAATTTCGTATTGGCTGAGCGTGTTAAAAAGTTCAACACAATGTACAAAGCCTTGCATTTGATCGATTATATATTCTTCACCTAAATCATCACTCAATTTTTCAGCCGATTTGCTTCTGAAGCTAGTATCAGTTTCAACAGTAACCTTTTTTCAAAGAATTGAGATGATACAAATTTTCATAAAACCGGATTGGCTCCAAAATTGGTTGGATGTTTCCATTTCAATTTTTCTCAACGGGATATTTTTTTCTTTTTTCTTTATTATGAAAGTTCATTTTTTACATTTCGGTTATATGTATATGCTCCAAAGATCGACAAATTTACATGTTCTATTCTGCATATCTGACATATGACGTGTCACAGGTGAAAAATTCCACAATCTATAGTTTCAACTTGACATTTTCTCAATGATATATTTTTTTCTCCCTGTAAAATATCCCGGTGAGCAAAATTGAGATTTTTTAAAATATGTCTGGAGCAGTTGGTCCATTTTTAAGTTCAATAATTTTGTTTGCACAATTTATTATGACTTTCACTGCTTTTGTATCATTAAATTTACTTTTTTTCCCCATTTTTAAGAATGTTCACAAGACTCGATAGTTAAATGTGTTAGCCAAATAATCAGGTATAGAAAATCCCCGATCGTTTCGCATGCTCGGGTCGAACTGATGAAAATCTCTCGTCAACCGCCTACTAAGATTATCACTTCTATAATAATGCCTGTAAACATACTTTAGCTGATAGAAGGAGAATACACTGTGTCTGTGTACAAGCACTAGGGACAATTACACGGTACACTGTTCCAATGAAATTGAAATTAAAATAAAATGTAAATTTGAAAATATTTTTGGTGTCGATTCGATTTTCATCGATACTGATCTTGAAGGACCTTGAACGACTCTGACCCCTAATGTTTTTTGAAGTTTTGTCAACAGGTAAAAAATGTAAAAAATTAACTTTCATAATAAAGAAAAAAAATGTCCCGTTGAGAAAAATAGAAATCGGAACTATATTTTTTGAAATTTTTCGTGTGCGATATTTCCCTCTTGAGATATGGTATGTTAAACACTTTTTTTTTATTTGTTGAGTATCAATTTTAAAAATGTTCAAACATTGATTTCATGATGAAAAAAAATAAATAAAAAATAGCCCATCGAGACAATTTTAACACCAATCCATATATGACGGGATGCTGAGCGGCGAGTGAATAAATAATGTAGTAACTTTCAATGACGATTACTTTGTATTTTTATTGGAGACTGTAAAAGAGGTTTAGACGGTTAGGAAGTCGGAGGAGAACTGATTTAGTTAAGGAGGAAGGAAATGAGAAAGGGTTTGAAAGAAAGAGTTTAGGAGTGGAGGGATGTCGCGTGAGGGTGATAAGGGACCGTAGGACTGTGGAGTCGCGCAAACTTGAGGATTAGCGGGAAAAGAGATTAGGAGAATATGAGAGCGGTGAGAAAGGAATGTGGGACCTTTACACATACAATTTTGATTTTTTTATCTGCGACATTCCATCTTAAAGTTATTGTATGCTAAAGGTGTATTCATTCATTTCTATCTATTCATTTAATGGCGTGAGAACAAAAAATATACCCCGAATGATTGTTTTCAAGCCCGAAATTTCTGTATTTTTTTTTGTTTCGATAATTTTTCATATGCGATTTTAATCTTATTTTAATAAAAAAAAATCATAAAAATCCTCTGTAAATTCAAAATTTACCATGGGCACCGAAAAAAATACCCCGGTGGAATTTCATTATAGTGAATACGGTGCTATGCGTTTTATTCAAATCCAACCATTTTTGGAGCCAATATGCGCTGCTGAAATACCCTTTGAAAGATCATCGGCTAACTTCAGCCTCATAAATCGGAACTCTTCGATCATCTCTAATCAATTTCAATATTAACCATGGCTATACCCTATCTGTGTATGAATTTTTCAACGTTATTTGTTTACAAGCTCACTATCTCATTGTCTCTGAAATGTTTATCTTCATCTTTGACCTAAGAAGTTAGAGTTACTTGTAACGCCCGAAAAAAACGCTTTTTTCAGATTTTATTTTGAAGACTAGTTTTATTATTTTTTAATAAACTTTTTACCATTAACTAATCTTATATATAAAAATGGAAGAATGCTTGTTTGTTTCTTTGTTTGTTTGTCCTGCAAATGTTCCTATACCATTCATCCGATTGCGATGAAAATTTGGTGAGTTGTAGTCGGCACTCCCGCGAAGGTTTCTGCTTTAGTAAAATAATTTTAGTTCCAAAAATAAACGCGTACGGGGCGAAACAAAATTAACATTTATGTATATCTATATAAGTATATTAATTTGACAGTTATCAAAGTATGCCACCAAAATGACAAGCGAAATAAAACGCAATCGTTTGTTTTCATGACTCGATCGACTCGGTGTCATGCATATATATTTAAAACAAATGAGTGTACATTATTTCGCTTTTCGTACTGGTGAAATAATTCATTGAACAGCGAAGGGTAAATTAATCGCATACAGGACAAAATAAAATTAACATTTATGGATATATAGAGATTAATTTCACAGCTGTCAAATGAAGTACCTACGCCAACAAAATAAATAGCGAATTGAAAACGTCAAATTTTTTACGTTTTGATTTTATTGAAATAATAAGGTGCCAGGGATGGAAAAAAAACTCATGAAAACTCATTATATGGCACGAACATACTATAGCGCACAAAAAAGTATTGGAAGCGCTTCATCGTACACTAAAATATTTAAGAGGAAATAAGCAGATCTTTGGCGGAGCAATAATTTTATTATCTGATGATTATCTGATGATGAGACAAACTCTACTACTTCAACAGGTGCTGATGAAATTAATGACTGAAATCATAATTGTTATGGTGACACGTTCATAAATTGATTTTGAAAACCAATATGCGTATACGACTACAACACGATACATCGGCTGAACATTTAAAAAAACAATTGCTGGATATTGAAAATGCGAAAATGACAATTGATGTATTCACACAATGTATCACGTTGACAACGAACTTCTGTATAATCAGCGCAACAACACACGAATTGATTAACAACGTTTTTCCTAATATTTCATATAATTACAAAAATCACAAGTGGTTAAAAAGCCCGTGCTATATCAGCAGCAAAAAATAACGATGTCAATTATATTAATTTCACGATTAAAAAAAAAAAACCAGCAGAAGCTAAAACGTGCAAGTCGCTTCATACTCAGGAATCAGGAAGGAATGAATCAGGAAGTTGTTAATCCAATTGAATTTTTCAATTCACTTGATTTGCCAGGCACACCGGCACACGCTTAAATATTGAAAACTTTGCAAAGATACCAGGATTTCAGTGAAAATATGATGAACAATATCATCGAAGCTACAATTGGAAATGGAAAATTTAAAGGAGCAGATGTAGGGGAGACTGGGTACAGTTGTAACAATTTAGCTTTGATCGCTCATAAAATCGTAATAATAGAAGTGAGCTATGCACTAAGCACGTGAAGCGAAAGAGTGCTTATCAATCTTCACATTGGTCATCACATTTGCGCGCCTAATGCAATAATTAGCCTACAGGAGCATTTTGAAAAAAATTCTCCGATCGTTACAACTTACCCCCATACCAGGGTCAGTTGTAACACTGGTTGGGGTTAGTTGTAACACGTGGAAATGCGGCACTATTCGTCTATTTTAATTAGATTTATTAGAAAAAAATCACAGATAATGGTCAATTGCAGTGTCTAACACTAATAAGGCACAATTCTTATAATTATAGTATAAGTGAGAAATGGCGTTTTTATATCAGATATCTAAAACAATAATAGTTATTGTAAATATTTTATTTTCACTCCGCAATAACTATAATTAAAATAAAGTCAACAAAAACTGAGAGTTTGAGAGCATCTGTTCTCAAAAAACTTAATGATTTGGTAAAATCAACAGTGTCAATAAAAAAATCTTAAACCATCTTTACGAAAAAAAAACAAATGACAAATAAAACTTCGAGAGATACCATTTTTCACTTCCTCGTATGCGTATTTATATTGCGATATGCCATGATGTCGTTGCGTTGTCTGTTTTATGCGTATTCTCGGCATCTACAAAGTGAAACGAAGGAATTAGTAATGTTACAACTGTACCCACAAAAATTGTTACAACTGTACCCACCTCCCTCCTTTATAAATAAAAAATTACAGGGACGAGGCAAACTGTCTCACACAAAAACTAATTACAATATCATATTCTCTAAAGTTCAATCTTCAAGCAGAAAAGTACTTATGATCCTGTTTTTAATATCAGCTGCGTAGTTAGAAAAAATCTTCGATCGAAAATACTTACTTTGCCTCGACCACGCACAATAGGGCCCCTTACAAGCGACTGTAGCACGTAACCATCGGGGCAAGCCTGACGAACACGTTCGGACACGTAAACTGCTTCTCTTTCCCCTGAACCCCCTCGCCGTATTTTCCATAATTCGAGAGATATTCAATTTGTTTGAACTGTACCCTGTTATAACTGTACCCAATCTCCCCTACTATTGCCACGTATCCCAATTATACCAACATATATGCCATTCAAATTGAAACATTTGTAGTTTCCGGTGGGACTCGCATTTGCAATGAGAATTTACAAAGTACAGGAACAATCGCTACAAGTGTGTGGATTATATTTGAAAAATCCGTGGTTCACACATGAACAGCTATATGTGGCCTACTCACATGTAGGAAAACCTCCGGATTTATTCGTGTACGCCCTAGAAGGAAAAATAACAAGTGTTGTGTATCCAAAAGCACTTTAATAAATATAATTTTTTTTTAATTTCTTCCATTGACATTTGCTGCGAAATAAATTATGACATAAAAACGGCATTGCAATATAGGCCTGGTACCGCTAGTACATATATAAAGAATATAGAATAAAACTTTCAAGACAAAATAATATTAAATGACCAAGGTATATAAGCCAGTGTTTGAGGGGTTGAAACCAAAAAGGGGGTTTGCCGTGATCACTGCCCCACATCACTGGATCATCGGAAATCAAAAAATTCAGCGGGGATCATTATTAAATCCTATTAGGCGCTATTTGAACGAAGGATTAATACAAATTTTGATTTTTGACAAAATGACGGATGTTCAAAGGCACTTTTTTCGATCACAATATCACCCGTATATTCGACTATAAAAAAAAAATATTTACCGAAAATAAAAATCCTTCCTTCAAGGACAGCAGAACTATATTTAGAATAAGTGGTAAAAATTTCAAAGCGATCCGTGGAGCCGTTCTGGAGTTACAGTAATCACCGACTTTGAAAACGTGCTTTCCAGAAAAACGCGTTTAAAGTTTGCGTCGAGCGTGCAGCTATGACTACCTATGTTTGTGCAACGTCCGCTGGTCAAGATTTTTCCCTTTTCTTTTTAACAAGCGCTGACTGTACCAACTAATCACGTTGGTTCAAAAACACTTCACCCGTCAGGGTTGTAAGATCTGACGCCACTGGTAACGCACGCGATTAGAGTGATACGATCACCCGAAGAATTTATCCGCGAATGATCCGGTGTTGGGAGGATAATAAAGAATATTGCACACTGTTTGTAAGATAGAATAACAATTTAATAACAATAAGTGAATTGAACTTGTACAGTGAAGATAAGTCAGTGATATATATACGGCTGTGCGACTGTACAAAAAAGTCGACAGATATCGCGAGAAAAGCACTGTTCGTCGTGTTGACGATGTTGAGACACTGACTTGTTCAGTCTTAGTTCTTAGTTTTTAATATGTTTGGTAATTTTCCTATTGGTTGATGAAGATACAGATTCGCCAATAAGAATAAAACACGCCCCGTACTGACAAGGACAGAGTCGGAAAATCCGACGACTCGGCACCACCCCACCTTTGTCATAAACGCTCAGAAAAACGTGTATGCTGTTATTTTATTTAATCGGTGTGACCAAGTAAAAGTCACGTACCAGATTTAGCGACGGAAAAAACTTAACGATATGCCCTGTGATTAGAAAAATCCCCAACCCATAATAAAGGACGGAGTGCCCCGACCCTTTCGTCTGGCTGCCAAATGTTTTATTGCTGGCCAAGACAATTGGGCATGAGAGGCCTCGCGATCGCTTGGGTCCGGACGGAGACCTTTCTTTTTATTATATATTGATACAACAGAAAGTTTGAAATATTTCTTAAACTCGTCCTCCGAACGAGACAACCTACCTACGTGTACTCACTCGACGGGGCTGCGCTCAAAGTTGCACGTCTTCATAAATAATGCCCCGATTTCTCGAAAATTTTCAGGGAATACTTCTGAAATGTTTTACTTTTAGAAAATGCAAACAAAATTTATCTTTTGAAAATTCTGACTGACTCTAACCTCTTAATGTGTCAAAAAGTATTTTGGCATAATCAATCGTTTTTACAAGCAGTGGCGTTTCCTAAAATAGGAAATGTTCCATAAAACCATTATAATACAAAATATCGCCTTTTTTCCAAGTTACAAAAAGAATGTAATAAAATGGAAATGGAAGATTAATAACAATAAACGATAAAATGAATTACCCAGCCTTTCTAGTTACATCTTGTTCGTATTCATTCAGATCACTCTGGTGTGCAACAATAAGTGCCAAGAGGCAATAAATATCGAAATAGGAAATAGACAACCAATAACTGATGAGACAGAAAAACGTATATTAGTTCCAACGCGTAATCGATTTCATTCGACACACTTCCAGACAGTACACTCGGCCAAATATTTTTCCCGTGTTCGCATTACATTTTCACACATGAAAAAAATCATCCCATCTCTTTTTTCCGTTCCTTTCTCATTCCTCTCGTGTAGGTCGTCGTTATTTATCCGTTCATCGGAAACGCGGAACGTCCGCTAATTTTGCAAAAAGCTCGCGATTGGCGGGACGGGGGTTGAACGTGAGGGGAGGGGATTCTGGACTGGTATCCTCTCCCGGTGCATGCGCGTACGTGAATAACTCATACACACGTACATACCGTACAGGAGGACAGTCACTGTTGGCGAGTGTCTGTGGCGAATGAACGTTTTAATTCCCCTCCATAAAAGCCAACGACAAATCAAACGACTTTGACATGATTAACTGGCGAACATAAATATCGGTATCAATGCACATGCACGCAATGACGCGTCACCCACCGCTCATACTCGCAGCATTTTTCCTATCCTCCTCTCTCCTTCGCTTTTTTATCTATTGTTTCTTCCATGGATATCCTGTGCCACCACTTCTCTTTTACCGGCTGAGCGCCCATTCGCATATTTTTAATACGCCTTGTCGCTTAACGAATGTCGAAAGGTCACTAGCATGAAATACGCACCGGCGAAAAAATACACATCTATATAATATAATGAAGAGATGCATTCAAGATTCGTAGATTGGTAGATATTCGTTGGGATAAAATGAGGTACAGAACTCTCTCAACCACGATTCATAAATAGATTAATCCTTTATATCGCAAAAATTCACATGTCAATCCGCACCCATTTTTATTATCGAGCGACAGGCTCTTAACGATTCGTGCGGACGTTGCACACGTTCCATCTTTCCTTACAAATGATTTGAAATATTTACCGCGCAGACGCAGCCTCGTAATTTTTATAGTATTGGTTTTCGGCCACTTTGAAATAAACTACGTACCCTCTATCTTCTTGATCCACTCGCGCACGGGCATTCCCTGGTAATCTTCGGCACATCGATCAATATTTTTCTTTAAAACTCATCAAGTGACATAGTGGCGCTTCACGCCGCGGCTGCGCGCTAGCATCATACTCGCTATTAATCGGTGGACTGCAGATTTCGTGTCATCGACATTTCATAACGCTGCTGGAACATGTTGTCTGGGCATTCGCCGTTCACTATTCGATTGGCTCCGTTAATATTCCGCAACGAGAATGTTCGATAAAAATAACACGTGTCTGCGGGACATGACGACAGTCCATTAGTATTAAAAATGATACAGAGGCATAGAAACTCTGGAATACAAAGAAAGTGTCAAAAAAAGACAAATCCTAAATAAGTAGAGTTTTGTTGCGATTATAACATCAAAGTTGAATTGGCAACCAATCGATATTTCGATAAGCCAATTTCGACGTAATCTAAAGTCGTTGACTCCATGAGCCGACGACTTTAGGTCCAATCATCCATGTACCGAAATATGACCAAATGTCGAAAAAGCAATGGCAAACATTTCATGTGAGGAACAATTTTAGTCGCGTTTTCCAGAACTACCAGTTCATACCCATCATTTGATGAATACTTAGGTATTATTCAATATGAATTATTGCTGCAAAAACATAATCGAAACCAATTTGCACAAATATTGTATACTTTGTCCTGTAAGCAAATCTATTGGTAAAAATAGGGGGAAATTATGATCATGCTTTAACACTCGAAGATTATTTGTTTATATTACGTTTATACGTTTATAGGTATATTTGAAAAGCTTATAGTTGTATAAAAATAATGTTATTTTGTTTGCGAAACAGATCTTTAACACACGTTAGTAGTATGCTGCACGTCAATTAAAAAGACTTTTGATTATTAGAACAATAACAAAACAAATCCTTCGTGTACCCAAAAAAACGTCGAAAGATTTAAAATACCGAAAATCGAAAGGAACGAGAGTTGTGATAGGGATCCACGACAAGTAGTTACACAATCATGATCTAATAAATACGAGAGGATTAGAGTCATACATTAGTACAGCTGACACAAAATGCCCGATATTTATTTTGCTTCTGTATTTTCGACGTAGAAATTCAATAAGCGTTTTAAACTATACAGTATTTATATATAAAATATAATTATTACAGACAAATGTAGGCCAAACATATACGAAATATGCGTCCAGTGTATATACGCAGAATATACGCTGAATATATTTCGAACATGTGTGCACAATGATCGCCACCTTTATAAGGTACACATACATATATTACAGACACGTTTGTGTAGATCTAACATAAATAAATTTCCGTGTGGGACGAATCAGTTAAAAAGTTTATGGCACGGTGGCACTAAGAAAGTGGATTTCTGCAACAGGTGGGCACTAAGGTAAATATACGCATATTACGCGCAGTCAGTCTTATATCTCAGCTCGGAAGGTCCCTGGTTGGAACTTGACTCATTGAACAGGTCTTACATGCTACAACAATACAAATGTACACAAGAAAATAATTCAGATTTCAGAAAATAACAAAATTAATTTTCACCCCGGTTTAGCAAAATATTTATGATAAAATTTAACGAACGCAATAGCTATAAGTCTCTGTTAAAATGCAGATATTCGTATAACATTGTTGTGCAGGCCTCTTACCCTTTCTCGGGTCAATACACGGCAAGAGGGTTGGGGGAGAACATCTGGATACATAAATTAACCACAAAGAGCATTATCAACCTATATAGTCGTAATTTATGGGTACTAATTAAAGGGATTAAGGAGAGGATCTTGGGGGCTGATTTTCGCGCTCTCCCGCTCCACCGCGTCGCACCAAGACGCGCTTTGCCGGAGTGAGCAAAGTTTAAACGACAAGGGCTCATTAAGATATGAAGCGAGCTAACGGCATCGTTGTACTCGTCGTCCTCCTAGACCCTCCCTCCTCATCTACACCGCGCTACGCTCTCACGGAAACGACTCCCGTCTTGAGATTCATCCTATCCCTCGGGGACGACGAATTTTAGATGTGTTCTCCCGTCTCTAGCGGAATTCTCGCCATCTTGTGAATATTTTGAAAATTCCAACCGCCTGATATGGAAGATTCTCTGCAAATTAGAAATTTACAAATATCTTCCCCGTAATTTCGAACAAGATGGCGATTAACGTTTGCGTCGGATATTCATTCCGGAGCCATTCTGTGGTTCAAGCGAACAGTTCGTATAGTAGCGGTGTCACACATTGCGATACGAGATGCGATTGACGTTTTCACTTTCTTTGACTATTAGAGAAATATCCAACTCGTCGCATTCGGTGACAGAAATACTGTAAGTACCTTCATCAATCTCGAATGTCTGTCTCTTCAAGATGTTCGCGAATGCAAACTTTCATGCAGCTCATACGATTATTCACTACTGGTTTTATCCAAGAATAATTAAGCCTTTTTCCTAAATACGTTTTTTCCATTACGAGAATTTCACATATCGAATGATCGATGTAGGTACATCTCTATTGCATCAAAACCAAGTAAGTACTATTTTATGACAATCATGAAATCGACGTAAGTGCGGCCTTATGCATGTATAATAATACAGGGATAGATACAAGTTGTAGGCAGATTAGTGTCATCACCTGAGGAGTGAATAACCAAAACCATATTCGTTACATAGCGACGAGAGAGCGAGAGAGAGACGCGTATTCTATTCGAGTAAAACAACGGCTATGGATACCTTAATAATTGATGTTGCAATATTAACCGTCGAGGTGTGTAACCAGTAAAATAATATTTTGTTGTAGAGGGTCATTACCAGGTACTCAAGAGTCGCAACCTTGCCCCGAATAGCACAGCTGATTCTACGTTTGCACCTGTATGCGTCATTAAAATACGCACCGTTGAATATTATAACATTAACGTTTTACGAGGTCGTAATGCCCTCAACGGCGTGTATCGAGCCACAATGGATGGATACCACTGCGTCTCATGGGGCCCTTATTCTTCTTTGGTGTTTTCCTCTCCGTTGTTATTCTTGAAGAGGTTATCGTCCGCGACGTAGCCACGCAAAAGTGACGCTTTGAAAGATCAAACCGTTCGTCGTGATACGATACTTAGTATCGATATGCCTAAATTCGTTAATAAAACGAGAAGGATGAAAACTCATCCCTCTGGTCTAGTGATGGTCGGGCATATTAAATGAAAGCAGGTATAATCATCAAATCAGTTACTCAAAAGTACAGATCTTAAGAATGCTAATTTTGACTTAGGGACACTGGCAATTTCTCATCAACGTAACATATCGTCCAGATTGGTATCCATAAACAAAATTAATTATTCATGACGATTATTAAAACTAAAAATTTCATCACTTTTTTAAATATACTAACTTAAGGGGGTCATCCCGTGTGGCGCGTTCAAAAAGATGATTTTTTTCATAAATTGTATCCAAATATAGTGTAGAATATGTGAGTAAAGTAATTTTCGTATACTCGGAGTCGTTTGGAAGTTGCAGCGTTGAACGGGCCAGGTGTTTGGAGCGCGTGCTCGAGCTCTCCACAAGACAATCATCGGATCTCTTTTTACATGTTGGTTTCTTACCTGAGTCCTTTAAATACAAACACAGGTATAAATGCACGGTAGAGAAGCCATTATATTCTCTAAACTTTGACGAAACTGAAGGTTCACTTTATGGACCAGGCCCAGCTGAATAAAGGTGAGTCAAAATTGTATTGGTAATAATCGTATTATAACCTTTAAACGCATTTTTCTCAAAACTGTATTTTTCAAACTAGTAACCACGATATCTCGAAGTCTATCGAATAAATTCCTTTGAACTTTTAATGACTTACTCAGTACTCATATTGACACTTTGCAAATTAGGATAATTCTGATTCATCGAGCTGTTTTTTTTTTCATCTTGACGAAGTCGTGAAAAAATACCAAAATTCACGAAAAACATTCAAAAAGATGCCAACGTTTTACCTTTCAATGTTACCGTCGAAAAATTGTAAAGTACGGTTAAAACATTAATAAATATGTGGTGAAAAGTTTGCAGTTGCATGTTTATGTAATTCTAAAAAAAGCGAAACGACACTTCACGCGGGATGACTCCCGTAAGATTTGTCTCCTTCCATCGCTATTTGCACTATCACTGACAATGAGTATAAAGTAATGCAGTCTATAAGACATGTGATTCTTGTTATTATTTTATTTTATTTTTCCAATGTGACAACTTTTACATTTTATAAAAATATCTTCGTTTCGAGATTCGTATAATAGAATTAAAATTATTATGAAAAGTCTCTAGAATGGAAGTTGCTTATTTTTTTGATCGAAGTAATTAATTAAAATCCAAATGTACTCGAACGATTATTCTTCGCGCTCTAAATTACATGAACACGTGTCTAACACGCTGCCGTTAGAATTCAGCACCAATGTCGAGGTTGGCCGTACTGGGCAAGCCTGAATTTTCTCGGATATCGTAATAATAGAAAATTGTTTCGTAAATTTGACGGCGGCTATATCAACGGTAGACTACGGGGTGAAACGAGGGGGCTTCAAAAGACCTTATACTTCGATATCTAGTTTGACCAAAAACAAAAATAGCGTATTCTCGAGTCAAAAGGGCGAGGCAACGTTGTGATGTGCACAGGGAGAATCAATGCACGGTGGCAGGATTCATCATCTAGGAGCCGGAAAATAGCGGGAGCAAAGCAAGGGTGTGAGGAGTGTGGCTCCTACTCGTTACACACGCGCGGGATGCGGGGGCTCTAACGTTCGATAAGCCGCGAGCGGGTGTGTGGTATCTCCCTGCTACTACCATACGAAAATACATATACGTACCGTCTCATTTCTCTCGGGGGTACGCACAAAGGCCTAATTACCCATAAATTCCCTGATTTACGGTCGGTCTAGAAATGTAAATATGAAATATGAAAATGAGGACGGTAGTAATAAAAGTGATGTACGGGCTCCGTAGGGTCGGTCATGAAGGCGTCTATCATTGCCGAGGGACGGAGGCTTCTTTGTCCGCGTGCTCTTCTCGCCCCGCGCTTTACCGCTTAGCACACCACAACCATTTCGATCTCCTTCCAACAATTCCGGCTCAACTGCAATGGTCGTCGAAATCACTCGTCCGTTTGGCTTTATATATCTTTTGGCAATTATCATCGTCGAGTCAATATTTTTCGTCATTGTGTCGAGAGTCGAAGCATCGTTTGCTGTTGATTTTCATAATCCACTTACAGGGGATGATTCTTAAAAATACTGCGAATTTCAAAAATTTGATGTTGGGCATATGTATTTGCCTTTGGTTACTATAGGCACTTCGCGCCGGCTATTTATTGAACAATTCGGTAGATTTTGCGACCACGGATGTAGTGTATATGCAATCTTCACCCGCAGAATCTCTGTGAAAGGTTCCGACCACATCGAAACAGGTGTGAAAATTGTAAGAGCAAGAATAAATCAAGTGGAATCTTACTGTGTGATCAGTTTGTAAAAAGGGCGCGCAAGGTGGCGTCATCACCTGGTTCTGATTATATAAGCTAAATGATTAGTTGATTACGAACTTACCTGTAAGTAAAGTTCTATCAACATTTTATATAGTGCCTCTTCCGAAGAGATCAGTGTGCAGTACCACCTACTTTATACCGATATCCCTACATTCTTCAAAGCTAAATAAAAATTTTGACTCGGTATCCGTTGCGACTGTAAACGTCATTCTTTCAAATTGCTGCTATAACATGTATATAGGTATCATCATGATGTAACTAAAGAATAAATATAATTGGGATGATGATAGGGTGGGACCCTGATCTTTTCGGAAGAGACGCTACATACAATTTTGATAGAACTTCACTTACAGGTAAGTTCGCTTAATCAATTGATTTCGCCCCTCTTCCTCGAGATCAGTTTGTAGTTGTTCAAAGTACGGCTAGAGAGAAATAAATAAGCATTGACGGTAATTAAGAGAAGTATTAAGCAGAATAAAATAATCAAACACACAAGCAAAGTTTGTATAACCAATAAAATAATAGGAAAAGGAAATTCAATGTCCTTCAGGAGATCGAAATTTACGGCGGATTCTGTGAGAATATTGGTATTTGCTATCCACGTAATATGTAAAGAGCGAACTCATTATCGTCTGTAACGATTCCTCCCTGATGAAATCATGGAAAGGTCGTGGAGTCCAATCAGCTGCTTTTCGAGTACAGTTCACGCTAACACTGTTTTTGTACGCCGTTGATGTTGATGCATGTCTGGTACTATGTGCACTAAGTTTATTGTATCGATTCCACTGTCGCCTAAGACATTTCTTATCCAACGGCTTAAACTTTGTGAAGAGACCGCCTCATGTGCTTTTTTCCGTGAAATGAAGAGGTTATTTTAGTAATTTCTCAGATCTTTAGTTTTGTCTACATAAAATTCCGTCGATGATGCAGGGCATATAATTTGTTCACACTTCCAAAACGGTAACGAGAGTAAAGATCGGGCTCTAGTAACCTCTGATGTCTTAATCCTATTAGGAATCATTATGTTAATAGCATCTCGTACTATAGTTATATTCCTGACAACGACAAGGTTTGCATTCGCTGGCCCGTCATTATAGCAAGAAGCGTAACCAATTTTAGAGATATTTTTTTTAAAGCTAGCTGTTCTATTGACCGCCATTTTCTGAAGCAATCTAGAATAAGTGATGGATCCCATATAGAGTTATTGCTTTTGAGGTCGTTTGTTAGTCGTATAACTCTTTTAAAAAATCGTTTGATCTTCGGACCTACACCAGTTTCTGGTTCACAAATCAGCGGAATGGCTGATCGGAAACTGTTAATAGATCCATGAGATGCGTCCTTATTGAGTTCCTCGGTAAGGAAGGAAAGTATGTTTGTCATACACCCTTTAATTGGCTATCCTTGCAAAAACAACAACCATTTTTTAAGTCCCACATCATATCTTTATTCATATTTCACTCAAAGATGAAGTCATGATATCCGTGGTTTTTAAGCGGACTTCTTTTGCCTGGAGAGCTTTTCTGATAAGATTACCGCAACCACAGTAATCTTCTCTCAAATAGGATGATCTTGGCTATTTGGAGATAACATTAGATCAATTGTTGGTTTGAAATACATTGGCTCTGATTTTCACATGGACATATACAGTACTGGACAAAAAAAAGTACGCACCGCTAAAATTTCTCTATATGTACTATTCTCGTTCCAAATATCATCAATAAACCAGACCTTGAGCAGTATCTACGATAGTTTATCGGTTTGACCTTACGCTCCCATTAAAGCAATGTTACATTCGAAATATATTCGAAACCAGAAAGAGAACGATTTCCGCACGTAGAGTGATCGTTCTATGCTGGACAAAAAAGAGTACGCTCTCTAATGTTTACATATTGTCATCAGTGATAACAGTACGATTGTCACTCAACGAAGCTTAGGAAGCCAAACGGAATGTAAATATACTGATTTGATGGATTTTTGGTCAGTTATCGTTTGCCTGTAATCGAGCACGGTAATAACAAAAACGCGATGCCGAAAATTTCAATTCAAGTGTGAAAACTCGTAATTAAAGACTATGAAAAGGGTGTTTCTAAAAGAGAAATCGGTCAAAAATGTACAATAAGTGAAAGTGCAATAAGAAAAATATGTGAATATTTAAAGGAGCTTGGTGTAGTCACTGATAAAGTCGGACGCAGTAGGAAAAGAAAAACAAATGTATTGGACAATCGCCGAATTATCAGGGAAGTAAAGAAAAATCCGACGATTAGGTACTACCCGTGTAACTTTTTTTTTACTCTTAAAGCAAAATTGGGGAAAACCTTAAATTCACACTATTGGATTTTCGCACTTGTTTGAGTCCAGGAATCAATTCTTACTTCATTTTGAGATTTAGAAAAATTGTTCATTATGCTTCGTCTTGGTACTGCTCGTTTCTTGTTCGCAACAGGTATTCTAATCATTGAAGAGCTGGATAATGTCTAAACGCATTGGGTTATTCATGCAAGCACATACATAATGAATCAATTGGATTTTATTACTAAAGTATGAAAATTGACCATCCAGAATACTTTCTTCTAAAACCTGTCAAAATCAGTTATGTTTTTCGAGTAAAAATGAGTGGGAAAGTTTGTTTTATCTGTCAAGATGGTCTTGATGAAGGTAAATTAATAGAAAGAGGAGTAAGAACATTGTTGGAAAGTAGTAGAAAAAGGAAGACAGTTGACCACACTCGTTTGCTGGAGAGAGTTCGAGAGGTGACTATTCATAGTGCATATGCAAGACATTACAGTAACCCTAAATTGATTACCGCTTACATTCGCCAGGGGTATAAAGAAGCTGCACAATCAGGTGTAGCAGGACGAATTCGTAGTAGAAGTCGTAATTTCAATTTCCGAGAACACTGCTTTATATGTGGTGAAGGGCTCCCAGAAGAATTGAAACAGTATCGCAAAAAGAAATCAAATGACTGGAGATAACACACTCATAAGGTCACGAAACTAGAAGTGAGACAGACGATGATGAAGGCAGCTGATGCCAGTGGGAAGCACGAAGTTTTTGAGCGTTTGAATGATGAGCAATTAGACTTGGTTGCAGTTGGCGCATGATACCACTCTGTATGCAAGACTAAACTGTACGATAAGCCTTCACAAGGCGGCCGGCCAGGAAGGGACGTAAACCTTCAGCCAAAATTGATAGAGCCATGGAAAAAATATTCTCGGTCCTTGAAGAAAATTCATCTGAATGCCAATTTTCTGTTGACGAGTTAATAAATCAGGTGGAAGAGGATGATCGCTCAGTTACGGCGACAGTGAAAGCTCATTTGCTCAAGTATGGTGATGATGTGCTGTATGTTGTTACGAAAACCAAAACATTGAAGAAGAACGAAACAGAATTGTGAAAGCAGCAGCAGAAATAGTTCTGGCAGACATCCGCTCTGTTGCAAATGGCTTAGATCAATATCCACCTCCTGACAACAACTTCCTGTGAAACTAGTAAGTCTGCAGTACCAGCCACTCTGAAGCTCTTCTTTGAAACAGGGGTCGCGAAACACAAGAAAGGCAAGTTGGAGAAGTGGAAAAAGAAGTTTATTGCATTCTCCCACGCAATCATTGCTGCAGTCAGACCCAGTTCGTTTCTTTCCCCAATCGTGATTGGAAGTGTTTATCTGTACAAAAGATTTAGCTCCAGGCTCCTCATTGATTTGCTGTCATCCTTGGTATTTTTTGCATCCTACTAGGAAGCAATTCGTTTTGAGACATCTTGCGTCCTTAGATTTCAGACAAATCCAGTGATGCAGCCCTGTTATTGTCAATTTGTCTTTGACAATGCCGGCCATAATGTTGACACACTTGACGAATTGAATACGTTCCATTCAATGGGAGGTATAATGTGTATCACTCCGCATTCTGCTATGGCTCCTGTTGAAGGAATGAAGAGACTGATCATTTGCTCTTCAGCAGAGATTGTTGAACGGTCAAACACCATTCAACTTCAGTCATGTAAAATGAAGGACGGCTTCAAAAATATCACGGCCAACGACATGAACATTGCTGACGAGATCCTACCATCTTTTGCTGACATCATCTAGCTGTATGGGAAGTGGATGAACTTCCCCGGACATCGTTGTTGGAATTGGTTCGTGGAGGAAGCAACAAAGAATACCGAATACGCCCGCTCAGCTATTGTATCCCTGCCATTCATCAATGCACCTCCTTCCGACGTTAACACAGTCTACACTTCTCTTCGGGCAGCAGCCAACAAATGTCAAGAAATTGGGCAAAAAAGTTGTGTCGTGGCCTTTGACCAACCATTGTACATGAAGGCCATGGATATAGTTCATAGTGGTGATCCAGATTTTCAAAATGTGATTGTGAGGATTGGACGTTTTCGCCACATCATGTCATTATTGGGATGCATTGGAATGGTTATGGCGGGGAGTAGGTTAAAGCAGTTGTTATCACTCCTCTATGCGCCTAACAGTGTTGACAAACTGCTCACTGGCCATGCCTACGAGGCAGCTGTTAGAACGCACATCCTCGTCCACAAGATATGGGCAGCGCTGACATGGGACATGGTTCAGATGAGTGAAGTAGAGAGAGGGGAAATGGAAAGGCTGTTGAGTGGGGACCAATCACAGATCCTTATTGAGAACAATGTAATGCTGTTAGTCAGTGACAAATTTCAGAGCACCTTGAAATCTCTTCAGCAAAGAGGTCCTACTTCAACATTGTGGGACATGTATTTCAAGATGGTCACTCTGGTGAAACAGCTCATAGAGGCCGAGCGGATGGAGAACTGGAATCTACACCTGATCACGACTAAAAAAAAGTTGCCCTTTTTTCATGCAGCTGGGCACTTGCCGTATGCACAAACTGCTCATTTTTACCTTCGGGACATGATGATCTTAGAAGAAAGGATGGATCCCGTTGAGTTTGACCGTTTCACCAGAGGAGGATCTTTTCCCATACGACGAAGTGACAAATTTTGGTGCGGTATTTGGTCGGACATGATCATCGAGCAAACCTTAATGAGGTCCAGTAAAATGAAGAGGGGCCTCACTGGTGGAAGGGGGTGTAGTGAAAGTGTTCTTGCCAAATGGACACAAGGGAACGTCAACCTACAATATGTGTGTGATGCCATGGAAGTCTATTGCCAAGTGGCTGCTGTTTCGTCTGAACAGCATGTCGATGCAAGACCCACCAGAGTGGCTAGAGACAATGCTGACTCTTGTAAACGGAAGGCATGGTTCCACTAGCATCCACCATTTCCGGAGAGTGACATGATCATATCAATAAGCAGTGGAGTTGTAGGTGAAGAGCAGGTGAATTGCCATTCAGCCCAGAAAATAGGCAAGGCTTGTATGAACAACATGATTGGCCAAAATTTCCACAGCCTCAAGTTGAAACGCAAAGATAAAGTTGTTATACTAGCCCAGGTCACACAAACATTGAAAGTTGGCTCCCAAATACTGACTGCTGTTGATCCTACGACGTTGTTTCAACGAATCTGCATAGCGAAACAAACTGACGAAGATCTGAAGCACTACTTCACCCATGAACTGGCGCCGTATCCATTATCATTGGTCAATGAAGATGGATTACGAAAGGGAACCAAATCTCTGATCTACAAGGCTTTCAAGCCAGCAGCTATTCCTACAGGCTTGTAAGATAGAATGGTTGTCGTTGTTGATGGAGGATTTCTCCTGCACAAAGTTCTGTGGGACAAATACGAATCATTTGGTGTGATCTGCAGAAAGTATGTGAGCTTCATCAACAGGCACTACGGATCAACAGTGATTGTTGTGTTTGATGGATACCCAAGTAAGGCCAATGAGTGAGGCACTAAACGCTCAGACAGGGCTTGGCGTTCAAAAGACAAGACTTCAGCTGATATAGTGTTTGATGAGAGTACACTCCCGGCTGTCTCCCAGGAGAAGTTCTTGGGAAATGAAATAAATAAGAGCCGCCTCATTCAAATGTTGAAAAAACACCTTGAAGAATCTTCCGTTTGAGTATTGGAGGCAGAAGAAGACCCTGATGTACTAATTGTGACAACTGCTTGTTCTCAGTCACCCAGCTTCAACACTGTGCTTGTATCAGTGAGGATATTGACGTCGTAGTCATCCTGTGTGGGGCTCCCAGCAATGCCAACTACAACAACGTCTACCTCTTGAAGCCAGGAAAGAAGGGGCAGGGTGACTCTTACTACTCCACCTGATCGTACCAGTTGGAGAAGAAGCACTCCCTGCTCGCACATGCCTTCTCTGGGTGTAACACGACCGCCGCACCACTCGGACTTGGGAAATTGAACCTCTGTACGCTAATTGACAGAACCCCAGCATTGAGGGAAGCTGCTATGGTATTCCACACCGCAGGTGCAACTCCAGCAGACATCAGCAGAGCTGGGGAGAAGATCCTGATGGGAATGTATGGCACTGGAATAATGCCCATCCGCAGTCTCAATGGGCTGAGGTATGAGCTGTTTGTAAAAATGGCAACGAAGGCAAAGTTCACCTTGCCCCGACTTCCTCCAACACTCGACGCTGCAAACCAACACAGCTATAGAGTGTTTCTCCAAGTTCAGTGGTGGTTGGGAAACTCACTGGACTCGCTTGAATGGGGATGGAGGCAGGAGAGCCTTGGACTCACCCCCATTTTCATGTTGCAAGAACCTGTTTCCCAGGAGCTTCTGAAATTGGTGTTCTGCAGCTGCAAACTGGGGTGCACTAGAGCATGCACTTGCCGCAAGTCGGGCCTCAAGTGCACGACTCTTTACAGGAGCTGAGGGAGATTTTGCACCAATGCTCCAACCATAGAGCTCGACTTGCAAATGGACGACGACCTTCGTGAGGAGGGAGACGAAGATGACGATGAGCCTGACGAAGAACTTGGGGGCGAGGAAGAAACCGACGATGACGCTCAAAAAGCAAATAATGCAGACCTGCCTCAGGATGAGGAGCCTCAACCTGGACCGTGAAAACGGATTAAATTTGTAATATTTCCAGTACGTACCCATCTTGGAATAATTATCATGCATTATATTCACAACTGTGAACATTCCTCTACTTGAAGTTGCCAATAAAATAATTTGTATTATTAGTACTCTTCCTCAAAAATGTCCTTCCCGATAACTTTTATGAGGATATACAAGTAATATAAATACTTAGTGAGTTTAGGGAAAGGTCTTCAAGCATTAAAATATATGCAAGGACGAAGAAACCAGCTGAACAGGTCAACATGATGAAACAATCATATTTTAAGAATGTTAGGAACAAGAAACCAGCAGTAGGTACCAAGACAACAGATTTAAAAATTTTCACGAAATTCTTTCAAATTTATTTCTGCCTGCATTCAGACGGCATAACTAAGCCTCAAAATGAAGTAAGAATTAATTCCTCTAGTCACAGACATCAACCAAGTACAAAAATGCGATAGTGTGAATTTAAGGTTTTCTCCAATTTTGCTTTAAGAGGCAGTGATATCGGCGACGTGCCCTTGGAAATTTTGATCAGTACTCATGCGAGCAGTAAACAACTGATCAGGTTAGAAATTGGCAGATATACAGAGAATTGTGGCAAAAAGTGGCTCTTGGTATATTTTTTCCAAAACTATGCAAAAAAATTGTAGTTTCAGTTATCACTGGAGAAATGACAGAATTTTGTATGGGTGCATGGATCGAATCGTAATGTCTAGGCCAATAGCCATTCCACGATTAAAAAACATACATTTTAAGCTTTATTTCATTTGATTTTATGCGAAATGAATGAGAATTCGTGATTGAAAATTGTTGATAAGAAGATAACGACAACGGATAGAAAATTGTACCGACATATAAAAAAATAGTGTACCGAAATTCCGCGCGAATGCGCTGACGAAATTTTCTCAGGAGACTCGTACGGTAACAAGATGAGTTACGTTAGCGCCGAACTAGAAGCAATCTTAATAAATTATATCTCAAAAAATTGCTCGCAATTTGCTCATGAAGAAAATAAAATTGCTCTAGCGGTAGCAATTATTAAAAAAAAGTTATTAAACAATTTCGTAACAAACACTAATTTTACGATTTCTAAGTCTTCCGAGTACGAACGGGATCTTTTCTGGGCTCAAAAAATTGCGATCTATTTGCTCATCACTGCCCCACCTTTTTATTTGCTTTCATTAACGTTTTTTTAATTAAAACTAATTATTAAATTTTCGATGTTTTGAGCCCTGGGAAAACGACAGTAACGCCGCTAGTTTTGAAACATGAAAGTAACACCAGTAAAAGCGGTTCTCAATCCAAATCGGAAATAAAAGTTCTGACGAAGGAGAGTTCCGCTGAAAAAGGTAATAACATTTTCTCTACTGATTTTTGGGAATATTACCATGACAGCGTTTAAAATAAATAAATTTGTCGTGAGAATAATAAATACTATGATTCGTAGTAATAAATAAAAGTTGTACATCTTGTACTCTAGGCTAAGTATTCCTGAGGAAGGAAACGCTGAGATATTATCCAAGTTAACGTTGTAAATAGTCTTTTCACTTTAACAATATTACCACATATGAAGAGATTTGTACTTGTTTATATTTATTTTTCATAAAAATTGATTTTATCACATCGGATGCTCGGGAAAGCTTTTACAATGCAAAAAGAAAAATGCGAGAAAGAAATTATTCTCAAATGGACAACCTACGTCAAATGTTGGACACCAGAAATATCCGACATAACAAAAAGAGTGGATATCGTCAGGTTCAATGCATTCATCGCCGAGGCTAAAGTAAAAAGTAATTATTTTCAACATTGTTTTTCTTCATTTTTTAAAAATATCTCTAATTTCCTTGCTAACGTATGACAAACTATGGAATAAATATTATTTAATATTGAAATGCTAATGTCGAAAGACAAGGAATAATGTTATAGGAAGAATATCGAGATCGATACAGTTTTATTATTTCATAGTTTTATTATGTTATTAATAATGCATTTTTTATTATACTTTACCTCATACAACAAATTACGAACAATCTTTACAAAAATGATCACCAAATGATCGGCAGGCTTCGACAAAATCTCCAATTTCGCGTTAAACAACGCTAACTTGGCTGATATCTCAGCGTTTCCTTCCTCAGGAATACTTAGCCTAGAATACAAGATGTACAAGTTTTATTTATTACTACGAATCATAGTATTTATTATTATCACGACAAATTTATTTATTTTAAACGCTGTCATGGTTCCGCTTTTTCAGCGGAACTCTCCTTCGTCGGAACGTTTATTTCCGATTTGGATTGAGAACCGCTTTTACTGGTGTTAGTTTCATGTTTCAAACTAGCGGCGCTACTGTCGTTTTCTCAGGGCTCAAAACATCGAAAATTTAATAATTAGTTTTAATTTAAAAAACGTTAATAAAAGCAAAAAAAAGGTGGGGCAGTGATGAGCAAATTGATCGCAATTTTTTGAGCCTAGAAAAGATCCCGTTCGTACTCGGAAGACTTAGAAATCGTAAAATTACTGTTTGTTACGAAATTGTTTAAATACTTTTTTTAATAATTGCTACCGCTAGATCAATTTTATATTCTTGATGAGCAAATTGCGAGCAATTTTTTGAGATATAATTTATTAAGATTGCTTCTAGTTCGACGCTAACGTAACTCATCTACGGTAACAGCGAAGGCAGAGACATATGCCGGAAAGCATTGCCGCTATATATTTATATATGTTAGACCGCGAGGTCTAGCCTCCTCCGTCGTCGTCAACTGTCACCCGACCTGCTACCGCCAGGCCTCGTGTATGTATACATATATACACACGCCAGTGCGACACCGCGCGCTACACATTAGCCCTACGTCAGGCGGACCTAGATGCTATATAAGAACGGCTAAGTGTGCGGCTCTCGAGGTTGTTTCGTCGTCGGCGATCGCGCGGACCTCGTGAAATGAAGACTCCCCTGTCTTATCGACAATGCGAATTGCAAATAATACTCGTACATTTTTCCACCGAATGAAATGAAATAAACGGCAAGAAGTGCGTATTTTCATTGCGGTCTACCTGTCTATTCATAAGTTATGATAAACTCGATGCAACTATCGGGAATATACATGTTTTATATATATGTAGATAATATATATATATATATATTTTGCAATGTTTATAACGAAAAGTGGGATTTGTTTTTCGAAATTTTCAGAAAAAATACCAAGAGCCCAATTCAGCTACTATTCTCTATGTCGTGTCCAAATTTCAACTCGATCGGTTGCTCACAGCACTCTTCCGAACGTTTTGTCTTTTTGAATCTGTAACTTTGCGTTTCTCGACGAGAGCGCAAATATATGCCTGTCTGTCGCTGATCAAAGTCGTATGTCACCGAGATCGCACTTTCTCGCCTGACGTTGACCATGCTTGATCGACGATGCTTTAGAAGCATCGTTCGACGAATAAAAATATTCGAGCCGAACATTGACGGAGAATTTTCGATTCTCGGTCGCGGTTTTCAGACTCCCAAGTACATTGTCTGACGCATATGCATTTGGCTCAAGAGAGCATTTTGACGAATCCAACGAGCCGAGTCGACACACGATCGAGGATTTTCAATTCTCGGTCGTACATCTAAAACTTGACAGCATTCTGTACATTTTTTGAATTATATTGGAGAGAACTGCAAAATGTTCACGAAATATTATGCTGCTTGAAAAAAAAAACTCTTCCGCATATATCTTTGCAGATATCCGGGTATGCATATACCCATTCACAAATATGCATGTATATATATATGGCCGAGGAAGTGAGATCGGTTCGCGCGACTTTGTTGTTTTAGCTTCGTCTATTTCTTTCCGCGGGGCACCGGCGGGGAGGGGGGTTGCATATCGCTACGAGGCCTCGACGCTTGCCCAGTCGTACCGAGGCTTCGTAGCCATGTAGTAATCTGCCCTCTCAGATCACTCACAATAATTATAAACCAATTGTCCACAGTTTATTCATCAATGTTTATTACTTTATTGGTCTATTATACACGGACTAGGTACAACCGAAATGTCTAGGTATAACCGTAATCTTCAACTCCTTTGTTAACAATGCTTTTTCTTCTAGCTTCCTTTTTGTCCTAGCGGTTCGTTCTCTAACGCTTTGCGCGCTTCCAACCCGTCCAACGGTTAACGTGCGAAGTATCTTTTCCTCTTCGCGATCGATGCGCCGCCGCGCGGTCAGATAATGATGTTGCGGTGCCGCCACATCTACTCCCCCCTTAGTGACCTAGCCGGTTCTGGCGGGAACAATACTTTTTTGGGTTTTTTACCGTACGTCTTCTTTGGCATGTCGACGGCCGAACCCCAATGATGACTTGCCATGGGTTGTTCGACCTCGCTCATCGTGAGATCATTATCATTTTTCGTATTATAGGCAGGTTTTCATCTCTCTATGGATACCGTCTTCTCTTCTCCATTTACTTCTATGACGAATCTGCGATCGTCCAGTCTTTTTACCACCTTGTGCGGTCCCGAGTATGGAGGCTGCAATGGCGGTTTTACTGCGTCGTTCCGTAGGTGTACGTGCGAGCAGTTATACATGTCCTTCAGTACAAACATCCTCGCTTTATTATGGTGTGCAGTTGGAGTCGGTCGTAGCCGTCTGATGTGCTCCCGGAATTTTTCGACGAAAATCTGTGGGTCTGCCGGCATGTCCTGGTTGATGAAGAACTCACCCGGAAGTGTGAGCGTTGTTCCATACACCATCTCCGCGCACGATGCTCCAATGTCTTCTTTGTATGCCGTCCGTAATCCTAGTAATACTGTGGGTAACAAATCTATCCACGGGATTTGACGATTACACATTAATGCTGCTTTTAATGTCCGATGCCATCTCTCTATCAGTCCATTCGACGACGGGTGATATGGGGTCGTACGAATTCTATGTGCGCCGACCATGTTGGACAATGCCTTGAATAGCTGGGACTCAAATTGGCTCCCTTGATCCGTGGTTATCGTGATAGGAGTTCCAAAACGGCAGATCCAGTTGTGGTAAAATGCATTTGCCACTGCCTCGGCTGTCATACTCTTCAGAGGAATTGCTTCCGGCCATCTTGAAAATCTGCCCATCATAGTTAAGCAGTATCTGAGACCGTTTACTGTTGGCAATTCAATCAGGTCCATATGAATGTGATTGAACCTACAGTCCGGAACATCGATGGCACGAGGTAATAGTCGGTTGTGACGCTGTACTTTTGCTTGTTGGCATGCTATACAAGAACGAACACCTTCGAGTGCGTCTTTTTTTATTCCGGGCCAAATATATGTTTGTTTCAATATCCGGCATGTGCTCCTGCCACTTGGATGTGAGAGAGCGTGTACCGAGTCAAAAGCTTTTTTCCTTAGTATTTTTGGAATATATGGACGAACGATGCCATTCGAGATATTGCAGTAGATTTTCGTGCCTGGTTCAACTGACAACAACTGCAAATTTAGCGACGAATTTTGTACCAGATCATCTATTTCTTCGTCTTCTTGTTGAGCAGATAACACTCTCGGCATTTCAATTTGTGAGATTGCCTGAATTCTCGATAGGGCGTCTGCTACTGTGTTGTCGTCTCCTTTTAGATATACTCTTTCTGTAGAAAACTGTGAACTGTAATCAAGTTGTCTCAGTTGCCTCTCTGACACTTTATCCGAATTTCGTTTGAAGGTGTGTGTCAATGGTCGATGATCCGTCCTAATAACAAAGTTTCTTCCGTCGAGAATGTGCTCAAAGAATTTTATTGAAGCAAAGATGGCCAGTAACTCTCTATCGTAGGTACTGTACTTCTTTTCCGTCAGTGTTAAGGGGTCACGTACAGTTAGAATTTTCAAAAAATCGACTTTTTTTACATTTTCTAAAAGTAGCACATTTGAAAAGTATTCTGTGAAAATTTTAGACGAATCCGACTGTTGGGTATGGAGATATGTAACTTTGAACGGAAATTTTTCTTCTGCATGTAAATCGTACTGAAAACTTTGAATGCGTTTTTCTCGAAACTATGTTTTCGAACACGGTGATCACTGTACCTCGGAAACGGCTTTACCGATCGACTTGAAATTTTGCTCACTTTTTCTACACATAATTGTCCTCCGGATGAACAAAGGATTTTTCTATGCGATTATTTTTTTTTTTTATAGCTGAAAATGTGAGCAAAATTTGGGTCGAAAGCACAACTTTGACTTCCAACATCCACCATTTTGTGAAAAATCATAAAATTTTCAAATCCTTCGATCAACCGGAGCATTATGTCATTAACTAATGATCCCTACTTTTATTTTGATTTCGGACGATCCGGTGACGAGCTGCACTGATCACCGCGGAGGACCTTTTTTTTGGGACCCCTACGTTACGTGCGGTTATGGAAAAATTTCTGCATATTTTGCAATGAAAAAATTGTATTATTTACTTCAAATATATGTCTTTTGTATGGAAAAAGATTTACGATTAATTATTTAAATGTGTCCCCAAAAAAAATTCGCAAAAACCCCCTTTTTCGAAGTCCTAACTGTACGTGACCCGTTAATTTCCGAGAAAAGAATCCAACTGGCTTCCACCCATTCCCCTCCTGCTGCTTCAGTGACGCACCGATCGCCGTGTTCGACGCATCCGAGGTAAGTCTCAAGGGTAAGTTCGGTGCTAAAAATGTATTTAATGTGGCTGCAGCTACGCTTCTTTTACAACGTTGAAATGCGCCTTCTGCGTCCGGAGTCCAAGGAACTGGTCGCCTGTCATTCTTTTTTGATTCTCTGAGGAATTCGTTGAGAGGTACTTGAATTGCCGCCAGATCCGGAACGCATCTTCGATAAAAGTTTACCAGTCCGAGAAATCTGCGAAGCTCAACAATAATTTCAGGTTTCGGGTAATCGAGAATTGCTTGAATGCGTGCGACTGGAGGTTTGTATCCGTTCTCATTAATAGTGTATCCTAGAAAAACTAACTCGGGTTTTCCTAAGACACACTTCCCAAGGTTGATTGTTAATCCGTTTTTTTGTAGTCTCTCGAATACGATTTTTAAGTGTCGTTTATGTTCGTCTGCATCTTCCGATGCGATAAGAATGTCGTCTATGTATACTATCGCAAAGTTCAGGTCTCTAAATATCGAGTCCATGAATCTTTGAAATGTTTGAAACGCGTTTCTTAATCCAAAAGGCATGACCAGGAACTCGAACATCCCTAGAGGAGTTGTTATAGCTGTCTTCTGGATGTCTTCCGTCGCCATTGGAATTTGATGATATGCTCTGGTTAAGTCGAGCGTTGAAAAAACCTTTTTTTTATACAGGTTGATAAAAATATCGTGACTGTGTCCTGTGGGATATCGATCCGGTATCGTTTTTGAGTTTAGTGCTCTGAAGTCCCCACACAAATGCCATCCTCCTGTTTGTTTTGCTTGGAGGTGAATCGGACTTGACCACGGGCTTTTTGACGGTCTAATCATGTTCCGTTCCAATAGGTACTCGAGCTCCTGGCGCAGAGCTTCTAATTTCTGTCCCACTAATCTCCGCGGGCGATGAGCTATTGGTGGGCCTGTCGTCTCGATGTAATGCGCAATGGTCACCTCTTCTACGTTTTGCGTTGCATTCGCTGGTTTCGTGATGCTTGCAAATTGCTCAAGTAATTCGGCGTATTCATTGTTATTGTTGATCGTCGAAATGCTGTGTATCGACGTTTGCCGTATCTTTCCTTCCGAAGAGAGCTTAGTCCCAGCGTCTATCAAGCACTGGTTTTTTAAATCGATCAGGAGACCATGGTGTGCTATAAAATCCGCTCCAATGATAGGAGATTGCACTTCTGCAATTATGAAAGGCCAACTGAACCTTCGACGCAAACCCAAGTCAAGTGTAAGGATTTTTTCGCCGTAAGTGCTGATTTCTGTTTTGTTCGCTGCATAGAGAGTGAAAGATTGTTTTTTCAGTTTTCCTGTTACCAATTCACGGGGTATTACTGTCACCGCGGATCCAGAATCTACAAGGTAAGTTAAGTTGGTATTTAGGTCATTCATATGTAAGCGGTTTTCATTGTTGGGAATGTTGCCTATGCTGTCCGCGACCGCTTCGACGAGGATCAGCGCCTCTAGTTTCCCTGGTTCCCTGGTCTCAGTGGAGGCTGGAATGCGCATCGACTAGGCGTACACGGAAGTGTACACCTAGTCGATGCTGAACCGAACCTGTGATGGTAGTAACATATTCCATTCGTCGATTGTCTTGACTTGCCTCGCGAACTTGATCGAGGCATGCGTGCTTGTCGCTCTTGGCTATAACTTCCTCTTTGGGTTTCTTCCACTTTTGAACAAAGCGTTTTCACCTCCGCTCTTAATGTTGCTATCTCTTTTTCCATGCTCACTCGCCACGCCCGGATCTCTTTTCCCAACGTTGATACGTGAGAGTCTACTGCATTGACTGTCGAGTCCGGTACTGCCATTTGTGATTGCGCCGTGCACCGTGGTGTCGCTGTTGCCATCACACTAGCACTGTAGCATGATTCAATAATTGTGTCTGCGATTTCTGCCAGCTTCATTAGCGACAGATCGGTATGGCTTAATAATGCCGTGCGTATGTTTGACGGCATGCAGTGTATGAATCGGGACCGAAGAAATTCCTCCGAGACCATGTCTTCTCCCAAATCACTCATTTCACGTAGAAGCTGTGATGGTTTCCGGCTATCAAGGTGCAAATCGTTTAAGAATTTCCGGATCTGCGTTTCCCTCGAATCTGTAAAACGACTTATAAGTATTCGTTTTATCGCCTCATACCTGTCTTGTACTGGCGGATTTCGCATGAAATCTGTTATTTGTTGCAGTGCCTCCGCATCGAGTGCTTCTATGACGCAGTCGTATTTTTTCATATCACTCGTTATCCTCCTATTGTTGAATGTAGCTTCTATTTGATCGAACCATCTTTCTGGCAATTTTGACCAAAAATGCGGCAATCGGAAATATTCGACTGGTTCTCCTCAATTTCTAATATTCATTTGGCTGTTGTCCTGATCGATTTGCGATGAAGATGCGCTTTCTTCCACACCCCCCGCTGTTCGTGTTGCTTCCCGGGTTATTACCATGGTGCAGCCACGTGTCCGTTTTGTTAAGGGTTGTTACTTTTATCGTGCTTATCACGTCGGGGTCACCAATTTGTAGTAATCTGCCCTCTCAGATCACTCACAATAATTATAAACCAATTGTCCACAGTTTATTCATCAATGTTTATTACTTTATTAGTCTATCATGCACGGACTAGGTACAACCGAAATGTCTAGGTACAACCGTAATCTTCAACTCCTTTGTTAACAATGCTTTTTCTTCTATGTAGCTTCCTTTTTGTCCTAGCGGTTCGTTCCCTAACGCTTTGCGCGCTTCCAACCCGTCCAACGGTTAACGTGCGAAGTATTTTATCCTCTTCGCGATCGATGCGCCGCCGCGCGGTCAGATAATGATGTTGCGGTGCCGCCACAGCCATACGCGCGCCATACCATCTATCGGTAGTCAGCAGTGGCTCTTAGCCAAATGTTACGAGTTCTACACTACCGCGCCGAAAGCGAAGCCGCTGAGTGTTTCGCTGGGTATCACTGCCTCTTAACAAATTCAAAATTGGCCCAATTTAGAAAAATTGGTGTTTTTTGAAATCACGGATTGATGCTCTACAATTTTTAAGGAAGGGCTGGGGGGGGTATTGATCAAATTGATGTTGGAAGGTTGCAGCTCATTGAAAATGGGTAAAACACAGTTTTTGGTAAAGTTGGTAAATTACCTATTTTTTGGACTTCCATAGAAATTGAACCATTGGACCAATTTAAGAAATTTGATTTTGAATCGACGCACAAGTTTGTATTCTTTACTTTACTATAGGACGATTATTCAGAAAATATGGACAGTTTTCAAATTGTAAGCGAATAACTGCAAAAAGGCCGAAAATTTCGTGGTTTTGCGCCCACCAAAAGTAGTGCACCGGGCGTTCGAGGTCAGGAATACGATTTCACCATACCAAACGACCCTAAAAACCTATTGAAAAAATGTTGTTGAGGCAAAATCCTCTATATACTGGGCTACCAGCACAATCGCCAGATTTAAATCCAATAGAGAATATGTGGTATATTTTGGACCGGAATATTAATAACGGTAAAGTAACGTACAAAAAAAATTGTTATGCTTTGCGGGAGACCTGTGACAAAATCGACGAACAGCAAATTCACAACCTTGTCGAAAGTATGACTCAGCATTTACAAGCTCTTATTCAAGCAAAAGGTGGGCACAACAAATATTAGATGGGAGACATATTTTCTTTTTTTTTATCGCGTCCGTACTTTTTTTTGTCCAGCATAAAATTGACACCCCACGCGCTAAAATTATTTTTGTTCACATTTCCAATAATTGTGACAATGTTTCTGTGAAAATATAAAAGTGAATTAATAATCTTTCGATGGGACTGCTTTAGAAGTACTTCATTAACGATTTTTGTAACGATAATAGCACCAATATTTAAATTCAAACGATGGGTACTTTTTTTTTGTCCGGTACTGTAAATACGATACCAAACTTGAGTTGGCCAGAGTGGCACCACCATAATTCCTTTACTATCCTCTACTCTAATTTTTTCTAATACTTTCTAATAATAATTTCTAATACTGATGATTGAGAACGGGGATGGAGAGGGTAAATGGAAAAGGGTTTCCAAGCCTCCATGAAAACTTCTACCTTCAATGCCCTCGGATCTTTTTTCCAAGAAAAGTATAAACTCGCATTTTGCATTCGTTCGAGATGCCAATAAATGAATCATAGTGTTCGGAAAAGTGCGTAGTGCCGGGAGTTCGTGCGAGAGGTCAGCAGTTCTCGGCCTTTGACTCTCGTGCGGACTCGGCGGTACTCGAACTCCCGAACTGTACCCCCACTCATCCGTCATCGATCGACATCGATCCCGGCGTCTTCTTCATTACTTCAACCGGGAACTTCTACTGCGAACGTCCGTTTTCATTGTACGCTTCAAAGTTTCTAGTTTTCATAAATCGACCTCGGCATTCAAACACGGCAACCTTCTTCTAACTCAGTGAATTAATACGATGTACGATTGGTTTTCTTCTCTGAGATCTATTCTTGTGATTGTGGCACTTCGATCGTGAATTTACTTAAAAAGAATCGGCTCTCTCTAAGGACGAATTCTAACGGCCACGTGCGCATTACCGAGCGACCGCCATTACGCGCGTACCGTGCAACACGTTTGTGCCTTTGTTAATAAATTCAGTTTATTGTTTTGTTAACTTCAGTGTCCCAGCAAGTTATTCACGGACCCTTCAACTTCCTTCTTCAGATTTCCTCGAGATTTTCCTAGCTTCGTCACCTCAGAACCAGATATGCGGTCTGTCACCAGACAAATAGGTTTTTCCGATTTTATCATAATGTTATTAACCGCTATTTGCGATCAGGAGTACTCGGTTTCAGATTCAAGACGGTGGGGCTCGAAATCTGTTTCGATATTATCTTTAGAACAAATATAAGAAGCGAACACCCATAGATTCCTCATTTCAAACCAATCCAAAATGTTTTGAGCTATATCATTCAATCTCAAGAAAATTACGACTCCCATTTTATTGACATATGCAATTGTTATAGTTTTGTGTACCCTCAACAATATATCGGGTTTTTATTAAATCTCTTATAAACCACTCAAGAGCAAAAAGAACTATCAATAACTCTTTTACGTCAATATATGATTGCTGTTATTTTAAGTTTTAACCATGGGCATGGGTTCGACTACCATTACATACGGCCCGCCAGCCTGACTGAGATGCATCGTAAAAAATGTCCATAGTGGCGTTACGATCCGAGGATCGTTACTTAACGAACTTGAAATAATTCCAATCCTCATTTAACATATCGCATAATCTAAGAACTTCACTTACCATCTGCTACAACCCAAGTATCGTCGTCTAACGCACCTTGTACAACTCGCGAAAACCGCACAATACGAAAATTCACAAACGACACACCGCCTGGCGTGCGTACTCATTTGATACGCATAAGACAATTCGTTATTGATTTTTAACCGAAATTCCTCAACTACATACACGAGAGGAGGTATTGGAGTCACCACTCTCAAATGAATTGATTAGCCGGCACCTTCACACGTTCACCTTCGTTCCTCAACTGGTAGGCCCTTTCTTAGCACTTCTTGTAGACGAATAACTAAATCTTTAAGGACTTTACACATTATCCGACACGGGCCGTGGCGTGTCGTGTCAGCGCGTGCCGACACCGACCGACAATTTTTTCGCGTATGTCACATTGCATCTATCATGTAACGGACCGGAATTGTCGGTCGGTGTCGGCACGCGCTGACACAACACGCCACGGCCCGTGTCGGATAATGTGTAAAACCCTTTATGCATCGGTGGTTCAAAAACGGCATCAAACAATTACCTTGGCTGGCGATACTTCAACGACAAGAACTTCTTCTTTCTGTATATCAGTTTCCGGGGGGGGGGGGTTGTTTTCTTATCTCCCTCCCCATCCAGAGATATATTGGGAGCTCTTTCCGAAGTTGGAACTATATGATCTACTGATTTGAGGGCAAGTCCAACCTGCCAGTTAGACTCCCCCTGCGATATATCATCATGTTTTACAGAATGTTCTCGAAGATGACGTTTCTCACTGCTTACACTTCGATCTCGATAATCGTCTCGAGTGTCAAACGAATGATCACTATCACTACAGTGATTATTACAGTATCACTACAGTGATTAAAAAGACTGGGTACATATGTCACTACAGTGATATATGTACCCAGTCTTTTTAAGAGTTAACTTACCGAATTTAATTATAACTTTATCGAGACGTTTTAGTCTTTTATTGTGAGACCTTTTATATCATACTATTTCTCGTCTTGCCCATTCTCTTCCTATAATTAATAATTAATAATAGATTATTATTCTTAGTTAGTGTGATGTAATACTATCGACACAACGAAGTAGACCGGCACGTACAATTGCGACGGATGCCGAGTCAAAATTTTTGTTTGACTTTGAAGAATGTGGCGACATCGGTATAAGGTAGGTAGGTAAATCTACCACGTGCTGACAAATATTGATGCGGAGACTAAGACTTCCAGATTTTTTACAGTTTTTTTTTTTCGATCACAAATTTTTTAATCGATCCATTGACCCGTTGTTTCGGACCGATTGATCAAAGTTTACAAAAGAATTAAAAGACTAAGAATTTTAGAAATAATCATATTTTGGAACAAATAATTTGGTTAAAAAAATTGTTTGAATAAATAATTTGGGAAAAAAATGTGTAAAAAAACATGAAAAAACCCATACTAACTCATTTTGAAGCAACTCGAGCCTTCTGTACCTTCATTTTCCTCATTTAAAAAAAAAAAAACAAAATCATTTTGAAGTTTTTTTTTTAATGAGGAAAATCAAGGTACAGAAGGGCCGAGCTGCTTCAAAATGAGTTAGTATGGGTTTTCAAATTTAAACAAAAACATTTTTTTTTTTGCAAATTTAATCTAAAAAAATTTTTGTTTGCAAATTTAAATAAAAACAACATTTTTCAAATATTTGTAAAAAATGTTTTTTTTTTTACATTTTTTCCCAAACTATTTATTTCAAAATATTATTATTTCCAAAATTCTTGGTCATTTATTCCTTTGTAAACTTTGATCAACCGGTCCGGAACAACGGTTCAATGAATCGATTAACAAATTTACAGGGGTATTGAGGGCACATTAAGCTGTGAAAAATTCTAAAAGTCTTAGTATTCCCATCAATATTTGTGAATATGTGGTAGATTTACTAAAGCAACGAAAAAAGTCACTTTTTTATACTTTTCTCAAATCGATATGGAAGATAAAAAAAAATCGTAAAAATTTCAAAACGATCTTATAAGAAATTTTTTCAAGTTTTCAAAACTATCCTTGAATTTTCTGTGCGTTTATTGGTTGCTGAGATATCGACGACCAAAGGCAAAAGGACCTTTTTTCAGTAAAAGTCGGATATCTCAGCGAAAAATTGACCTAAAGTGGCAAATAAAAAATAAAGTTGAAGCTGAAATAACAGACTATCTGGTCCGTATATTTGTTTAGGTAAATAAACAAATTCCAAGCCCGTGGACCAAATAAAAAAAGAGAAAAATCTTGAAAATGTATCGTCGCGCTATTTCTTTTAATTACGTAATAACTGTAGCTCATAAAATTGTTTCGCCAGGAGATCTCAAAACTAAAATCTTGGATCTTCAAAATTCTTTTTTTTTATCTTGATACTACCATTTTTCACTGAGATACAGTATTTCAAAAAACACACAAAAATTGAGGACATTTTCTTGCTCCTTGAATTGTTGTGTTGAGTGTATTATAATGATAATATATAATAGTAATATGTTATTATTATATTATTAGAATAAAAATCGCAAATAGTTTCTTACCAACCGCATAATATCTATAACTCTGTACTGAATATCTGCGATTTGAAACGTATCATTTATAATATACACTGCCGGCGAAAAGTTTCCGGACAAAAGTTGAAAAGATCGCCGGTACGGTTTTTTATGCCATTTCGCCGGTAGTTGCCAACGCCATTTTTAACAGGAAGGATTTACCTTCATTTTGGCTATTTTCAACTAATTTTACGATTTTTTTTACAATTAGCACCCAGTTTTGAAAAAGAAAATGTTTTGTCGTTTTTTTGTTCTTTTATGAGTAGACCCCGTTTGCAGTAAAAATATGTGTAAGGCATTACTTTCACCAATATCATAAAGAGGAAAGTCTAAGCTTCAATTTCATTTTTTAGAAAATTGTCTACGAATTTTGTTTCCAAAGATATTGTGTTTTTTAAGAAAAAATAGACAATTTGAAAATTGTTCCGGAGGACGAAAACGATGAGGTTTACAATAAAACCTCAAGATGGTAGAAAGTTGTATTACTTCTTGTTGAGTTCACGAGTTTTTTCAAATTTTGGCATTTATGCCATACTGTCCATGTACGGGTCACAGTCGTCTTATTTGCATGAACGGAATTCTCGGAGAAATTAGTCTGGCATTAAATCCAGTAGAGGTAAATACACTGGTATTGCAGGGTATTTAAACCCGTTATATAGTGAAATTGTAGGATTTTTTTTCGTCAGTGTAGTTCGCCAAGTACAATAGATAGGTATTTTATCCTATTAAATATCCGGTAGTATTATTTACAAAATTTCTTCATATTCTGCAGCGTACTTTTTTAAATCATCAGTGAACCATAATCGATTGCAAACGGAGAACGCCTGGCCAAAGTTGTTGAACGTCACTATCAAGTTGAACAAGACTAGAATTAAGATAACTCATATTCTCATCATTTAATACGGCGCTTGTTGAAGGATTATTTGGTGCAAACTGATTCTCTGTGTTAACCACGTTGTCTAGTTCACGAGATGTGAGGTTATGTTCCCCAATATCAGTGTAAGAAATGGGAATTAATAAGTATTTCTTAGCACGAAACTTTCGCACACGGTCTGTTCAACTTTTTGCTAGATTTTTCGTCATCCGTTTTTTATCACGGCATTCTTTTTGACGTTCCACATTTGATTTCGGCATCATCAACGGTATATATATGTTTGTATATTATATGAAATGGCAATGAAATCGGACGCATTGGTTAGGTATAAACTGTGACGCACCATAAATCTCTCTCTCTCTCCCTCCCTCTCACTCTTTCTCGTAGCTCGACTATGAACCCTACGCATACACTCGCATTCGCCCCACTTCGTTCGAGCGGCAGAAAGAGTGGGGAGTCAGAATGCTAGCTCGGTTTACCATCCCCACCACTTCCGTTACGCATTTTCGTTTCATCCAAATCGGTTTTACACCTATCGCGCCTAAAAAAGTTTCACTCCAAAATAATTATATCATGTAATTATCGAGGAGACGTACTGGCTTGAAAAAAGCATTCGATACCAAAATGATAAGTAGGTGTCAATTGTAGTAAATAATAGTAAGATTATTCAGTAAAGAATACTGCGACCTATGCACTTGAATATAAGATTTAAAGCATTGCGAGTATTTTCTCATTAAAGATGTGCGCTACTTTACGGCGTGAGTTGAAATAACGAACCGGACAATCGGATAGGCGATACCTTCGTAGCTTTCAAGGGACAGCTTCTCGTAGTATAAAGCGAATCTTGCCACGAGTAAGGTTCTCCGATGAATATTTTTTCGAACGGCTATTTCCATCGCCATTGATTGAAATCGGCAAAACATTATTTGTGACTCGGAAGATTTCCATGAGGGCTTCTCATCTTTTGTAAGCATTGAAAAATGTATAGTAGTTGCACATTCCAAGTATGCGAATCTTGACTTAAAAGTTTTTTTCCCAAGACAAAAATTGACATCACAAACTCGTTTTATGCATCCCTCGTTCCTTCTATCTGAATCCAAAATGGTTTTATTCTGAACGTCTTCTTATAATCAAATGCCTCGATTTTAAAGCTTAAATAGATCCGCGACGTCCGACATTGCGATGGTTGCGTACAATCTAATCCAGAGGGTATAAAAGAATGAAGATGAGATTCTTTTTTGAAAGGATAAAGGATTCCAATCGACGCAGGAGTTTCCATTTCAGACATGCTGACCTCAATGTATTCGACCCTTTCAGCTACTGGTTTTCGTGCCAATTCGGTAAAGTGGGCCAACTCGCCGAGTCGTTTCGTCACCCTACCACAGAACATTCTAAAACCTTTCAGACTGTACACGCAATCTCAAATACACGATTTCATCCCTTTTCGAACGGCATCAAATTTTGTGCATCGTAAACGCAAATATGTAGATTCGCTTACATATGAAAATCGTGCAACGATTTTCGGTCGAAAGTGTTCCCCATTAAATCGCATATATGAAGAGCCGTACAAATCGTTTCGAATGAGAAAAACATTGTATCTCTTTTCATTGATTTTGTTTGGAAATTTATTTAGCGTATTACGCTGACTCCAAACTCATGCAATCGAAATACGTAAAATTATACACGATTCTTGTGAAAGAAGAAGTGAAACTTCTTCAGGCGCGGTAGGTTGTAAAACCGATCTGGATGAAACGAAAATGCGTAACGGAAATGGCGGGGATGGTAAGCCGAGCTAGCGCTCCGACTCCCCACTCTTCCTGCCGCTCGAACGAAGCGGGGGAAGTGCGAGTGTTTGTATTCATAGTCTAACTACGAAAAAGAGTTAGAGGGAGAGAGATTGATTGATTGATTAGATTAATATGCCCAAGAATTCCTATAGGGCAACAATACAAAATCAGTACATTTACAATAACTTAAAAAATAATAAAAATAATAGGATTAAATAGCTGTCTGCTAGCTTATGATTTTATAAAGCATGTTAAAGCATGCTGACTAGTACCAAGTAGTTTTACAGCTCGTCTACTTACAGGCTAGTTGCTAGCAGCGTAATTCACATTTCGATAGAGAGAGAGAGAGAGAGAGAGAGTTATGGTGCGTCACAGCATGTCACAGTGTATACCTAACCAACGCGTCCGATTTCATTGGTATTTCATATAATATACACAAATATATAAATCGCTGACGATGCTGAAAACAAATGCGGAACGACAAAAAGAATGCCGTGATAGACAACGGGTGACGAAAAATCTAGCAAAAAGTTCAACAGACCGTGTGCGAAAATTTCGTGTTAAGAAACACTTATCAATTGCCATTTCGCACACTGATATTGGAGAACATAACCTCACATCTCGTGAACCACACAACGTGGTTAACACAGAGAATCAATTTGCAGCAAATAATCCTTCAAGAAGTGCAATATTAAATTATGTGAATATGAGTAATTTTAATTCTTGTGTTGTTCGACCTTATAGTGACTTTGAACGCCATAAATCAGTTGATAATGAATTTTTAAAAAAATTATAAATAACAACGTTGGCCATGCGTGCTCCGTTTGCAATCGATTATGGTTCACTGATGATTTAAAAAGTACGCTGCAGGATATGAAGAAATTTTGTAAATAATACTACCGGATATTGAAATGGATAAAATAGCTATCAGTTCTACTTGTCCAATGCCGCTCTTGAGATTTAATTAGGCTTGGCGGCTTGTTCGATTGGTTCATTATTCATTCAGTTCGTTATAATTTGCTGTATTGGTCACTACGGAGCCAATACATCGACATTATTTCATTCTTGTAGTGTAAAACAGATGTGCTTTTTTTTCGTTTTCAATGTAGTATTTCAGATAAGAACTTCAGTATGACCAATTAAATCATAATTGAATACTTTTCCCAATTTTTGCCTTTATTATTTTGATTCATTTGGATAATCGAATTTATAAATTGAAATTTTATTTATGATATTTATAATTTTTATTTATTTATTCGATGACACTTAAATTTATAATGAAGTAGGAGTTTTATTCGATATCTATCCTGTTTTGCAGTGAGGTGCCACACAGGATTTCGTCATTTCTACGCGATCAATTTGTCAATGAGAGTTTTTTTTTATTTTTACACCGATTTAACACGAAATGCGGAGAAGAGAGAACTGCACGGCTTAGGTTAGTCTCGCAACATCCCCCGATCACAGCACCGCACGGTGGCAGCGATGAGAATAAAAAGTTTGGACACTAAGCGGCCCACTTTCTGCCTATGCAATGTGACCGTCGTTTTCAGACCTGTATATAAGAGCGTGGATGAACCCCACTCTCATGCTAGTTCGCTTGCACTTATGCGTGTCTGCCGATAACTGTATCTCACTCACTCTTGTATCAGCGACACGCTCGAAAACTAAGAGAGGATTAGATGCTAGCCGTTCATGAATCGTGTTGGAGATTTTTCTTTAATAAATTTTGTTTTTCATCGAAGTTTAGTAACTTTTTTTCGAAAATATTGACTCCTGCTTTTAGTAAAAATGATTCTTTTTCTTAATCACTCTGTAAAAGAATATGTGCATATCAATTTGCCGCGCTATCATAACTGTATGACATGTAAAAAAAGCATATTCAGATACGGAATGTTATTTAAAGAATATCGAGATGAATCACAAAAAATTAACAAATATTATTTAACAGGATAACAAATTACATTTGCTTATGCGTTGAATGTTTTTGTGGTCCAATTTTTCTGCCAAACTGAAGTATGCGAATATCCCAAAGAAATAAGAAGAATGTTTGATAATAATAATAGTGAACAAAATATGAAATCCTTTGTATGACTTAAACATTTTAGATTTTTGACGAATTTGGTATTTTATCTTCATAGTGATTTAAAAATCGCGACAATTTATCAACAACTTGTTTTGCGAAAAAAACATCTGCTTAAAATTTTTTCCGTGAGGAGTCAATATTTTATTTTTTTTCCATTTACAATTTTAGTTGAATCGCGAATAATTTATTTCTCGGTCATAATCGATAAATTTTCATTTTCTGAAAAAAAAGGAAAAAAAAATTGCATGCTGGGGAATCCATCAGTCAACCCTCACATTGCCATATCTGCACGCTCACCGAATGACTATTTCACACACTTAAGTCATAATGAATCATTTATCGATCTCATTCATCAGGGAGGCTCAATTTCGCACGGTTAATTCAGAATAAGATTGTTCAACTTTCTAGGACAGAAGCATCTTTATTGGCGGTTATGAATAAAATCCATTTTCGCTATTACACAAGCTCTACAAATAAAAAAAAAGAATGCGCATGCCTGGGTTTCGGAATCTGGTTGCCTTACGTCGAGACCCTTAGTACCCCAACCACGAGGTACACAGCTCGTGAGTGCGATCGAGAGTGAAACAGTACCCCATGGGGTACATGGCTAAACCGTTAGGTGCGAGAAAGCGCGCGCTATAACCCCAGCGTCAGTGTATACGTGCACACAGATATTAGACAGCGCCACGGTGGCTGGGGTTAGCATTAAGTGAACCCCAGCCAAGTGCGCCCATATGGCCTGTGGTTCTATGTAAATCTATGTTCTCTGGTAATATTGCCATTATATTAGTTTGCATCAACCTCCACACTCTGTTGCTCTCCTCGCTCTGACGCCCCCTGCTCATTCTCGTATGAATTTCATTAGGATGTCCGAACGAAGTTTCACTTCAGCCGTGCGGTCTAAGCACACACCAGTTTTTTTTACAAAAACTGTATCGTATTATACGGGGTCTTGAAAAAGAAAATAAATACAGTTATTTATAATCATTTCTGATGGCCAAATGTATATGAATATTTATTGCGAATATGCCAAGTTTCCCACTGACAAAAATCTGCCATGGAAAAGTACGTTTCAAGTGTGTGCCACGTCCATTTCAAGTGTATTTCGTTACACGGTTGAACGTTCTTTTATGAGTGCCGTCGACACGAACTTCTCCCACAGAATAGTGCGTTTCAATCGCGTTTCGAAACGCGTTTGTCTCGTGCTTTTTGTATTACGCGCGGCCGATAGGTAGCGCTTATTGGCCATCCCGCTTTGACGAAAATATCAGTCTCTCGACCGCGATGAAAAGCACGAGTCAACCCACTATTCCAAAAAGGTTGAAGTCTCTATGGTTTGAGTCTATCTTATATCTATATTATGTCTATTTACAGCTTATTATATTACAGTATTTTATTACGATATTAACTTGGGAATGATTCTTATTTAAGAGTAATAAGGAAGCGTAGTAAAGCGTGTACCAAGCATGTAACAAGCGTGTTTCAGACCAGACAATACTACGTGCAAAGCGCGTACCAAGCGCGCTACGTAACGCGCAATACACGCAGTAAAGTGCGTACCAAGTAGGTTTCAAAACGCGCTTTGCACGTACTTAAATCGCGGTTGATTTTGTCGGGGAAGGAGCAGTACGTTACCGGCAGCTATCGAATAAAGAGCGACATTATACTCCTGCCACTGCTTCCAACCGTTCTCATCCCACGCTATTTTATTTCGTGAGAATCCTCGTGTCATGTTTGCATTTATAATATCTTTGGAGGTGGTATGGCAGGCTATTCCAAATGTGAATCTTACAGTATCATATTGGGAAGGATTGTAGCGTGCATGAAACACACTTTTTTCATATTCAGATTTTTCAAAAAATAATTGCAATCCGCGGTTTTTTCGAAAATTTCTTTTAATAAGAGTACTGCCAAGCCCCTGACTGGAGTTCCATTAGAAACTGTATCGGCCCCATCAAATAACACTATTGTCTAGTTGCGTTGCGTCGCGAGACGGAATCGTGGACAATTATTCTATCTCTGAATTTTTAAATCATAATTACAGTCATTAATTTTAATTTCACAAACTCTTGCCACATCTGTGGACCAAATCTTACAAACAGTATTTGAGGGATAACAGAACTTTTATTACACGTCAATCCTCGATATATTTATTTGTGGGATTTTGTCTTTACCTAATGCTTCGCGAAATTTGTAGTTTTTGAGGAGGAATTATTTTTGGTAGTTAGTTATTTTTCGAAGGTTCGGCGCGACACTTCTTTTTCTGCAATCCTGTGGAAATTTCATCAGCAAGACTTACAATTAGTCATTCTGAATGACTCTTAACATTTTGGGTGTTCACATAATTAAAATATTCCGTTCAAGTTATAAAATGTCCATTGTTTAGAGAACCGCGTAGTTTCATTTATTAACCCATCCATCAACAACAAATACCTTCACTCCCTTAATAATACACTTAATTTTTTTATTTAAACCAATCTTTGGTCATTTAGGAACATTATTTTAAATATAAATCTTGAGTAACAATGTCAAAAAATGTAAAAAAAAGTCTTAAACCTAGAACTTGCCCCGTGCGTACTCTTAGGCTGCTGCATGGCAAAGAGTACGCCGTGAGAACTTTTCCTTAAGAGTGCGCATGAGAGCGGAGTGATCATCAGTCCTGGCAATAACTACAAGTAAAAGCCCCAAATTCGATGTACTCAACATAAACTCCAAGGCAAAGAGGGCATATAACTACTTCTCGACCTGTACTTGTATTCGACGATTGTGGAGTATTTCTAGAAGTCTTATTTGTTTTATTTCTCTTATTTGTGACTTTCTTATTCTTATTTCCTTCTGATTTCTCAGAAAGAAATAAGTGTTTTTAGTGCTTTTAGTTTATTGTTACAATAATTTTAAAGGCATGTCAAATGGTGACACAACTTCTCGATAAAATGAACGTTAGAAACACAAGTATCAAGGATAAAACATTTGGTGGGTGCAAATTAATCGTAAATCTTAAAAAATATGGTTAAAACTATTAAAAAAATAAGATCAAACTCATCGAAAATCCGTTATTAGTCATAAAATTGTAAATAAATGCCGTAATGAAGCGAATGTTTGTCCACCGATTTGTGGACATATTGCGTATTCGCCAATACACGAAATATTAAAATAATTAAAAGCACAGCGTACTCTTTGGTAACGCGCACTCTTTGGTGGCTCTACCCGAGTCGAAATTTTTTGAGGAATCAAGAATAGACAGCATCGAGCGGACTGCTGAGGGTCGAGGCGAGGCTACGATGCATACTGGATGGTATATGCGTGCCCCCTCATAGAGCCTCCAAAATGGCATAAACTTTACATTCGGGCCGAGCGGAGGTTACTGGAGGGCACATAGGCCCTACCATAACCGCCCGGGGAACCTCGGCTCGAGGAACTTGGTATCGAGAGCGGCAGTACCGGAGGGCACGTTTTCGAACTTGGCATCGAGAGCGGTAGTACCGGAGGGCCCGTGATGCCGTCAGATTCGAGCTGGAGGCCACGTTGGCATCGAGAGAAGGCCGGCGGCCTGTGCACTACAAAGGAAATAGGCTCTAAGAGGCTAAGAGGGGCAGTGAAAATTTCGACTCGGGTTATCCTACGGTTATCAAAATTAAACACTGTAATTACGATGTTTTTTCAAAAACAGACTATTCGTACTTTTTATCGTACGAATGATTAAGTCCATTAGTTTTTTTAGTGAAGAGAATTTGTTTTAAATACGGCGCTGAACCAAGCATACCCTAATACGTGTAACTGTATTCGAACAAAGTTGGCTATATCCGTGCTAACGCCCACATGTGCAAGATGTTCACAAACGATGGAACCAATGTTTATTCAATACTCTATGCAATCAACATATAATTTAACATTTCAACAAACATACCGTGGTTGCTGATAGATATACTTGCTCTATCACATTGGACAACATTTGAGAAATATATGATAGGTATATAGCAGCATCCGAATAGACGTACAGAAGAAAAGTTATGCGCGCTGTTTTATCATATGTGACTTTATCATAAATGTGAAAGCTCGTGTATACCAACTAATACAGGTTCGCTCGCGAAGCTAAAAGTGTGGAATACATATCAACGCTGGTAGAGAATTCCGCTAGAAGGCAATATAATGGTAGAATCTTATATGTTCCAGAGCCGCCATGAACGCACACGAACAAGGTTTGCGACAAGTCTCCCCCAGCCTGCAGAACCGAAATCCTCACGGTAAACGGAAGAAAGGTAGTAACTCGTAACGAAAGTCGAGCCATTCTGGGCTATAAACGGCAAACCCAAGAGCACTGGTCCGAGAACGCGCATGGCAGTCGTTGCGCCCACGGTCGTGTAATTGAACGAGAGTTCGTTTCCACCGCAGTAGATCGTCGTAACGTCCAAACTTTCGCATATTCAGTCCGCTGTATTCACTCTCCGTGCGTATATAATGCCCAATAAAGGCATTATACTACTTTAGTACGTGAAGCTTGATTACACGGGGATTCGTTATTATAGAAATAATTGGTCCTATTAAATATTTCCTGGTTGTGCAAGAACTTCCTATAGTTTGCATTTTGTAAATTACAATCAGTGACAAAGTTCTTTTTACTTCCAAAGCCGAAAAAATTTACTGAATTTCGATCAGATGATAAAGTTGGTTTTTTGACCCAGTCTGTGCTTCAGGTTTGGCAAATCGGTCGAATTATTTTTATTTACAGTTAGAGAGAGTTAGAGAGAGAGAGAGAGAGAGAGAGAGAGAGAGAGAGAGAGAGAGAGAGAGAGAGAGAGAGAGAGAGAGAGAGAGATACGTTTATTTCGTGCCCTGAGACTGCGTCCCCTAAGAGCACCGTGCCAGTAAGTGTACATCAAGACAGAAAAAGCTGAGCCGTACTAGCTAAGATAAAGAATACAGAATAAATAATAAGAGTAAATAGTACGTATAGTAGTATGTAGTAAGATAGTACTAGTAGTAATTAATAATAACAATAAAAGTACTCTAATACTAGTACTAATTAATAATAATAATAATAATAATAATAATAATACGAGAGAATGTAATAATAAATAAGGACTTGAAGAGGTCGAGCCCGACCCACTCCGTCACTGCTGCGTGCCTCGCGCCAGTAGCAGAGCTCGAAAGGCTCCCTTGAAACCACCTATCGATACTTGACGCCTTAGGGTATCAGGCAGCGCGTTCCAGAGGATGCTCGCCGTCACCGCGAAAGAGACTCTGTATTTCTCCGTGCGAAAAGCCGGAACAAGGCAATCCGACGTCGAGTGCTGCCGCCGCGTGTCATGGTTCCCCATTGGAACAGCCCGAGTCGAAATTTTTTGAGGAATCAAGAATAGGCAGCATCGAGCGGACTGGTGAGGGTCGAGGCGAGGCTACGACGCATACTGGATGGTATATGCGTGCCCCCTCGTAGAGCCTCCAAAATGGCATAAACTTTACATTTGGGCCGAGCGGAGGTTACTGGAGGGCACATAGGCCCTACCATAACCGCCCGGGGAACCTCGGCTCGGCGCGCTCGTCCGATCCTTCCTGGCCTACCAGACCCCTCCTTGGAACCTACTTTTAAATCCCTCGTCCCCACCCCCCCTCCTTCTGGACGGTGTATGGAGGGAGAAGCAGCAATTAATAGGAATTAATAATTTCATATATTTATGACAAATATCAATTTATTTTAATAAATGTTATTACATACAGTAGAACAACATTACAAATAGGTATCTGAAATAGAATTTGAACAACAGCCAATTAACTTTTAAATGAATTTTCAGAAATTGAAGGTCCTCGAAAACGAAGTTGTCAAAACGGTTTATATCCAAACGTTACATATACTCCTTGTCCGGTTCCTTATATAAATCAGCAACCTGAAATGCAAAATAAGGAATTAGAAAAAGATTTAAAAACGAGATTTAAAAACAAAATAGAAATTTGTAATAAAACTTTAAAATTTCTATTTTTTTCCATTAATTAATATATATCCCGATAGTCAAAAATAACACCGCGACATATGCTGTAATAATTACTATAACATTTTTTGCAATAATCTTTAATTACATTTGGTAGCGCTGAACATATGTTCATTCGAGTACATGTATAATAAGTTGATTTGTTTAAACAAATATAAAATAGATAAAATAAGAATAAAAATTGGACACTTCACTTATTCTAAATTTTGTTAGATTAATCACCGTCTCGTACATACAATCGAATGAACATATATACAATGTTACCAAATTAAATTCAGGATTATTTTGAAACAAAATTAAAGAAATTATTACAACACATCCTGTCTATGTTATATGCGTTATGCCTCAACAAAAAATCAATAGAATATATATAATTTTTTAGTTGTAGATATTGGGACGTAACTTGATTAAACTTACCCATGGCACGAAGATCTTGATCGTTACGTTCGACGACGACGACGGAATTAAAGATGCGAAATATTGAAAGAATATTTAAAATATCGAGATTTTGTTGGTGTTCGCGCAATGTCGAGGTTTATCGAGGACGAGTTCGTCGACCTTTGCTATACTCGATAAGTTCAGGAGTCTCGTGTCTCTCGACGAGTGAGACACATTGCCATTGAGCAAAGAAAGAAAAAAAAGCAGATCAGTGACGAAGGTAACGGATCGTAGAGAAAACAACGGAGATATTTCGTTTTATTTCGTCCAAAAAACCGGCACTTGTCGCGAGAGGTAGCACAACACTGCCAAGAAAGAGCGCCCCGGCACCTCTCTTCACGTTCTCGAACTTTCTTTGTTTCCATGACAACGACGCCACGCAATTCACACACATAAGGGAAGAGAGTGTAGTCGGGTATCCACATGTACCGGCGAAGTAGCGGCCATATTTTTCTTAGTAATGTATATTTACATGCGATACTCGGCAGCGTCAGTTTTATGTATACGGAGAGGTAGCAGATACAAAGTGTGAATTTTTGCTGTCGTCGGACAGCGTTGGTATCGAGAGCGGGGTTACGGCGGGCACATTTTCGAACTTGGCATCGAGAGCGGCAGTACCGGAGGGCACGTTTTCGAACTTGGCATCGAGAGCGGCAGTACCGGAGGGCCCGTGGCGCCGTCAGATTCGAGCTGGAGGCCACGTTGGCATCGAGAGAAGGCTGGCGGCCTGTGCACTACAAAGGAAATAGGCTCTAAGAGGCTAAGAGGGGCAGTGAAAATTTCGACTCGGGAGGTTGCGTTATGCGCTGGAGCAAGTAGCGGGGCTCGCCACGCATTCGGCAGCCGAACACGAACGACCCCAGCAAATACTCCCTCCGATCCGCGATCTTGAGCCACCCCAACCGCTGGTAATAAGGTGTGATATGCGCATCCCTGCGCACATCGAAGATGAATCGCACTCCACGGTTTAGTGCCCGTTGCATCCTTAGGTCCAGCTCGATCGAGATATCCGTGTAGAGAAGACAGCAGTAGTCTAACTGCGGCAGCAACAGTGACCTAACCAGCGTGATTCTGACGTCACGTGGCAATCGCCTGCGACACGTCTTCAGCCGGTGAACAGTTTCATTCGCCCTACGCGTGGCTCGCGTGACCTGCTCCCGCCAACTCAGGGTGCTCGTCACCGTGATTCCTAGCCAGGAGACGGATGTGGATAGCGGGACGATGGCTTCCCGAACCCGAATTTGCGGAAGTGTGGCCGCGTGAAGCGTATTTAAGTAGCGCGCTGTTCCAATTGCAATAGCCGTGGTCTTAGAGGAATTAAGGCGCAGCCCACACGCATCCACCCATGCGCATATCGCTTGAATATCGCTATTTATTTTGGCGATGCAATCGCCGACTTCAGAGGGACGGCCCGACAGATATATTTGCAAGTCGTCCGCGTAGAAGCTATAGTTGCAATGAGACAGCACTCCGGAAAAGTCGCTGATGAAGGTGGAGAACAACAGAGGGCCAAGCACGGACCCCTGCGGAACACCTGACCGCAGCGGCTTCCACGAGGACTGTTTCCCCTCCCGGTCGCAGACTGCCTGGGTGCGCCCTACGAGGTATGCGGCAAACCACCTCACTGCACGGTCGGAGAAATTCAACGCAACAAGCCTATTAAGCAGTAGGTCGTATCGAACGCAATCGAACGCCTTCGAGAGGTCGAACAGGACAACGATCGTAATCATTCGCTTATCGATTGTTAGCCGGGCATCGTCAATAACGCGAAGCAGTGCCGACTGCGTGCTGTGGTGGGCACGGAAAGCAGACTGGTAGGGGTCTCGTAGGCCACATGCATCCATATACATGGAGACTTGTTTTGCAACAACACGCTCAAGAGAGAGGGAGAGAGAGAGAGAGAGAGAGAGAGAGAGAGAGAGAGAGAGACAGAGAGAGAGAGAGAGAGAGCGAGAGAGAGCGAGAGAGAGAGAGCGAGAGAGAGAGAGCGAGAGGGAGAGAGAGGGAGAGAGAGAGAGAGAGATTTCCCGACCACGGAAAATCAACAATGGAGAAACCCGAACACAAGCGTAAACAAGATCTCGCCACTCTCCAACTCTACATCTATTCACATTTGAGCAGTCGCGGGGTAATAGAATTAATGTTGTAATATCAAATAATCGAGCCGATACAGACCTTTCACCAAACACTCGAACGTAATAAATATTGTTTAAATAAAACCGTTACAATGTTAAATGCCGTGGGGATCACCGATGATTAACTAAAAGGAAGGGTAAACAAATCAGATTTGGTACTTAACGTGTTCAATGAAAAGAAAATCTATCACTGAATATAATATAAGTATTCTTATTATTTATATATTATTGCACGATCATTTTTGTTATTATGCACTATATATCTAAGTCATATTTGGGGTATCGCAAATGTATTATAATTATACTAGTTTTCCATCATTGTATGATGCAGTATTAATACCTGTAATGCCGATATGAGTTCTAGCATATTAATATTTACTTAAACACAACAATACAGAGTAAGTAATATTTTCATTCCTTCGTAAATTGTCCCCGTCTAACTACTCCTAGGTACATAACTTTTTATCGCTCTCTTTGTTATCAATCGGGACATTCACTTTAGCTGCTTGTTCCGCCCGTACATTTGGCGTTATGAGACTTTCATCCACAGTGTACAGAATATATTAAAACCTCTTATTCGGTCCTATTAATGATAGATTAATTGATTTATTTATATGCGTAATTATTCAAACTTCGGTTTGTCCTAGTGTCCTAACAGATTTGTTACGGTATCATGAATTTAAATCCACTGCCACGTTTAGCGGCCTCTGTCGAGCCGGACAAGTAGTAATCATTACCTTGCTACCGGCCCAATTGTATATCTGCGCCATCTATGAGGGAAGGGACGAAGCAAGTTTCTGGAGGAACAGCTGTATCAGCTGTATAACAAGAGCTACACGCGCTTGTCCCGTTGTCCCAGTGACTCCCAGTATTGACGCGTCTGCCTCAGCGGTATAACTTGAAATTAAGAGGTTAATGTTCGTTATAATCGACCTTTAATATACATGGCAAAATGTCAATTCGGCCGATTAATCGCGACGAACAACTGGACAAAGTGAATGAAACGATCGTAAATTCACGAAAAAAATTGTCCGCGATTGTGTCTAATATTGGGTGGTCTATTGAGAGCATATCCAAAGATGTAAGTAGATGTGTCAGATTTGTTCAAAATTCTTAGAGGTTCGATTTTTGTTTGATTGTAAATATCCTAACAATATGCCTTTTCAATAAACGCAATTGTTTGAACTGTACAAAAACAATACGAACAGGTTGAAAATATGGTCAACTGCCCTTTCGACGGATCACACAATGTCCCTGAAAATTCTTTGGGGAAACATCTACAGACTTGCCAGTGGAAAGCCGAGGGCTATGGCATGCTGGATCTACCACTGTCTGGTTCCTCGTTACCTCCTGGAGCTCCCTCGTCTATTAAGTTTGGTAGGATTTCTGCCAGTCAGCTTGATTAATTGAATTGAACTATCGTATATATCTTTTATCTTGGATTTTGTATGTGGCTGTTGTATGAGTACTGAACAAAAAGCACCTGCGGGGTACCTCCTTTTTCCTTTTTCCTTTTTTAAAATTGCTTGATGAAAAACAAAAAGTTCACTTTTGCCCAAAAAGTTAATTATTTGTATCGAAACGAACGAAGCGATTGAAAAATCGAAAGCTTACACCGACCTTTAACATTAGATACCAATTGATACACAGCTCGTATAAGCTGCTATGGCGTAAGAAACAGCACGGTGCACATCGTTGCACCCAATCTATATGTGTTATCGTTATGATATAATTCGATATTATCATTCGTTTTCCTATAAAAAATCAATACTTATTCCAGACGAACAGCTCCAAAACGATGTGATCCAGAGTGCGAAACTAAAGAACCCATCCATGGCGATAGGTCAGTTAAAAAGAAAAATCCTCAAAATATTATGTTGCATACTATGTATTAAATTGTTACATTTTTTCCAGAACATTATCACTGTTATACCTTGAACGGACTCGATATATCCTTTTTCATATCCTTTGCTAATCGTTATATGCAACAATGCAGATTTGCTGATTCCATCTCATTTCTCATAAAGTATCTTTTACAAGGAAAGATGATACAAAACAAAACTTCTCATAGAAGAGGGTAATTCTCAGCCTAAACCTCCTCTCTGAACAACATATGTATCTTATTTTGCGATATGTTCGCAAAATTCTCATTGTGAGAGAGTGTGGTTTAGTGAAGTGACCTTTGCTATACCACGTTTTGCAACGATTAACAATTCTAAGCCACCCATATCAGGCTATCAATTAAAAGCCCCCTCTCTAATAAGTATTTGCATTTATTTATGCTGAGAAAGACTGAGTAAAAGTAAAAGAGAATATTTCAAAAGATTTATCTCTTGTCGTATTTTTTCTGTACCATCTCTCCTTATATTGTGTCATTATAGATCGATTTTTGTTGTATAAATAAAAATTTTGTCTTGACTCGGGTGGCAGGCGGTAGTGGGCGCTTGATACCACGCACATCCGACAGATTCGTTGCTGAATTCACCAGGGAGGAAAAATGTGCGATGTACGAATATGTTATTGCGAACACAGTTGAGCCTGACATCGGCAAAGACATTGCTGACATGAATAAACCGTAAGTTTATGTAAATAAAAGATTGAAATATGCTATGGCTTGAACAGCATAAGAATAACTTGCATTATTAATTTCTTAAATACTTTCAGAAAAGCATCCGGCAATGCAAAAACATCGTCGTACTTGGAGCTCCTTGCCCAAGAGCGTAATTTGAAAAGGCGCAGAGCAAAATACCGTGGTGTGCATACCAATAAAAAGTCGCAAATTGAGATTCTTCGTCAAGTCATAAATCAACAGATGGAAATGCTGTCCGAATATATCACGGAAAGAAATTACGATACATTCGATTTTGTAACCGATAATTTGGTGCCTAAGGAGGATGTACATGGCTACGAAGAAATCAATAAGACTACAGAAATCGGGCACTCGCATGCAGCGAGCAGCGGTCTTTCAATAGTTTGCCAGACTTTTTTGTCGAACATCAATCATCGTGTGCAGTATCAAGAGAATTGTTCAAGAATTTCCGAGGATCGGTTTGTACATAGAGGATCGTCTAATGATCGTGGAAGAAGCAACGGCTCGCGCGACTCTTATGGAAAAACAGGCCAATCAATGGAAATAAATCATTATTCGAAGGAACGTGACCAACGTGACAGAAGGGTGCACGATTCGGACGAACAAAGATCTCACAAATCGCATCGCACGACGCATAGAGAAAAATCAATGAATCGCCACGAAAAGAAACGAAACAGGTCTAAATCACGTGAACGAAGAAGATCACGCGAACGAGAACTATTATCGCGGTCGTCGCGAGACCCTAAACACGAAGATCAAAGATCGAAGTCGGCAAGATATTTACAATACGACGATCGAAGAAAGAAAAAAAAAAGCGTCGCAGTCCATAGCCGCTAAAGAAATACAGCTAATTCCTTCGAGTAAAAAAGAGTGCTGAAAGATGTAGCTATTCTGATTTATTATTGATAAATATTATCAATTACAATTGGTAAATTAATGTGCTATATTTTTCTTAACTTCCGATATTAACGAGGAAAAAAGTGATGTATGTCGTGTAAAACTATTCAGGAATTATCGGAGAGGTTTGTCTAGAAAGTGCCACCAATCTCTGTACCTCGCATCATTAATATAACATTTAAGTAACTTACGAATTGATTTAGCCATCGAAATAAAATTGTTAGTCAAGCATTTAAAACAATGTTTTCATTCCGTTTTCATTTTTTGTTGGACATTTTCTTGCAATTTTTATTCGAAGGAAGGTAAGTTCGAGGTTTTCATGGAGATCAGCTCTTTACTTTACACACATCGACACACATTAGGAAATTGTAACTTGAAAAACAACGCGACATTGTAACGTTGAATTTTGCGCCAAAGCACGATTTTAGCATTTTGCCTTATCATAAAGGATCTTTGCTTTTATGAGAAAACGATCTCATTTTCAATACCACATTCATTGCCAGCGAAAGTCCTCAATCATGAACGCATTTGCGAACGAAATAGTTTCATTAGGCGATCGTGTACATGACATAACATTTTTAACTCGGACCGTTTCATGTTGTTTAATAACCGCATCTGCTTGAATTAATCAGGCGCTCAATAATGAACAAATATCGTGAATGGTGGAGAATAGACAAAATGACAACATCCTTGCCTACATACAACAGGTTAATTATTTATTGCCATTCCATAATAATAATAATAATAATAAGAGTAAATACTCGGCTGGAAAATGATTGGACAAATATGGCCAGTGTCAAAGTGCATTCATAGAGTTCCTTGTCACTGGGATAGTTTTTAAATACGTTGTCTGGATGTAGGGATATTGGGAGTTGTAAGACGTATTCGTAGCTACCAATCTGGTGGAATTACCGATATTGCTGCGTTCAATTGATACGGGGAAACTCGAAGCATCCAAATTAGGAATTACAAGTTTCCAATTAGAAACGTAACCATCGTGATCGGGATTACTTTCTTCATGAGGATATCTTGCCTGAACACCGCCGCACTTGTAAGTGATTAACAATTTTTGCACGTCGTAAAACGACAAATGGTTCCTCTGACCAATTTCAACACCGTCTTTCTGGAATCCGAAATTACAATGAAAGCGCGTCGCGTAGTTACAAAACGACAAATGATAAATGGAGCATTGATGAGCTCACCCGTGGCACTATTGTAGGCATCGATTTGTCCTTCGAAAATGCCGTCATTGAGTAATGCATTATGCTGTCATAATCGTAAGGCAATCCGTAAGTCATAACCGCGTTCTTGTCCACCATTCGAAAATTGAATGTATCTCCTGATAAAACGTAAGAAATGAGTAAACAAAATTAATTTGTGGTTATTCTTTGGGATAAATAAAAATTTTTAACTCCCAACTCGATCATTGTTTATATTTTAGATAATAAATTATTCGGATGAGTTTGAAGGAATCCCCTTATAGCAAACCACGAACGTTCTTTAGTACTCGCTAGTCGAGAATCTCGCGTTCATGAACAGAAACTTTAATTTTTATTTTATCTACCATTCTTCTAGGGTAGCTGGGCTATATGGGTTCTGAAACAAAGTGGCTAATTGCGGCCGCTGATTTTGAAATTTTCTCATTATAAATATCCTGATAAGAATAAAAAAGTTTGACGAATCTGCGTATTACCATCTTTTATATTGTCCCAAAGTATTTTTATGTAGTTGTCTCGATCGGGTCTCATGTGCTCATGGAAAACTCCGAGGGTATGAAGGATTTCATGAATTGCATGACCTCTTGTCTGGAAACATCTTGTCACGTCGAGATTCAAGATGCTAGAAGCAACACTCGAACGTCCAAGATCGGAGAAACAACCCTGATCGTTGCCAGTTATGTTTACCCACGTGTGGCGAGGAAGCTTTCCATTTACATCCGGATATATTCGAATAAATCTAACGCAGGTCATTTTCATTATATTTTTCATCGCATCGTCAAGAATGGCCATCTTCGTCGGCTCATTGACTGCAAGACAAATTAATTCAAGACGCCGCTCAACTGTTTTCTTTCTTTCTTCAATATGACGCAAACCTATTGTATCATCGAGAAAATATCGAACAACACCATTAGGCCAAAGTAGATTCGGGTCTGCCGTGGTAGTTTTCCTAGAAACTGGTCGAATCTTTATGTCCCCTTGTAGAGCGTGACCTTCCTCGGGGTTATCATATCCTGACCAGAAATCAACTGAAAATACACGAGTACATACATTAAACCTTGATGCATAGATGTGCATCAAGGTTAATCCTCGGTGGGATTATCAGTAAGTAAAAATCTGGCGTTACTGACGTTCTGTAGTAATTACAGAGTAGTTTTGGGTATTATTGTTACGTCCCAGTTGGGTGACGCACGTCTCCGGTCGATAAATTAGACTATTATCTTGCCTACCGCCAACAGAACGCAGCCTGCCGGTAAAATTCAAATACTATGTACATATTTTTTTCTTATTATCATCTTATTATTTCATTTATGAAGATATATTTACGAAACAACAATTATTCCCGCTTCAGATACGAAACTATGATTTCCCAGAACATTTCTAGATTATTTTTCAAACATTTGAAACACCAAACTCAATCTATTTACGTAAACAGTCACGCAATGCAACAAGAAACGTTCCTTACCTTCTCAAACACTCTCCCAATGAATAAACATCCTTCCTATATATATATATCCTAGCAATAATAAACCTTTAGTTAATAACGATATTATTTACTCTTAAGTGTGTAGTATACTTTAACTTACAAATATCCAGTCCGACAATCTTTTTCTTATTCATATTGCATGTCAACGAACGCCTTGTGCGATATCACCACTCGAAAACCTAGCTACAAACAAACTCTGCATTACTCTCCGAACTATAATTTAAAAATGTATTTTCTTTCTCGCGAATGCCGTCCACAAAGCGATGATCTCACGTCACCCCCGCGTTATCGAAATAACCCCCTCCACAGAAGGACGAAGGGTCTTGCTAGGAAACCAACCCATGAAACAAGTCGAAGTTTCTTAACTCCTCCCGAACCGAGACAAAATAGTTAATTTCTCTGAGAAGAGAATCTGAACGAAATCTCCCAGTCTTTTGTAAAACCAATCATAGAACAAGTATAGTTTTTGCGTTGTAACTTCAAGTTCAAATAAACGTCTGTGTTGTATTGAGTGATCGTCAGCTGTTGGCGTTCAACTTGATAATTTCCCAAGAAACTGATCTAAATCGATCATCATCAAAAATCGGGGAAACAATCATCAACGGAAACGGCTTCGGAGAGGAATCTACCTCGACGATTTATCCAAAAATTGTTGAATGGGTACAACGGAGTTCAAGTACGTCAAAAGCGGGAAGCTCGCGTCCACCCGAATAGCGCAACCCATTTCAACTTTCGCGCGCACATCGGATTCTCGACGTGGCTGTATTCTGTCCCCACCTTGGGGCGTAATATTATGGCCTAGTTGGCCAATATGGCCTAGTGCTATTTCTCCGAAACTAACCAACATTAGCGTAAAACAGCCTGCCACGTTTGTGTAACCTTACCCCTCACCGCAGTGTATTTGTGCGGCGCGGCGCGATCGCGTGTGTCTTTTACAGACAGCGATCCAAAATTGCGTATTCTTATCGTATGTTTTGGGAAGTTTCAAACATTACAGTTACTCGAATTATAAATTTTGTACATTATTCTGCACAGTTTTGTAGGCAAAAACCCTTAATCTATAGCGTGGTCGCAATTTTGTATACAAATTGTTCACTGGTTTTCCGTGCACAATTAGATCTTATTTTTCAAAAACGTGCCTACGACCAATATGGCCCACCAAGCAGAGAGCCATATTCAACGTCTATGTTGTAAGCTATGGGTTCACAAAAAATGCTCAGGAATGCCAAATAACGTGCGATTTATTGTTTGTATTGCTTGCTCTGGGGGCAATGTAGTTGGCGGTATTTACGGTCAATATGTCCCTAGGCCACAATATCCAACCGTGTTTAGATTTCACCGATTATTCAATTGTACTCAAACTTCTATTTTCAATTATTCTTTGAAGTTATATTGCTTCAAGCTTCTAATTACTGATTACTAACAAGTTCAACCACTGACATAACCAATAAAGACTGCTTGTGATCTCGTATACTTCGAGGTTTATTGCCAAACAGGATTACGGGGTACCATAAAACTTACCCTACCGAATGAAACAACTAACATTTACACCCAATAGCAACCATGCAAATATCACTTTCGGTTTTCACCTTGGAGAAATCCTCCAAAGTGATAAGTATAAATTGCCTTAAAATGGAACTTAAGTATTGATTGATCAAATCTGAACCTATAATCGAATGTTCTAGATTAGAGTTAGCCTTGTCACTAATTCCTATGATTACACGACATCATTAAACTTTTTGATTACGTTTGTAATATGGGCGGTTTCGTGAATTCGTTTATCGCGATCGACGTATACGATAATATACTTACGTTTACAGTTGATTGGAATTGATTCGGTAAGCTTTTGCAATAAACCAGTTCGATCACTGAGACGATAACGCAAGTTTGATTTATTCCACGAATAACATGGAATCGGATAAGCCGGCGTTAATAAATTCAAACCAAGCAAGATCGTGCAGCAACTAGTGAATAGCCAGCAGATCGCTTTGCCGGAGTGCATCGCTATACCGAGCGCAGCGAACACCTGTACCTAAACTGTGTATTATAAATCGACTGGAACGTTGATAATAATTGGTGTTTGTGCACGACCGAAACTTTTTGTCGGTGTAGCAAAGTTCTGTTAACGACATCTCATATCTTACAAGTGAGAGCGACGCGAACTCTGTCAGCTTTGCATGTGGTCAGTTTTATTCATTCTTTTGCACCAGTGGACATAACATATAGAGAGTATAAAATATTAAATAAATTATTAAGCTGCAGAATGCAGGGTGTCATACCGAATGACATTTGTGGACTTAAAATTAGATTTAAGTTCAAAATGTATGAATTAGAATGCAATAGGCGTAATATTTTCTCATACGTGTTTAGTATGATATCTTTAAGTATTTATGGATTATTATTAAGAATATATACATATAAGATCGATTTATTTAATATCATCCCGTATAATTAAAACGAAGTGATAATTTTATTTGGAGGTCGTGCATGAATCTTAATTAATGATTAATGAATTAATGAGGAAAGAAAGCGCTGGCCCGGATATATATAACAAACGTAAGCGTTATATCTACATAGGGCTATAAATAGCGATAAAATGCGGGCTTCTGCACGGGCATAATATAACTAGGTATATATAAAAAAAAAGAACAACAAAAAAGATCAATTTAAATTTCATGTCAGTATACAGAAGATGTTCGTTTCAATGTCCGAGCATGTAGATTTTTCCATTCATGGCGTATGCGTCTTATCAATCCCTTTTTTACTACTCATCTCGTTATTTGAGGCCTGATGCCCAATGATCCTTTCCATTAACCTGGCCAGGCTCATATTTTTTCCTGTAACGGGAGTTGGACCCTCATGAATTCCAGACACGACCACGGCACCATGTGGGAATAACTGGCTTGCTCACACTTTAATTTTATTGAAACGTACGTTGGTCTTATTTCGTGTCCTGCTTAAACGGATATATTGTCTGTAGTCTAATAATTGTTCGGTGAAAAGCGAAGGACTCCTGAACTCCCCACTCTCATTAAATAATGTCTCAGGTGTTAGCAACCTTTTGGAAGATATAGAGGATATAAATCGCGATCCATACATATTTGTGGTTTTATCACAATTATTGTATACAAATATGTATTTTGATCGTGAACAGATCATATCTCCAATGTGTTATCAATGCGGTAAAGAGTCGTTCTTTTTAATGCTTAGTACATTTGTCCGGAGCGCTCCAAGTGTGGACGATTCTTAATTCTAATTACGTTTAATAATTAGACTATATTGTTACGATCTACTGAACTCTCCCGAGTATGGGGATACGTAACACGGTTCGATTTCTCTTTTCGAGGGAGGGTAATTAAGTCCTTCCTGAGGGACGGGAATCTCGCCTTTATTTTATCGCAAGATTCGGTTGGAGGGGTTTTCGACTAGGACGGCACCGGCGGTCTCGACAGTCCGATGGTCAGTTTTGACAATGTACTGATATTTTTAAATCGACATTTAATGTACGAGTCGATCCTGGTGCGATACGAAAATATACCGCTATGCTAGTATAGTTTGACTAGTAGAGGGGGAATCGGCAAATTTGTCTCCGATTTGGAGGTAATTAGACAGATCGGTGAAAGTATCCGAAGCGTAAGGACGTACGAGTGGTCAGGAGCAAAGCGTCGCATCGACTATCATCCGAGCGTTGAATACAGAAGGATGAGTCTGGCCATCGTATTGATAGAAGCACACACAATCAACTGAGGCTTTGATAATTATATATGCAAGTACACTTTTATACATGCACATATGTATTGTTATCTACCATAAAAAACACGAAATATAAACAATTCTCGTACGTCTTTCGCCACGGTTAGCCTAACGCAATATAAGAGAATCAATATAATGCCTATACATGTACAATTTATATTATCACCATTATTTGTATTATTAATTGTATGGATATTTTATATATATATAAGACAGACTTTCTCTTTATTCATCTTAATAAAAATATAAATGAGACCGACTGGTTGAAACCTAATTTGATCAATAAATAAAATAAAATAAATAAATAATAAATGGTGAAGAGAAAATTAAATAAATAAAAAACCAAAGAATCATTACAACAATGTGAAAGATTGTACGATGAATGATTCGACTCATTCTTTGGTTGGTCGCGTGGTGCGCAAGACTCGTGGATGCTCGATGTACCGCAGCGGTGAATCTGGAGACTCGGAGAGGAGCGAAGGAAATATGCTGGATACTCGAGATTTAATAAAAAGTCTTTATTCGTTGCACAACTTTACTGACAAAGATATTTTACAATATACGACTGTAGTCTGGGTGAGTTTACAACTTGATACTCAAACGGACGACGAGCGAGAATGCTCCGCAGATTCTGTTGCGCAAGGTGGTTGCTTTGTTGGTCCCCGTTGAAATTGTAACTGCTCTCTTAGCGGAAGGATATGGCCCTTTTATACTAATTTTCGGTGGTTGCTTAGGGCTAGTTAAAATCTTCTGATTGGTTGGTTACATTTTTATTCTTCCTATGATTGGTCATTTACAATTGGTGACCTAGCTAGTTGGACCGTACATGAATTTTTCTTTCGTCCTAAACGGGGTGATTTGTACAGATATTGGGTATGCTCATCTCGCTCGTGAGTCACAGTTCACAGTTCATGCGTTAAACGGAAGTAGCTTCCCAACGAAGTGACAAGCCGTCCGCTATTGGATTAACTTAAAGGTGGTGACTCCGATGCCTCCTCTCGTGTATGCAGGTGGGGCATGTCGGTTAAATAATCAATATCGAATTCCCTTATGTATATCAAATGGGTACGCCCGGCAGGTGGTGCGTCGTTCGTGAATTTCGTATTGTGCGGTTTTCTCGATTTGTGTAAAGTGCGTTTAGACGATGATACTTTGGTTGTAGCAGGTAACTGAAGTTCCCGAATTGAGCGATATGTTAGATGAGGACTGGAGTCATAAAATTCGTTAAATAACGATCCTTGGATCGTAACAATATATTAACCGACTTTAATTCTACAGATATATCTAAGAATGCAAGAACTTGAATTCATCAAGTTAATCGAATAGTCGTTCGGTACTTACAAAAATAATTATCAGCTCTACAACGCATGACTTAATTTGTCTACCTTCAAACGCATGACTGGGGTCCGAACGCACCCTACACTTTGGTTGTTTATAAAATCGGTCATATGCTGATAAACAGATGTTCTCATGCATGTTTTTCTTTGTTATTTCATAATGAAGAGAATGGTGTAGGAGAAATCTGATTCTATTCGCATTTAGCTAATTAAAAAGGCATTCGAAGACTGAAAATCGGAAAAATAAGCAAAAAGCTCAATGTTGTTATCAAAATTTGTAACTTTTCAACCGTTTAACCGATCTTAAAATCTCAAGCGGAGTTTTGAAGGGGAGGCATCAGATTATTGGAAAAAAATGACTATCGCTTTATTCAGTTAGAAAAGTATACTTATTTGGGACATTGAAAATTACGAAAATCCGAAAACGAAGAACCGTGCTTTAAGAGTTTTTTTTATTATAAATTCGTACAAAATATTAAACTGCTTTAATACAATGAATTCAACACTATGAAACTTATAGAGTTATACAACTTTAAAATCAACAGCAGTACAATCGGTGCAAGATAGATGTTTGTGCTCTTCGCACATAGCTCGGCGGAACTTAACGCATTTATATGACCGTACAAATTTGTTTTCATAATTATTGTTTCTTCAAATCCGTAAATAATATATTTGAATGTTATCCTCATGTTACGTAATAATATATATAAAATATTGATTTCACTATAAATTATAAAATCGACTTACCGCCCCAAACACGATTTCAAAGTTTACTGCGTGAATGTAAATAATCAACTGATGCTGCGACCGACCTGACACTACTTACAGACCTTCAAATTGAATTATGGTTCATATTAGGAGCCGATGAGATAGCTGGCTAGGGCAGGAGCATAGTTAAAAGGTCGCGGGGGGGGGGGGGCGGTGCGAAAAAACAAGAAATACTGTGTATCCAATAGCACTTCAATAAACGTAATTAAAAAAAAGAATTGCTCTCTTTCGCATTCGCTGTCAAATCAATTCTGACACCAAAACGGCATTGCGACGCATGTCGGGTCCCGCTAGTACATATATAAAGAACAGAATAAAATTCTATGTTCCAATCTGCGAGGGGTTACAATCAAAAAGGGGATTTGCGGTGAACACTGCCCCTCATCACTGGATCATCCGAAATAAAAAAATTTAACGGGGATCATTAGCAAATCCTATTATGCGGCCTTTGATCGAACGATTAATAAAAGTGTTGATTTTTGACAAAATAGCTGATGTTCAAAGGCACTTTTTTCGACCACAATTTCACCCATATATTCGACTATAAACAAAACTATTTACCGCAAATAAAAATCCTTGCTTCAAGGATAGCAAAATTATGTTTAGAATAAGTGATAAAAATTTCAAAGCAATCTGTCGAGCCATTCTCGAGTTACAGTGATCACCGACTTTGAAAACGTGCTTTCGAGAAAAACGCGTTTAAAGTTTGCGTCGAGCGTGCAGCTATGACTACCTACCTACTTGTACTCACTCGACAGGTCTGCGCTCAAAGTTGCATGTCTTCATAAATAATGCCTCAATTTCTCGAAAATTTTCAGGGAATACTTTTGAAATGTTTTACTTTTAGAAAATGCAAACAAAATTTATCTTTTGAAAATGCTGAGTGACATTTTTAGAAAAGCATTTTTAGCATTTTTAGAAAATGCAAAAAAACAAATCTATTTTTTGAAAATGCTGAGTGACTCTAACCCCTTAATTGTGACGAGCGATTTGAATCGAATCGCGAAAGTCGGTATCACTATGGTAGGGATATCGCAATTGGGTAGTGAGGAAGCCGGCATCTCAATCCCAGCGAGAGATTCTCGTCCTGTTCCGTTCTGGGTTCGTCTTCAAGACATCTTGTCAATTGTCACACTCCATATTGGCCTTGTGATTCGAGGAAAAGAGGATTGCGGGATCGTCATATCACTTGCCTAGCCAGCAGGGAATCCATAACGGGATCACCAACTCAAAAACGACAAAAAGGAGACATCTAATCCTAATCCTCTAATCGACCCCAATAGACCGTATGTGTGTGATAAATTTGATTGTATGGGTGTCCAAAAATGGATTGTATGTTTGTGTATAAAAATCAAATTTTTTCGCACGTTAAATTTGATTGTATATATGCAAAAAACCTGATGTTCTGTAAAAAGGAACGAATGGACAAATTATTAAAACAAAAGCTAACTATTACAATACGCAGGATATTAAGCAACTATCTCTACATAGAAAATACCTAGCTAGTTGACGCCAGTACAAGCAAAAAGGTTTTTTTTTATAGTTCTGTGGTGGTAATAGGCCAAAATATTAATTCGCAAAGTTTAAAAGTTAAAATAATGCCATCGAATCCCCTGCGATGGTGAGATAAAAAAAATTCTCTTACCGTGTCGCATCGTCATTTGTTTATTAAGGTGATGTGAAAGCTCTTCTTTACCGTCCCTGTGGCCCATGCATTTTGCGGACAAATGCCATTCCTAAACTAATGAATGGAATGAGCTGAAATTTGAGTATGTTATGCACTTGATAGTCCTACGTAGGCTAAAGGTCGCAGAATATTGAAAATCGCTCAACAATTTACAGATTTCGTTACCACGTGGTAATTTTGGCTGCAGATTTGCTTTTATTGAGTTATTAATGGTTCGAATAAAAAAAACTGTGGTCTTTAGGGACTAGACGAGGAAAAATGCGACACAATGAGTACCCGCACGTTGCTACACGTGCAATATTACATAAATGGCATTTGTCCGGAAAAACACGGGGAAGGCCGATAATAGCAATTGGTATAGGAGAGCGGGGTTGTGTACGTAGTTCGCGCATATCCCGCTTCTCCCTCTCAAAGCTTCGAGCGCTAATAGCGCTTCTCCGTGCCGACCGAAACTATAGGAATATATGAGATGCACCACGCGATCACAAACTGCACACCGTATAATTATGTACATGTTTTGACCACGGTCTTACCTACAGGTCTGGAAACGACGATGACATTGCATAGGCAAAAAGTAGGCCGCTTATGGCCAGTTTCTTCATCTTCGGATAAATTTATCCGAAAGATATGCCTCAAGGAGGATTACAGAATATCTTCCGGATAAAGTTATCCAGAACTTATTCAGAGGTGAAGAAACTGGCCATTAGTATCCAAACTTTTTTTGTTGGGATTGTTGTCTATTAAAATATCGATTTTTTTTATGCCAATCGATTATTAGTCGTTTGTTAGAGTTCGTTAGACAAAATCTAGCGTTTGTTATACTTTATTTATTGACTAATACGAAAAACAAATTTCATGTCAAAGTTAGCCGCGCGAAAATGATTTTTAATAGTTTCGAAGTTTTCTTCGTAACCAATCGTCTGTTAGTCGATTTTTATCGTTTGTTAGAAATTGGTAAATAGCCAAATAACAATGGCAATTCAATAAAAGTTTATGCAAATACACGTATTTTTTTCATTATATTACCTTTGAATTGTAATATATGCGAAAGAATATGACCAGTGTCGTAAACAAATATAAATAAACAGATCGATGGACTCGATCCATGCGACCCAGCGATTCCGAAGTTTCAACGCTAACACTCGACCACCGCCACCTTTACTTATAATTGCAACGCATCGGTATATACTTTACCAGTAAGACTCCTCATGCGATTTTCTCGGAAACGCCCGAGTGGTACGCCTTACTACTTGCACATTATATTGTCCTAATGGACGACTAAAAGTTTACAAAGTTTGAAAAAAAAACCGTGAACCATCGTGATTCTGTCTATTTCCCGGCGCAATACTTGCATTTGACTCGAGATTATCGTTTCTCGCCCAGACTGCACGGTTTCGGACGTACACTGCCATCTAGCGGTCGTCGGATCTTGTCCACGTTTATCAATACCTACAAAAAAGAGAAAAGAAACGATCCGTGAAAGAAAAGTCATGAGCGGGGCATGAATCCACAATGCCGGCATTTGTCAATAGGCCAATTTTCATCGCAACAGACTTTTTTTTAACACCGTTTCCTTGTATTGACGAACTATCTAGGTATTTTCGGCGTTCAGACGATTGTCTAGCACCCTGTATAGTAAACGTGTTCGTAATTTTCTAATGAACCATTATTGAGCAATAATAATAGCTATACCGATGCATGGTAACAAAGCCGTTAGGTATAATGACGTACGATAATGAAGCCGTCAGCTATAACGATGCGTAGTAACATAGTTGTCGGTAGTACCGACAGACGATATAAGAGTTCTTAGTTACGCCAATACCGACATACGGTAGCAGTCTATCGGCAATGCCAACGAGCTTTGCTCTCCTGTTACGTCTTAGCCGGTAATGTCGAAGTCGACAGTGCGTTCGACCGGTACCTCAAACTCCTAACAAGTCGATAACGTACCAACACAATTCTCTCACACCATTTACCATCACTCGTCGATCACTAACTCTTAGTTAACTAATAATATCATTCGTTCTTGGAAATCAAATAAGGCCAAACTCTCATTACATATACACACCACGGAATTCTAAACTGTAATCTAATATAAGCGCTCTATCAACTTATAAACACCTCGTACAGTAAACTTCTTAAAAATTCCTTTTCAATTTTATTTCTTTTCAACGAACCTCTTGTGCGACTCCGTCGCTCGAACACCTCGATATAAACATAAACTCTGTAATCATTCCGAGAATTATAATTCGAAACTCTTTTTCCTTTCCCACGAGGCGACGTTCTCACGTCACCTCCGCGCGCTGGAGATAATCCCCTCCGCGAGAAAAACAAAAGGCCCATACGAAAAATCCGACCAATCAAAATCAGCCGTCTTTATTGTAATCTGCCTCGCAGAGGCAGAACGGTCCACGCTCTGTAAAACTTAAGGGAGATTATCCTTCGCTCTCATCGAGAGCCGACCTCATATTTAAATTCTCGAACTCCGTAAAAATACGAAATCCAGATATAAAGATCTCGAACGTTGTAAAACTCTAAATCTGTAAAACACTCTCGAACTCTGTGAAACACAGATGAGAATTCATTCGAACCTCTAATAATCGAACAATTAATAAAGTTTACGTTAATGGTTATCGTTAAGTAAAACCAAGTGTAATATCATTACTCTCCTTTGGGTGGAGAGTCGACGTAAACCTTTACCAACATCCTATCGAAACCCAAGGAATCGATACTATTAAATATCAAGTTGTATTCAGAAGTCGCGAGCGCTCCGCAAAAAGACTCACTTGTGCGGAAAACCCCAATCGTTTTCAAAGTTAGCGCCTTGTCTTCGATCGCGCCGCGTCTTCGCTCAGTGTCCCCCTCTCGGGACGTAACACTCCAATAAAATAGGTATCACGCCAGCGTTTGCCAATAGGTACTCAATAACAAAAATCGTCGCTTTTCACTATACCATTCCAAAGACAGTTGATATTTTGTATATGCAAGGAGATTTTCTTTGGTTCGTTAATACCACGGCAAAATCTATTGTTTTGGTACAAAAAGTCGATCATCTCTGAGAAAATAACAAACCGAAACAAGACTCTCGTTAGTATACCAATTCTCGTTGGCATCATCGGTTTTAGGCTGGACTTACAATCAGAAAAAATGAATAGGCTTGTATACAGGGTGTTATGCAACTATCTTGACACAGAAAGTACCTAGGTAGTGGGCACAGCTACAAGCAAACCGGTTGTTTTTAACTGTCATGCGATGAAAATTGGCCGAGAGATTAAATCGCAAGGTTTAAAAGATTAAACAATGTCATCGAGACCCCTGCGGTTCAGTGATGAAACAAATTATTTAATAAAACGTTATTTTGTCAAGATGTATAAAAAAGCAACTATCAATCATTTATAAATAGGACGTTTGATTGCATTGTTAGCTTAAGCTCAAACTTTCAAACCTTGGGAATTAATATCTTATCGAATTTTCATCGCGTGACAACTTTCATCAAACGTTTTGCTTGTACCGACGCTAACTACCTAGGTAATTTCTGTGTCGGGTAATTGCTTAATATCCTGTATGTATCCCCGCTAGTTGTGCGTATAAACCTCATACTATAAGAGCGATCGAGCAGGCTCGTTTCTGAAAATAGTCCACAGATGGTGCCACTAACGGTCCTGATAATATGACGGTCGATTCTCTTCGCTCCGTATTTCCTAAGTTGCCGATAGAACATTCGGGCCGTCTTTTTATCTCGAGGACACACGGTATTATTGCTCAAACATGGCTATACTGACGGGTCGATCGATTACGTGTCACTTTCATACGAATATTCGAAGAAAAACTGCAAAAAAATCAAAGGTGTACATTCAGTCGGTTCACAACGAACGTTATAAATATTCAATCAAAATTACTATCAATTTATCATAATGTATTATTATTTCCCCTTTCTCGGCGACAGTAAGAATCATTATCACCGTGTTTTCATATAGGTACGAAGTGACGACTCGCGAGATACTGCGATGCCCACGTGCATCAAAAATCGTCGCGCGATTCTTTGTATGATTCATTCGACACCTAGCTATTCCATGTGAATGACCTCACCGACGCGGATATCAGAATTCATTTTTTTCCCACATGGCGCATTAATGATTAATATTCAATTATTATTAATTATTAATAATTAATTAATTTCTATAAAGTGTCACGATATATTATAGTTTTACTTGCCTCGTATGATACTAATAATAATATACGTCACAAATAGTGACAAATAATTATATGAGCGTTCGTTCATACTAAAAAAAGTTACTGCACATTATATGTTAAATCTAAAGATAGAAAACAATATGTAAAATTGAAAATTGGTGCTTTGCACTAAAAATGAATGTCAATATTATTTTAACAGAATTCTAAAAATATTGACAATACCGCGAATTAATCCGAACGAATCGTTAACAGCTATGCCGAATGTAATGCTATAGTCAAATAAGTTAGATATATTCTATTATATCATGCGCAACAAATTATTATGCAAAAGGGGAAGAAAAACTGAAGAAAAAGATTATGCAGAAGTCAAGTTCGTTCTCTCCTCGCACCATTTTCGACTTGATCGTCTTGCATGATAAAAAGCGCATGCTAATAAGAAAATTGCAGTTAACAATTAACAAGCAATAAGTAAATTGAAAACTTTACAGACAAGAATTATGTTGGTAATGTGTGCCGGAAAGAAAGTAAAACTAACAAACTAGTTGATTTTATGTTTGCCGGCATATCCACGCGGCCATGCGGCATAATTCGTCTTGTCTCCCCACCACGCGGAGCGGTCCACGGTTATGAGTCCGAGACGGCGGGTTTGCCAACCAGCCAAACTCCGCAACGTCGTATTCGAGCGCTGACGAGCGTACGGACGGTCGCTCTTCGGCGTGTAGTTCGCATTTCCAGCGTCGATTCAGTGAAATATTATTCGCTATATCGCATATATTGAAATAAAAAAATAACGTATTACGATCAACGATTTATCGCACGTTTGATAAACAAAAACGTGATAAAAGTAACGCGCGGTACGGTATCGAGCCGTGTGACTTCGGGCATTAGGTGCGTTATACTGGCTGTTTTATTCTATTTCTTCCTTGGGTGCCACAAATTGCAATTATCTGTTCGGCGACAAGTGGTGGTGCTATTTTGTTTCACTGGTGATGATCGCGTCAGTTTGTGAATCGAGCACGTGAATCGTGTCTCTGTGCTCCGTTCAAGTTCAACTACGATCTGGATCTATGCATATAAAGAAATGGGAAATAAATGTATCCAATGTATTTTCGAAGCACGCGTACAAGCCTCGTTTAGTGTTTCTTTTTTTCGAACAACGAACAAAAAACAAACAAAAAACAGAACGTCTAGAGCAAAGTCGCGTACTTCGACCTCTAGTTCATCATACCTACACGAAATTCGAACATCCATATCAAATAGATAAGAGACCCTGCAGAAAATAAGTCTTTGCTCGAGGGTGATCGCGTAAAGAATAAATAAAACAAAAGCTTCTTGATACGTTTGTTGGAATTGACGCATGCTCTCGATTAACTTCTGCTAGGGTGACCCGTGGTTGCGCCAGGACGTCGACGGGTGGACGGTATTATTGCCAATCAGAAGCCAACAGCTTTCCAAATTTTTCCTCAAAAAAGATTGTTACATTAAATGTTGTTTTCCCCATTGGCTTCGAAAAATTCCAACTTTCAGTTTCGAAATGATATTTTACTCCGAATTCTCTGACTCGGAAATATACGAATATCGCAAATTTCTGGCTAATGCTTAAATTAACTCCAAAATTGGGGCTCCAAAAAAACCATGCACTCCGAAAAGTGTGTGCCCACCGCCCTTCGATCGGAAAAATTGGGCGCGGACCCGATACATAGTCTGGTAGCAAATTATAATCAAGAAAATTGATTTAACTAACGTTTGATTTTTCGGCGTAACGAAATCTTTGCGAATACATTTTGCCCGGTAAATATCTCGCTGGGAAAAGATGAACGATCTTCATTTTTCTTGGTTTTACAACCGGCGTTATGATAACGTGGTTCTCGATTTCAGTCTTTGCACGAAATGTTTTACGTCCCCTGGTTTAAATTATCCGTGGTCTTCTCTGTTTTCGTAATTGATTTTGTTGTATTCCTTTCTCTGTTGCGCTTGGGCTTTATTCTTTTCGGCTTACCAGCCATCTGTCACTACTACGAGGTCTTGACTCGATAACGGAGACTTTCCACTCATATTACGAGACGTATCTTGGCAACGTCTTGCGGCAATTAAGTACGGGATATATAAAGAGAGGGTAAACTCTTGGGTTAAATCGCGCTGAAATTTTTCGAGGAAGGCAAAATTCGATCGTGGTCGCAATTTAACTTCGAGGCTTCTCATTCCTCGTGCCGTTCGGGACGCACGCTTCCGGTGTAGGAATGTCACGTATCTACGACGTATCGTGTATACCAAGCAACGTATATTTCGTTACTCATAGGTCTTGGTGTATCTACGAAGATACGAATACATTCTCTAAAATAAAATACGCTCCCGAATTTCGAGCCTCGTTCGTCCTCGAGGCTGTCGTTTGGGTTTGGGTTTGGCCTCGTGGTTTATGAACGTGGGCTGTGCGCTCGGAAAGAAAAGCAGCTAACATAGGACCTCCTTCGAAGCGAAACGCGTTTCTGCGATTGGCTATATTTTTTGAAAATATAGGTATGCTCGTAAAGCGATTTCGAGTCGTTATATTCGATTCGGCAAAAGTGTTACTTTGGAATTTCAGAGTACACTCTGCCTCGGATCTTCTTAAGCTCGTCATTCTCGACGTGAATTTGTGCTCGATGAATCGACCCTCTGGTCCGCATTTCCCATAGCCACGAATACTTCGAACGTCGAGGAACGTTCTATATCGGGAACAGCGAAGGGAACCGTGCTTGTCTTTTGCTCTCTCGCTTCCATACGCTTATTTCTGTCTTTCTTTCTTTCTTTCTTTCTTTCTTTCTTTCTTTCTTTCTTTCTTTCTTTCTTGCTTTCTTTCTCTCTTTCTTTCTTTCTTTCTTTCTTTTTTTCGTTCGATCAACACTCCTTACCTGCCGCCGGTCTATTGTATTTTTGTAAAGAAAGACCGAGCAAGCACCTTCATCCGTTGGAGTCGGGATGCAACGTGCAGCTTGCACATCGTGATTCGGGTGTCCGAGAGCAGGTAGCCTCCTTCTTCCACACAGCAATTCATACGGGTATATACGTATGGGTCCTCGTAGTGAGAAAGAGCAGGAAAGAGCAGTATAGAGTGGCGTGCGAAGAGCCCTCACACGGTCAGTCAGTATTCAACGGGATTATTCAGTGGCGTACTTGGAGCCACCTCGGAGCCCCGCTTCATCCCTTACGCATCCACTCAAAAATCGTTCCACGTTTCTCCATTCGAAATTCTCAATCGTTCGTTCACAATCTTACAAAAACATTATCTTACGCGCATAGCCCCGATCGTCAGCCAATACACAAATCGCATCGTGCGACGAAACCTCCTTAATCATTTAACAAAGACAAGCACGATTTTTATCTTATGGCGAATTGAAGACCGTATCTTTTTAAAAGAGCAGTTTCTTCCACAAATTTCAATGCCTCTTGGACAATATTGAATCACGGTTTTGATTACCGACCGGCGGCCGAACGACCGACATTGCTACCGGTGACTTGCTAGTTTTATGGCGACGGTCATTTTGGGATTGTCGGCTTCTCAAATCGTTCGATGAACAATCGAATGGGAATGCCGCGCCACGCTTCTCGATAATTAGTCCACGTGTCACACACCCGTGAATTATTGAAAATTCGCACGGTGAACGTGCGAGTTTTTATTTTTACGAGGCGTATGTGTCGGTTTGTCGTATGTTTTTTTGGTCGAATAAATATCGCAATGGGGAATTGTGGGAGATCATTTTTGGGAAAACCTCGTCGATATTTGTGTTCGGCACGGCCCTGAAAACGCCGCTAGCACTCGTATACGGCGGCCAACGACGCTACGGGAGGCAGATGCGCGGCTCCTACTCTCTCGGTCTCTCCATCTCTTTCTCTCCCTCTGTGCTCGTAGCGGGTTCGCGATCAATAAACCCACCACACGGGCGAGGGTAGCGCGAGGGACGGTAGGAAAAGGCATATAGCGGAGACGCGAGAGCTGCGACCGAAGCGCAGCCTACAAAAGGAGGGGGCGGTGCGCGCGCGCGCGCGCGGCCGAGACCGAGGGAGAGAGAGAGAGAGAGAGAGAGAGAGAGAGAGAGAGAGGGAGCAAGCAAGAGCAAGAGAGACAGTACGTCACTTTGGCGATGTCGATGTTTGGTGTGCCGTTCTTCCATCTCGGTCTCTCGTTCGACCCTCTTTTTTCGCCCTCGTCCACGCCCCACCAACCAACACTCTTCGGCCCTTCTTCGTCATCGAAGGTCGTTGATAAGAATCCCGAATCTTCGAAAATTCGTACATGATTTCAGCTTCGGCAAAAAACAAAGTTTTCCCGATCGTTTTATTCCTAGATCCAAGCTCGATTTGTAATAATAGACGTTGAGCAAATTTTAGCGAGAACATTTTTTATATTAAAGAAAGACGGTGTTTTTTTTTCTTAGTTTTGTTTTATTCTTTCAACGTCGAAAATAGAGGAAATTTATCGGTTATATATAGCAATTTCATTTTTTCAATTAATGGGCCTGAGTTGCAATACTCACAAAAGCGGCTGTATTTATATACTTTATTCATTTGTTTCTATTTACAGTGTTATCACCAACTATAGTTTTTTTTTTACCGAGTAGGTATCGTTACGCTATTAGAGATGTTTGTGGAATTGCCACTTATGCCGAACTTTTCGTTTTGCAAATCTTTGCAGATCGTTCATACTTCATTTCGATGTGTTAATAAAATTGTTTACTATAGTTGTATCTTACCTCGGTATCAGATTTTGCAAGTTAGCCGATCGTCGGATTTATATTCTTACTTAATCGTATATATATTTGTGTGTATTATTTTTGCTTAATCGCACTCGGAAACGAAAAAACAGCGATTCGGTTCCGTCGCACTTTTTTTTTATCTCATGGTTAGTCCGTTCAATTAAAAGCATTGAAGCATTGGTCGATTTCACTTTTTTTTATCGAAAGACAGAAAAAAGCAAACTGCTGAAGGGTCCAATTTGCAAATGCAGAATGCACTGGCAGTGAGCTATGAATGGTAAACAATTTTAATGATTTTTTTTTAATTCACATCATTTCTACATTTCATGAATACAAAAATTAGCTATAAATTTTGAAAATTCGCATTCCGGGCTTAATCATTAAATAAACGACATTCCTTGTTACTCATTTGCTCCCACGTGCGCCCTTGCAAATACACTTTATACTCCTCCCGATCGACTTGACAACAAATTTGCAATATTGTTTATTAACGTTTTTCTCAATCAATTTTTTTTAACCGTTTCTTACATGCAAATTCTATTCTTATTGTGTACAAGAAACATAATTTGACCCAATGTTAAGTAAGCCACAAACAAGTATTTGAAACTACGGGGAATACAAGTATTGTACAATCAAATGATTTTTAATTAGTCGCGATTCGCATGGTTAAATCTGAAACAAAAGTAAAATCGTTACTGCGTACGGTGAGCTTTATGTGAATCCTTCGAGCAATCATCTCTGTCGACGCTTCGGCGGTAGGCACACAACGGCTGAAGCATTACATGGTCGCGTCACTGGTCGAACCTCCTATACTACCAACTATTGCCCCCTCTCACGATCAAACGCGCTTCGTTTCGTTGAGCTCCCACAGCAAAGTGAATCTCATGGATTTTCAGGAACGCCAAGGCCGCCCGTTCGTCCCCCGTCGCTTTCTCTCTCGTTTCCAGCCTTCGCAACATGCCAGCTGTTCTCTCCGAAATCCTTGTTTCTCAGAAGAAAATCCCGTTTGTTTCAAATGGCAATGGATGTATTTGAATTTCTAAACCTAGCTGTGCATGGAGTTCTTTTTTTTTACATATTTAGCTACGGGGCTATCTATCCATTCATCTACCTATTTATCAACCGATTTATTTTTTATCTATTTGTATTGTATATATATATAACGATCTACATATTGATCCATTCATCTATATAGTTATCCATATCTTTTATTTTCGGATTAAAGAACGATTACGGACGTCCAGAAATATTTTTGCATCTAACTCAACGACGAAACGTGAAAAATCCTGAAGATCCGAAGGTTCAAGCCTTTCTGACGATTTGTGTGTGAAATGTGCGAAAGAAAAAGGGGGACTCGCATTCCTTATATCCCAGATTTGAGTATTGTAGCTTGGGGCATTTAAGATTTTGTAGATGTTTCAGTTTACATCCATACATACGCATAATTTTATTTATTTCCCCCATAACATTTTCTCCGAAAGAAAGCAATATGTATAGATACAGATCATAATGTAAAGAACAAGAACGCAATGAAAAATTGAAAATAAAATAATTTCAAATATAAATATCACGTAGTGCGCACGATAGTATGATCATTGATTGAAAGTGAAAGTGTGTGTTTTGTGTGATTTTAACACAACGTGATAAATATAATCGAAATAATATTCAAATAATAATAATAATAATAGTGCTCGACAACGTATTTTTTAAGGTAAAGTGTTTATCGTGTGAATTTTGGTACATCCTGCAGGTGTCTACGGTTCACCGGATCTACTAAGGACCACCGACTGTCAAAGATGCTGCGAGAACCTCCGGGAGGTTATCAGTGGCACGCCACTCGACTCGTCATGCTCTTGATAGCTTCACTGGTAGTTATGAACGGTAAGTTAAGAATATCTATAGATTCATTAAAGTTATTATCCGATGACAAATTCACTTGGGAGTATTCTGACATTTGAAGTAAATGCTCAAAACGTTGCAAACGGATACGCATTTGGTTTATGGATTATTTCATCAATTCGTACCTAGCCATTCTCACTTCGAAAATAATGTTTTTAAAAGACTGAAACCCATGCTCGCAAAATGCAAAACTCAAATCACAAGGAGTTTAAATAATTGATTTATGAAAATTAAAAAACGAGCCATTATTCATCGAATAATGATCATGACATTTAATTATTATGACAATTTGTTCATTCGTTTGTCTTCTTTGATTGAAAAATGGAAATGATAATAATAATAAAAATTGGCCTACTAGATCGTTAGCCCCAAACGATGTCCAACCGATGCGAAATCGAGCCACGGTTCACAAAACATTACCAAATTTGACAAAATTTGTTAATATTTATACAGGGTATCCCATTTTAATTTATCGATGGAAACAACAATAATGTAGTACGCAACAGTTTCCTACAAAAGTTTCATAATTTCGACAGAGACACATGATGGTCGTATTCAGACTTGTCGATGGGATCAAGACGAGAATAAGGCAAACAAATGAAAATGTTTCTCCATTTGAAAACGACGGAATCATTATGGCACTTTGAATTTCTGAATCGCATGCTATCGAGTGATATGTTTTCGCAGTTGAACAATCCATTCTGTCATTTATCCAATAATTAAAATAATCTATAGTTGATTGTTATAGCTAGTCATTTATTTGTTCGTTTTTGCCACAAAAACAAAAATAGTAAAGAACTGCTTTACCTCTACGAGGCTGTAGTTAGCCGATGAACTTTCAACGGGCATTTCAACAGCGCATATTTGCTCCAAAAACGGTTGGATTTGAAAAAAAACGCATAGCTCCGTATTCACTAGAATGAAATTCTATCGGGGTATTTTTTTCGGTGTCCATGGTAAATTTTGAATTTATAGAGGATTTTTACGAAATTTTGTTTATTGCAATAAGATTAACATCGCATATATATACATACCAGAAAAATTATCGAAAACAAAAAATGCAGAAATTTTGGGCTTAAAAACAATCATTCGGGGTATTTTTTTCTCACACCGTTAAATGAACAGATGAAAATGAATGAATAAATGATTGAATGAATTTATCATACAATAACTTATGTTAGAGATTGAATTTCGCAGATAAAAAAATCAAAATTGAATTATGGATTGGCGTTAAAATTGTCGGGACGGGGTATTTTTATTTGATTTTTTTCATCATGAAATCATTTTTTTAACATTTTAAAAATTCATATTAAAAAAAAGACGTATTTAACATAGCATATCTCAAGAGGGAAATATCGCAGGCAAAAAATTTCAAAACATGGTTTCGATTTGAATCTTTCTCAACGGGATATTTTTTTTCTTTATTATGAAAGTTCATTTTTTACATTTTGATTATATGGTATATGTTCCAAAAATCGACAAATTTACATGTTTGAATCTGCATATCGGAGGGCTGATGTATCATAGGTGAAAAATTCCACAACTTTTTTCAACTTGACATTTTCTCAATGATAACAAGAATTAAAACATCTTATTCTCTGCAGATCAGCGGATATTTCACAAATTTGTTTGTATTGTGGAAATGATGAATCGAGAAGTAGGCGTAATAAAATTTGGTTCCGGTGTAACACATGCCACAGATGGGCACAGTTTCGTTGTTTGAGCTATTTGAAAAGAACAGTGAAAAAGATGTCTGGCGATTATTTTGTTTTCCTTTGCCATCTATGTTCAAAGTGGCTTACTTCACGTAAAAATTAGAAAGAATTGTATGTATTCCTATAATTATTATTGAGGATTTTAATTTTTTGTACTCAAATTATTAGGATAAAATAAAAAAATGATTTTCACTTTTTACCCAAAATATTTGTAAATAGTAGATATAGATGTATATATTTAAAATATACAAAAATACTTTTGTAAGGATAAAAAAAGAACAAAATTATATCATTGAGAAAATGTCAAGTTGAAACTATAAGTTGTGGAATTTTCCACCTGTGATACATCATCCCTCAGATATGCAGAATCCAACATGTAAATGTGTCGATTTTTGGAACATAAGAAAAATAAAGAAATAAAACAATAAAGAAAAAAAAATCCCATTGAGAAAAATTGAAATCGAAACCGTTTTGAAATTTTTAGCCTGCGATATTTCCCTCTTGAGATATGATATGTTAAACACTTTTTTTTAGTATGTATTTTTAAAATGTTTACAAAATTTCATGATGAAAAAAAAAACCTCGTCGAGACAATTTTAACACCAATCCATACAATTTTTATTTTTTTATCTGCGGCATTCGATCTCAAAGTTATTGCGTGCAAAAGGTTTATTCATTCATTTCCACCTATTCATTTAACGGCGTGAGAAAAAAAATACCCCGATTGATTGTTTTTAAGCCCGAAATTTCGGTATTTTTTTTTTTTTAAATAATTTTTCTGGTATATATGTGGGGTTAATCTTATTTTAATAACACAATTTCGTAAAAATCCTCTGTAAATTCAAAATTTATCATGGGCATCGAAAACAAAAAATACCCCGATAGAATTTCATAATATCGAATACGGAGCTATGCGTTTTTTTCAAATCCAACCATTTTTGGAGCCAATATGCGCTGCTGAAATGCCCTTTGAAAGTTCATCGGTTAACTTCAGCTTCGTTTACCTCTATCGTTATCACCAAAATATCGCTTACACCTCGGAGTGCTTTAAAGTCGCGCGAGGAGAAAATAAGTTCGAGGTAACATCGCTCAGTACCCCCAATTGATGGTTTAATTCAGCATCCGTGGGTTAGCATGGATTATTAAAATAAAAAATGAATGCATAGAACAACAAAAGCTGATAAATCAGGTAACTGTACAAATTACTTTCTCAAAATGTTCAAATTGTCACAATGGCACAACCATTTTTTGCTTGTTCTTCTTACCTCTTCAATACTTTACACTTTCCATGAACAGAAAATAATAAACAAAGTGTGGGTGTGTAGGAAATTATATGTTAAAGTGTGAGCTCGGTCATCCGCCAACGTGCGTTGAATCTTTTCGCTAAAAAATACAAATTAATAAAGGATTGTAAGCATTAAATATATAATAGTTTGAAAGAATAATATAAAAGTATTAAAAAATTGCAGCAAAAATTGAGATATTGCACGACCAAGCATAAGACAACTACGTTCGTAACACGCCCGCGTAAAGTTTTTTATAGCAAATTTAATTTCCTGCTAAATTGTTTGTATGAACTCTGTCTTTATATTGCATCGGTTGGAATTCCATGATAAAGGTGAAGTGACGTCACTTACAAGTTTACTATGGCAATACTTGTTAACTAGAGAGTTGATTAACTGTAAAAAGTATACCTACACTTGAATTAAATTAAAAGCAATAAATTTACTCTAAATGGCGAACTGTTAAATAACAGAAAAAAAACTCCACGACAAAATGAAATGAAAAAAGCGTAAACTCATTTATAAGAAAACAATAATTATACCAATAAAAGAGTTTATGAAATATTATGGCAATACATCCATTATTTTAACGGCAGTCCTTCTTTATTATAAATCTACTATCGTCACTCAAATATGCGCGTGAATACACCTAGCTTTTAATAATATACTTACCAATTTCATAAGCATGAACGAGACGTACAATCGTAAAAAACACCCAAAACGCATTAAAGCGACAACAAATTTGAGTGTTTGCCGATGCGGTAAAAATAGAGAATAGAATTATTAACATGAAATATTCCAACTACTTTTGTTTTGATGAATAATAAAAAAGTTGTAAACGAACTCGATACAAAAATCGGCTAAACGTATTCGACGAAAACTAATATATTATCATCGCACAGTACATATGTCTCCATATTTCTAAGTTTACCTGAATTATCTGAACACTTTTCCTTTGTTTTGGAATTTGCTACGTAGAAAATAAATACACTATTTCACAGGGATCGAGAATGGATATTCTCAAACAAGAAAAATGCGCAAAATATTCGGCTGCATTCAGAAAAATTAACGAGTATTACAATTCATTACAATTCAACAATCAAGAAAGATTTTAGCAAATAAAAAAGGTCAATGACCGTGAATATTCAAGAGGTTGACCTCAAGCGATGCATGGTTATTAGATGTCCCGTAATACGCATTCGTCTAACTTGACCTCAAATAAATGTCAACTAAGGTTAAAATGAATCATTGACAATTACTCTGTGCTCACGGTTTTATTATATCTCCCTCAAAGTATATTTTATTGCGGAAGTTATGCCTGCGGTCATAGATAAAATTTTGCGCTTGAGGCAGCAATCCTCTAGACATTGCTAGTTGAGAGGCGATCTTTCGGAGATAATAAATAAATAACAAACTAATAGGATGTTCGTAAAGTATCAGGATACAGGGAATACCTGTGCAGTTGTCATCGGCACAGACAAACGGTTTTTTGCTCCTACCGTTGGGTGATACAAAAATGATTCTTTTTTACCGCGTCGTCCTTCATTTATTAATCGTTGTTTTGCCAAGTTCCACAAAATAATTAACAATTCGATGGCCTTATAGCTCAACTTCTCAGACTTTGCAAATTAATGTCTCGGCCAATTTTCATCGTAGGACAATTAAATAATAAACAGTCTTGTTTGTAGCGATGCCAACCGGTGGTTTTCGTGTCCAGATAGTTCGCAAACTCCTGGTATTTATTGGGGCTTTGAAATGATTGGAGAATATTGCAGGGAACAGGATTAAGATACGTGTAGTTTTGTGTACTCGGGTTTAATGGGGTGCGTGGAAAAGCCCTGATTGGCAACCAGTGTTGCGAATGGAATTAGTAGCCAAACAAATCATTCATGCCAATAACCCATAAGGCCTGTCTTTGCACCATTTATTAGAAGCAAAATTGGAAGTACTAGGATTGTTTTAACGTTCATCGGCAGCCGTTCGTTCGTTTAAAAGATCCGTAAGAATGTACTGCTAAATACCTGTGAATAATATTCTCTGTTTTCAATATGATAGAAAATCTTTTATATTGTAATATGTGTATAAAGTAACGTGATGACCTAAGCCTCCCCCCTCGTGATTCAGGGCAAGCTCAAGCATTATTTAACGAATAACAGTTTTCACATAACACCATTTTTTCCAGCCTTTGAGTTATCTTTAGTAATTGCTTTTTCTTTATGTTAATTAGAGATTCTACAGATTCAATTTGCAGATATTCGTGTATTTTGTTGACATACCATAAAACAATTATTATATCATAGTACTGAATTCATCTGACTACACCGCTCAAGTTTATGATCGTAGTTAACGTACCAGAGTCGGCGGTTGCACAACCATCATGCACTCGGAAAGTATATTAAAGCGTTAAATAACTACTTACCGGTAAATCGTGGGTGACGCGAGACCAAGTCACGCGAGGTGTTCGCAAATTTATACCGGTCAATGACCGACGAATACGTCTAGTAAATATTCTGACTCACAATCAGAGTCATCCAGGTTACTTCAGTAAACTCTGCACCCGTTCGCCTTGCTCTCGTCTTTTAATCAACTGATTTCCTTGACTGTTTGAATAGTGGTACTGGCTGAGGACGAATCCATGGGTCCTGTATTTGTCAAAGAACCACCAAATCGAGTTGACTTTTCTAATGGAACTGGTGCCGAAGTCGAATGTCAAGCACGAGGAAATCCCCAACCTGACATCATTTGGGTCCGCGCTGATGGTACCGCTGTTGGAGATGTTCCTGGACTTAGACAAGTGAGTTATCGATATATATATATATATGTAGAAGTATTGGGGTAACAGATCGGGATAAGCTGCCAGAGTTGACGACTTGAAGTTTCACGTTCGAGAAATCAAAAGAAAATCGGTCGAAGTTAATAGAAAGTGGTAAATTACGATATCATCGAGGATGATAATGGGATGGGAGGAGGGGGGGGGGTCATTTCTGTGCAGTCCGGATCGTATATGGATGCTGTCGCGTTGACATTGTTTTATACACTGTTTGGCATTCCGAAGTAAATCTGTCGAGGAGGAAAGATGTTTTATTTAATCGAAGAATTAAAAAAATCTATATTTTTCTAAAATTAAGAAATCGGTAGAAATATCCGTACTTTTCTTGAACAATAAATACGAAGAACAAGTTTCAGCTGAGTACGTTATACATTGTGGCACTAATTACACTTTTTTGTTAGGGATGTAACATTTGTTTCGAGTTTCTTAATGCTGATAGTTTTTCTGGTAATTCAAACGACATTTTATGCCGAATAAATCGTATACTTGTACTTCCTAGGAGCAATATTATTCTGGTGATACGTAGGTATATATTTATATGTTTTGTGTATTGATTTTTGTATTTGATATTTGAAAAATTCATAAGTACTTATGTGCCGGAAGACGGCGATGAGTTCTGCACAAAATGCTTAATCAATTGCACAATTATGCGCGAAACTTAAGATTAATGAACGAACTTTAACTGTTCGTAAATCCTTGCTTCATTTGCCATAGAAAATTACACACAATTATTGAATCTTATAACACTTACTTATGTCAAAATTACAGGTTAAAAAATGTCATCAGCTAGATAATCGTTCAATAAATACCGTGTTATAAGGTATTTCTTTATATGAATTACATGCAATATTTTTTTAAGAATGGCTGCTCGCCATTTCCCGCCGATCACCATCGTTAAATTCCGTTGAATTTGACTGATAATCATTTTTCATAGCTACATGAATAGGGGAGACGCCGAAATTTGTATTATTTTACCATGAGTAAACTGCATATCACGGGAATAAAAACGCCGATTTACACCATACTATTGGGCTTAGGGGAGATGAGCCCAAAAAGGGAGATGTTGAAAAAGCAGACTTACAATTAGCAACGAAATGTAGCTTCCATTTTTATTCGTGGGAATGTTCAAGTAATAAACTTTCGAAAGTCATAAAGAATCTTATAAATTTTCTTCAATAATAATAGAAAAAAATCTTCGAATTACCCGCTCTGTCCAAAAGCACGTTTTAATTTTGTGTCATTATAACCTAAAAATTAAAATGCAGGGAGCCGCGAGTTTGTGAAGATAAGAAGCACATTACTAATGAAAATATAACACAAAACTTAGGAAACCCTATTCTACACCATACTCGAGTAATCAGACCTTGTATATTTCGAATTTTTTTTAACGAAGGCAGCAAAAAACTTGATTTGGGACGTCGGTTGGCACTCGCACATTCTCAAAAATACTTGTAATGCGTATTTTGGAAGGCCTACCCGTTTTGGGCTTATCTTCCCTAAACATTATCGGTAAATATTTGGAAACAGAACAATGGATATCTAAAAAAATTAATATACTAGCTAATTTGCCCTTCGAGCCTTTCATTCCTCATGATAAATACCAAGTATAACCGCTGCACGTCTGTAAGGGGATCGGAATTTGACTAACCTAAGTCGATGTTTCAGACGTTCCTTGAATCTACGGTGATATATTTTTCCTATTGCGATTACGTTCTCCTCGAAAAGCCGCCATCCCCCCGATCCTACCCGGCATTTATTCCGATAAACCTCTTATCGATACCACAGCCGATGACCCTGATCCTACTCGACCTCCCCTATTACGTGAAACCTTCCATATCTTCTTTGAATCTAAAATTTAGCACTCCACACTCGTATAAAGTTTGCTTGACCATTTTCAGCCTGACAAATATTCTGCGTGTAAAAGAGAAAAGGGTCCGAAAATTGTTGAAATTTCTCTATAATATCGATATATTCGAATATATTGAAAATTATTTATTTATTGGATATTGAGTCTACGTGCCCATTTTCAGCCTCACAAGGTATTCCATTTGTACAATAAAAAAGAAAGTTAAGAATCTTAATGTTTTCTCAATAATGTCAATATTTGGTAAATCCCAATTACAAAAATACCGTTTCTATTATATATTAGGAAACCCTCCATATTATAGTCTACAGTTACTAGAAAATTGTTTGCAGGATTATTGCACTTTCATAGGTTCTATACGCCCTCCAGAACCTCGTGTGAGTGAAAATATGAAATTTGTGCCACTCAAGCGGTTTTTGGGGGGTACGCTGCACGCTGCAGGTATAGAACAAATATATCGTCAATTTATTTACTTCTCGCGAATCTGTTAAAATAGTGAAGAAAAAAAAATCACCCGCCCGCTTTCGAAAAATAACGACTCGAGTACAGAAAGTCGGAAATTTTTATACGAGAATTCATTCGCATATACATTCAGAGTAAATATGAATACACTTGTTCTGCATGTGATTTCCTAGGACAAATATTGATGAAAATATTATTATGAACAAATACAATTTTTGAAATACAACAACTAAACATATCAAATTTAAAGTGTCGAAATTGTTTACTGCACTCCGGTGCAAATAAATCAATCGATTCATTGTTTATCGAAGAACTCGCCACAATTCATTTCACAAGTGTGAAATGAATTTGAGACTCGCATGCACTTTAGGCGAAGTTGAGATTTGTTCAACCCACGCAGTATGCATGAAGCCATGAATATAGGTCGGTCCAATTGTCAGCTCGTTCCCTCGACGACATGAAATCTCAGTAAATAGTTGGGGTTCGTTAACCCGGAAGAGAGTCACCAGTAACAACGTGGTGTCTTGCGCTCAAGTGGTATCCGAGGCTCGGTGACCCATTTCACACCACTCCGCATATAAATTTTTCTCCCTCGTGCAGTTGGTACTTATATACAACATCAAACACTACCATTAACAAGTAGTCAAGCGGTAGCATATCGATTTCATCAAACTACACATTCGCTAACGCGATCCTCAAGATTTTCCCGAAAAAAAAAACGTTATTTTGTGTTCGCAGGTATTGCCGAATGGAAATTTGGTATTCCCTCCGTTCCGAGCTGAAGATTATCGTCAAGAAGTTCATGCCCAGGTATACAGCTGTCTCGCGACCTCGCCAGCAGGTTCGGTTCACAGCCGCGATGTCAACGTAAGGGCCGGTAAGTCCAGGAGCTAATTTTCCACGTTAATAAGAGACAGTAAATACTTTTATTTCAGATTTATCACTATTTAAAAAAATGACTTCTTTCGTTGACGTTAATTAATTATCGTCAAACGGGGCTACTTTGAACAGGTTTTGGAAGTTTGTTGTAGGTAGCTTTTTTTTAACATCCTAAATTCGAACTTTTTTTGGCTGCAATAGAACAATATGTTCTCTGGATATGGAATGTATAAGAAAGTCAAGCCCCCCCCCCCGCCCACTATTTTTGATATATTTTTTTTAAAGTGTCACAATAACCACAAAGTATGGGGGGGGGGGGGTTTACAAGCCATTAAAATGCAATTTATATCGAAGATTCGAAGCGTAATGGTTACTGTTGACATCATTTTGAAAACAAATTTAATATTTTATGTATTCTACGGAGAATTAATGACAAACAACGATTTTTCACTATTAAATTGCCATCTTTAGGAAACATTTTACATACAAATATCAAGTACCTAGGGTACTATTGTAGGCCCTAAATCAGTCTTATATATTATCGTTAAGATCGAAAAACTTAATATTGACATAAATTGTAATATATCGAGATTATAATAGCGATATACGTGTTGCGTGGGAAATTTCCGATTGTACGGAAGCGGAAACTTTCTGCAAAAAAGTTTTTGGTTGAAACACAAATTTTGCCCCCCCCCCCCCCCCCCCCCATTAAAATGATCGTATGACCGTGAAAATTCTCACTCGGGGGTTTTTGGGGTCACTGATTACGAATCCGCTGTTAGGTTGCCGGAATTCAAGATGGCGGATCGTGGATCCGCCATCTCGAATTAAAAAAATTTGACATTGGATTCGTAATCAGTGACTCCAAAAACCCACTCCCAATAAATTTCAAGTTATATCCTTGGGTAGATTCTAAAAAAATGAATTGCTGAAAAAAAGGTCATTTTTTGTTAGTTTGTTTATTTATAAATCTTATATTATACGCGATTATGCCAATTAGACTATATTTTTATGTTCTTTCATCACTAAAATAACTAAAAAGTGCAAAAATCCGGATCTGAATACGTTAAAAAGTAAATCAATTGGAAAAATTCAAAAAAATCGAGGTGGTAGAGTAGGTTACCACCATGCTTGAAAGGGTTAACCCTAAAAGCCTAATTACGCATGCAAAGCGTACATAAAGCGTATGCGCTTTATTTACTTACCTCCAAAATAGATTCGGCTTCTAGAGTTAAAGGAGCCCCAAAACCTGTCAAAGTTACCCTTAATATCAAAGTAGCCCTATTTGACGGCAATTTACCGCACATTCAGGAGAATTACCGATAATTAACCGATAATTAATGGCGTTATCAAGTTATAAGCTTGAATACGATAACGCCAAATCTTTAGATATTTGAGTGCTATTTAAGAAGGACATCATTTTTATCGATCCTTACGAATGGCTGCGGACGTAATTGATCTAGAAGTTTTTGACGTCGTTAATAATCTTTTTAATTTCAGCAATGAGGTTCAAGAGAACTAGATAGAACAGAGTGTTGAAAATTAAACTGCGGTGCACATGTTGTTCCAGAATATATAGTAATGATGTAACTGAACAAATTTATTTTGGTACGTCTACACCGTCTACGTCTACTTCTGGCGATATATCTATTTGGTTGTTTTCGACAGAGGATTTATATTTCGATGCTTTTTCCAAAATTTGCAAATGAATGACTGGAGAAAAGTTTTTTTTTCTCATAAACAGCATATATTTTAAATAATGAACGGGGTTAGCAAGACGTCGAAGTTTGTGATTATGTGAGTCGGACTAAAAAGATTGTCTAACTTCCACTCGATTATTTGGGATAATTATTTATCAAAGTATAGATGTTTAAAGTCAACGAAATGCAAACATGAGAAACAGCAGTGACAGGTAAAAAAACTTCCGTATGATGTATCATTTTTCTTATTCCACTATACTGCTGTTTTATATTGTCATTGACAATCATTAACTTTAAGTTCTTAGATCCGAGTGATTATCACGGTAGAACCTTTTTTGAAAATATAACCCGTACAATCATCGGTTTAAACGCTTTGCTACTCGGATTTATTAATCCTGTATATGTTTTGAATGTTCATCTATTTCTCAACAGTTAGTATTGTCAACGAGAAACTCATTAAAGAATGGTGGTCATTAAGCACACAATAATTTTTCCAAATAGCTTATCAGTGATGTCTCGATATATCATTTTTAGTGCGTACGTGTTGCTACACGTTTATTATGATGCTTTTCGAAGTTATTATATTACGTTGAAAAAGTAGGATATATGATGAGACATTGATCATTAATCTTCAAGTCTGAAAAAAATGTTCCGTGCAAAAGGTCTACAACTACAATTCAAAATAACCAATCTATTATGACAATTTTTTTACACGTACCTACGTATAACATTTCATACGATATCAATTGTGCAAGATATATTAAGCTTATTGATTCGAAAAAGACGACTTCCGAATGGGCCTTATAAGAAATAGTTCGAAAATGAGGTAGATTCATCTCACGTAGCCGATGTCATGAATATAAAACAGAATGCTCTACATTCCGTGCAACGCAGGTCAATTTTTAACATTTTTAATCGATCCCACCTTCTTATCATCGTAACAAGCGTTGAGAATACAATTGGCGATAGCACTATTCGACACTAATAGCTGCATATTGTTACAAAGTACGGGACGTTGTACATACACGATTTGAGAGGATGCGAAGCTACGTATGTACCGGCAAGGCAATTCGACCCATACGAAACTATTTCCGTCTGGCTCGTTACGACGCATATTTTAGCACTGGAAGAGAATACGTTTCTCGTTGTTAGATCGTCTCAAATAACGACGATAAATACGATATACCAAAAAGTGATGAAACGTGATACAGGTTGCAGATTGTTGGAAATTTTTGTGTTCAGTTTCGATACAACGTCTGAAACGTATCGAATAATTCCAGAATAATCATATTTTGCATTGCTCAATTTTAAGAAAATTGCACTACGTCCGAATGCATGTGGAAGTGCAAAGTCCGTGATATTCTAACGTCTAACTCGATTTATGATTGAAAATGCCGATTTCAAGTGCGAGACTGTTTGCAGACCATAAAATTAAAGATCGTTGGAAGAATTCCATTATTAGTTATTGGATTGATCATTTTCGATCGTGGGTTCGAGTGTGTTGGAACAAATGAACGACGTAACAAGTATGGGCTCTTATATTTAAAAATATATACGAATAATAGCGTACTTTATATTTGAGACTTCCCCAATGATATTCACGACGAATTGTTAATATTCTATTTAGGATCGAGATACATGAAACGAATCGTTTAGAAGTTTCAATAGACTGCAGACACCAAATTATTAGATTTTTTTAGAGGCGAATGAGGAGTTTTAGCGTACAAAGTAGTTATGATGTGCGTCTGTAGCAGAAGAATTCGTTTTTAAGCCATTATTGACAACCCAAATAAAACCATATTAATATTCACACGAAATATTATTTTTCCGTTTTGGCCGTAAATGAGATACTTGTGATAAATTCTTAACGGGATTTTTTTTCTTCTAAATATACGAATATCTGAAAACTGTTGTACATTCTGATTCATTTGGAAAAGTTAACGATCGTATCTATGAAACACTGCAATATATTTCATTCTACGGCATTTAAGATTTTAAACAAATGTCCGTTCGAAGAGTCTTCCTGAATTACAGTCAAGTATCGAGACGTAATATCAAATCTTGCAAAATAAGTTCAATGACGTAAATTCATATGCAAATTATTAATAACTCGGTTTTGTAACGACTTATCCGAAAACGTGGATTATTCCGTACAGGATGCAATTTAGATGATAAATATGTAATGAACAAAAATGGTGATCTTCTGCTTGGGGTACTCTACGTAGCTACGTTGATGCTTGGATCCCCTCTTAATAGATTTAACGATTAGTTTAATTCTTCGTAGCGAGGTCACCATAATAAATTGGTATTATATTTCACGTAGGAGTTTACAGTTACTATCCCCTTCAATTACATTATTTTCAGCAACGAGGTCGTCACGTTGCGTCCGCCACTGCCACTACAATAGTGTGCGCACAAAGTTTTTTGATGCAATTATTACAAGACGCGTTTATGTCGTATACACTTATAGACTATTCTGATCTAGTTGCGGTATAGAATTTTCAAAGTAGAATACTTATTACTCAGCCGTCTTTCATATTGGCGCTTTAGCTTATTAAAATGAGCAATTTAGGTTTTATCCCCGGAAAATAAGGTCATGTGGATCTTTTTTTTAAATATAATTAATATCAAGTATGATACAAAAACGGAAACTTCATATTATTTGTTAATTTTTATTATTTTATTATTAGCTTAATAACATTAAAGCATTTGGCACTCTCGATACCAATGATTAATCATTAAATCTAAATTTCCAAATAGCTCCAACGGGCCCACTTTATGTAACTTATTTTTCTAATTTGATATATAACACTTGTTACTGATTTGTCCATTATGAAGTTTTGTGTAAAATGCTTATGAGAATGTGATACTTACTATAAATATTTCTAGTGGATTTTCGTTACTTCCATGCGTCATATAGATAACGGACATTAAATTTTACACTGTGATAGCCAATTCGACCAATTTTTCAAAATAAAATACAGATAAGGAGCAGAGTATTTTAGCTGATACACGATCGTGCATCTTGCATTCGTCAACAAAATCGTGAATACAATCTTTTCAGATAAACTTGGGTGTTTTTGGTGTTCCAATGAGAATTTTTCGATCAGACCATTCAGTAATTTAATTTTGCTGCGACACTGCAATGCTCATTTTATTAACGCTTAGTAAACAACAACGTGTAACATGTATACAATATTTGATAATGATGAGGAAATTTCATAATTGCATATAGTGGTGGCACAATATTACGACACTGATGTGAACAAGGAGTACGCTATTCGTGGCAATAGTGCTATATTGAAATGCGTCGTGCCGTCTTTCGTGGCTGACTTCGTCAAGGTTTTATCATGGCACACCGATCAGGGCGAAGAATACATTCCTGGAGACGATTACGGTATTCCATTCAATCGCTGAACGATGACGTATACGAATGACACACGACATGCTTGACTGTTGGAATGAAAATGACCGATTCCTAATATATCTCGTTGGATTATTTACAAAGCGCGAGCAGAGATGACGATTAAGCAGCAAATTGAATCCATTTCGAAGATGGGCGTATTGTCATTTTGTAAATGTAAAAAAATTACGTTTTGAGTAATGTAACGATTTATTAAAACTCAATTTTAGACGGAGGGACGAGATGAATATGAGGTAGATACAAAGTGGATCAATATACATGCTTTATCACTCTGAAGTATGCTGGAAAAAATATGTAAAAGCAATAACAAGCTAGATGCTAAAATTTCATAAGGTGTTTCGTAAAAATGATTTCTAAAGCACAAAGTGAAGATTTGTGCATTATATGCACTGGCTGGCCGAGAGTACATCGAATAATAATTTGAATTTTTTTAATTGATCGGCTTCGGTACGTCATTATCACACAATGATTCAACTACGTACAAGGACGGGAACGTTTGATGCATTTTCAATAATCCCAGAGGCGGTTAAATCGGAAATCGAGCAATGATTTCCGTTAGTAGGGAACAGCCAGGCATTTACCTTCGGAAAATAATACGACGCGGACAGCCATATGCTATAATTAAATGTTTGATAGATTACTGTAGCGGCAATAAAATTTCTACTAGAATAAGTTAAAATCTTTATGAGATACGTATGTACGATCTCGAATCAATTTCAGTATCTTTGATGAGGGTTAAAAACAACATCATTATTCGTTTTAAGACGAAAATATAATAATGAAAAGATGATTTTTTATGTATGTTCCTCGACCCCAAATCAATTATGAAAAACAAGGGGGGAAAACGCTACTGAAAATGAGCAGTGTCCAGATAGAAGGATTCGATAAAATCGGGACGTAAATATTGCCAGTGCTGCCTCGTGAATTAAGTTTTATCCCTCATTGCTGAGCGAGTCACCGCAAGAAAGTATGCACAGTCGTGAAAGTGATCGGGATCCAAGGCTACGCTCAATTTGCCCATACGTTGTCGTTGTATCAATTCTTGTCCAAAAGCTAAACACGGTATATTGAGATGGATTAAGGAGAATTGTCCAAGCTTTGAGAGATATATATTTACCATACATACCATTCTATATATCATTTGCGCATTCATGTTCGTAAACATTTGAAAATAACTTAACCCCGCCGGAGCCATTGTATTATAGGCAACCGCGGTTTCGTAAGCAAACCTAGGAATTCAAAAATCATGTAGGGACAATAAGGTTTATGAGTCGAAGACTACGTTATACGAGTCGGGAGATTGTAGAATTAAAAATCTCGGGCGATATCGAGTTAGTGCGTCAAGATGTCTGCTATATAAATAAAATATCGAGTACATGTCTCGCTGTCTAGCACAACTTTATAGAAAGCAGGTCAATCGCGTTGCTTAGAGTGGGTCCAAGAGCCTCAGTTGCGTTTTTCATCTTATCCCGTCGCGGCCGGAAAACTACTTATCCGAGGAACAATCGCGTATCGCCATACACTATTGGTAGTTTGAATTAACGATGGTGGTGGTTCGGTCGAAGCGCACGAAAACGTGTACGAGGTTATTTTTATTTTCACACGTTCATTCGTACTGAAAATACGGTGCAAAGTTTTCTATACGAATAAGTTATTCACATAATCATTTTTCATATTTATAATGATCATTTTCATTTGAAAACTCTTTCCGATTATATTAACTCCACGAAGATCGATACGATCGAACAATCCGATTCAACGACGTTTTTTAAGCATATATCAGCGACAGTTTTTGTTTTTTGTTTTCTATGCTTTTCTATTAGTCATTAGCAGCAAATAATTCGTAGAGATATGACTTTTCGTCCACCATGTTCTTTCAATTTGCCTGTTTGGTATGTTAGGTGTCACATATCTTTGATTAGGGGAACCGATGTTGAATGTGATTGTCATAAACGAAACATAAACGAAAGCCTGAGCTAAATTACATGCACATTATATCAGTATTTTCATTTGGGTTCATCGCAATTCATCATCCATGATAGTTGGTGTTGTTCCGTGTCAAATTGGGAATGTTCTTCTCTCGCAATTGAAAACCTTGAAACTACCCTTGATATAAATAAAAATTGGACACAAACACAGAAAAAACTTATATGCTCCAACCGTCGTCGTCGCGCAGTTCAATTCTCATTTTACCCTTATACCGTATTTGGCGTTGAATCGTGGTGCTTCGATCAGAGATGTCTTCGTTGGCTTTCTCATCGTTACGTCGATCGATAACCGTCGTTCGGTACATGCAGGTATTTTGAAACGGCGCCGTGCCTTTCGACAGTACCGACTGTTGGTTGTTGGTTTTTCTTAACGAGTGTCGGAAACCCTTCTAGTTCTTTTTCACTAGTTTTCATTTCATTTGAAAAGCAACCGCAAAAGCTTATCACACCTCGCCTCTCGATGGATCTTTTCATGAATCCGGCCCTCTTGTGCAATTGCGCATACATAGGTACGCCCGGTAGTTGGCAGGATGTATGTTTCAGAACTGTAATTTTGATCCTATCGGAGGCGATTTTTAAATGTTTGAGCCGCACGGCGTGAATAAAGCATTCTCTAACTTTGAGGTGCATAACATTTACGTTGATGACTCAAGTGGTAATTCTAATTTTGTTAAGTGTTTTATATTGGAAAGTCATTGCCGTCATCTTTGCATGCATCCAAGGGTCTGAATATAAATATGAAAACAAAATATTGACGAATCGCCAATTTGCAACATTACTGATATACTTCTATCTCCCTATATGACTGCCAAGCAAATCACTGCTCAGGCGGTACACTTATAAACCGTTTATTTTAACCTTTGCTCTCCACTCTCCATCACATTTCCTATCGCTATTGAACATACATGGAGCGATCGAGCGCATTGTTTGAGGCATTCAACGTTAAGTACGCCAGCCATTTTTTGTGTCAACGAAACCCGATTATATTTTTTTATAAGGTTGATATAGTTATAGCAGGTAGATACCTGCATCTTTTACTTGAAAAACATATACTTTGTCAAGAAAAGCAACTGAGAAATTACTCCCGAATCTTTTTTAATTGGAAAATAATTAAATTTAGATTCGGTTTTAGCACTTTTTCGCGAAATTTTGTTTCTGTATCCATTAAAGAACCTGTGTAATATTTTAGGGTAAACTACACTTTCATTACTCTTTATTTTGAAGTTAGCATCTTTGATTCGGTGTCAAGCTCTATTTTTTTCCATTAATACATGAAGAAATTAGAAAAAAAGTGGTGTTACATAGCTGCAAATCTTTCTTACACTTTCATGTAGGTACCTACTTTTCAATGGGCTTTGATGGGGACCCAATATGCTTTCTGCGATTAATACGGCTCGGACTCTCGACACAAAATTTTTAATATAAAAAGAAAATGAAACGCCATTTGACGGTAAGTTGGCGTATATGGTTTCCGTATAAAGCTGACAAATATTGTATTCGCAAGCGCGTCGAAAAGTTTCCCCAATGAGTGGTTTACGGATTTAAAAATATTCGTAAATAATTGGTTTATTCTTTCCGGTCAAACTATGCTATTTAAATTATTCAAAAGACTTTTATATTTGCTCGATGACGACATCATCTCTCGAAAAAAAAAATGTATAAATGGATTTTAGCGGCATGAAAAAGTTGCGTCGTCGATTTGCAGTGGAACGACCGCTATAAACATGTGTACATGCATTTCCTTCGCACTCGCTCCCACGTCGGCTCACTTTCGTGAACGCTAATACTATACGCGCGTCAACCGACTCGTTGTCGCTCCCGGCTCATTATTTCTTCCACCACGTCCGCATATACCGCAATATACAATATGTCGCAGTAAGTATAGTAAATATTGAGGCAAACTAGTTTCGGCGAATATGTATCGTCGCGGCGTCGTAGCGAGTGTAGTATATATATATACGTATAGATATACGTACGTAGTAGGGTGGTATCATCAACCGGCGTGAATTTGCACTCTGACTGGTTGGCAAGGGTCACTGGTCCTTATACCGGATGTACATAAGCGTCTCGTGTGTTCGGATGACAGTCACTTTCGACGGATGTAACGACTCTGCGAGCTGTATGCGAGGAAGCTTCAAACAGAGTACTTCTTCGACTGGATATTCGATCTGCCCACGATCTTTTACTGGCATCAACAACGATGCTGTTACAGATGGTAGCAACAAGTCTCGAACGATAATTTCCTCGTCGGGAGTTTGCTTTACCATGTTGATGTCATGGCCGGATGAGAACAAGCTCGGCATTGACTTAATCGAGGCTCTTATAACCCAACTATAAAGATACTTCTTCAATTCTTAATTGCGTTGCGGAACATGCGGAGGCTTTCCAGACATTCCGAGTTGCACTATTGCCCCTTTTTCATAATCCAGATTTGGCCTTGTAATTATCGCGGAGTATCGAAGTTTTCAACAAAGACTCGCCGTTTCGTGCTCGGCAAGACATTTTTTGGGCTCTGCGTTCGTTGAACCTTTCTTCTAACACCTACTAACATATTTCCCGGAATTTCTGATCATAAGTTGTCCGCCATGAAATATCGATAAAAACTCCCTTCTTCGTATTTCATTTCTCGTACGAGTATGCCTGTCGAAATGATGTATCCTATAAATATCGATCCCAACAGAAAACAAAGTACATAACGCGATTTGTCCATATTATAACCATTCTCACGGATTTAGGCTCTAACGGAGAGCGTTTTAAGGATGATACTCTGGGGATAAAGCGCCAATTCCTCGGAAAGCGAAGCGATAGACTTAGGACGCGTGCCAAGAAACCGAGGGGGCCGATACAAAACGTCGGGAACACTTGTACGCGATAGCTCAACGAAGAGTGGGCAGACAGACAGCAGTTAGCACCAAGTCAGTGATAATGTTGTAGTTGTCTATAGTTCGTGCTAGTTGCGAGGTCGGTGCACGCCGTAAATCGTCCTTCGTATATGTACCTATGTGGAGACTTCGAACACGAACGTGGCTGCGATAAAAGTCTCACAGATATGATAATGCGATTTTTCTTACGTCTCCGCCAACAACGAGCGTAGTGTTTCTACATTCAAATTTTATGGCAGGCTATTCTCGAAGGTGTCTCGGAGACATTTTACGAAAAGTATTTCTACTCAAAAGGGTACGGATATTTAACATTTATAGGTTATATTGTAAATTGAGAACATCAATTTAATCGAAAGATTTGATGAGCTTGAGACACCCGTAGGTACTATCGGGTCTATCAATTTGATTAGGAAGTACCTACAGAAGACTCGATTTTCTCACCTACGCTATATGCAGGCGGTCCTATTTTAATTTTACCGATATAAATAAATCGCGAATATGAGATCGTACGAAAACAAGTTACGCATGATAATAGTATGGTTTCGGGAGGACCACGCGATGTTCACATTGGGATTTATTCCGTCGGCACGTAACATTAAATGTAAACTCATAACCAAAATGTGTCACTGTATATCTACTATTAGCATTATCCAAGATGTACCGCATGAAGATTTTTAAGAGTTTTAAGAGCCCTGTTTCACTACTAATTGGATAATGCTAATACGGGTGGTAGATTTTCCGTGAAACATTTTCAGTAAGAGTGTTGGCTTACGTTTGATTTTACGTTTGATTTTACGTGACCTACTTACACTATTTTTAAAAGTTCAAAGTGCCATAACTCGGACGTATTCGAGATTAGAAACGTTCCTTTTTTCATTCTGACAATATGACGTAGTAAAAACGATAGATTTTCACTTAAGAACCAATGATGATGTTCGCGTGACATTAGCGCCTCGACGGAAAAAAGTCTCAATATCATCATTACATGCGCCTTTCAAAATCACAAAACTTTTATGACAACCTTTTCTTTCATACGAGCTCATTTTCACGCCTTATTTCCATCTATAAATGATTATTCTTTATTTTTTTAAATCCTTTCTCCGGTCTAAAAAATAAATCGAATTAAAAAGGTCCTTTACAGGAAAAGCCTTTACAGGATATCATTTGCATGACAAATGAGAACTGTGAACGTAAATAACAGCAAAATATCAGCTCGGTGTCTTTTTTGAGTACCTACTTACATAATTGTTGAGTAACATTTTGGATGAAGCCAGGGTTAATTTCTCAAAGAAAATAAATAACTTAGAGGAATAAAACAATTTCAGTGGTTCACCAGTACTATCAGTCGGAAGTGAACAACGAGTACGTGATTCGAGGTAACTCGGCAATTCTGAAATGCAGCATACCAAGCTTCGTTGCAGAATTCGTTCAGGTCATAGGCTGGCAGGATGACCAGGGAGGTTCTTTCAGTCATGACGACAGAAATGGTACTAACATATCGAGCCTAGGAGAATTCAGAATTCTGCATCCTGATTAAAACACCATTTGATATTTTAACCGTGCATTATGATCCCGAATATACCTTTGTCCATAATCCAGTAGGTACACTTGGTACTAATTGCAAGCTTAGGAAGCAAGACAATGAAGATGTGAACACGATTTTATTGTGTCGAAAAAAAGAGTATGAGCGAGCAGCACAGTCAGCATCTTCGATTGATGGGCCAGGTGGACGGAAGCATAAATCCACCGCGGTATAAGTAAGATGGCGGATTACTTTCAACTTCATAATGTTTATGTAAAATTTGTATAGTAGGCACATAGGTGCAGACGCGCGTCAACTAAAACGGGACTAAACCGATGAAAACGAGACTTATCTCTTCGTCTGAAAAGATAAGTCTCGTTTTTATCTTTTTCGTGCAACTTTTTGTCATACGATCTCCAGATCATACGGATGATATGGCAGGCCTTAAGACTCTAAACTAAAAATGATGTTTATAAATCGTTTTGAGTCGCGCTACGCAACATCTCAAATATGGCTATGGCGACGATAATAAAGCTTTTGGCTTATTACCTATTCCATATGACCCAATACAATGCGTTTTTTTTGTTGGTATTTTCGTCAAACAATAGTAACCATTGTCTCGTAAACGATTGTCCAGCAGTGGTTAATACTTGGTCATGATATGATTGAAAAATACGAGGATTTCAATATTGCAAGTTAAAACATCAATTTCATATTTTAATATTGTTTATGATTCGATCAGGGAAAGTCAATTCTAACTGTGAATATATGCCCTATTGAGTTAAATAAGAATTAATTTCTTCGTCCATCTTCCGATCCATGATGAACTTTCAACGTTCTAAATCGGAACAGGTATACAAAAAACCTATATACCTCCAACTTGGCTTCTACGTATTATTTTTATACCGATAAAAAATGCTGGAGATCTTTTAATCTGTATTATCCGGAAGATAACATTTAAGTTTCAAGGATATGTTATTCATCGGCGGTATTTCTTTCATTCGTACAAAATATGTGTGTTCAACAGTCGTGGTGCAGTATTACGAAGCCGAGGTTGTATCCGAATATGTGATACGTGGAAACGCAGCTATACTTAAGTGCACCATACCGAGTTTCGTTGCGGAATTCGTGTCCGTAGATTCTTGGGATGGAAGCGACGGGTCGAGCTACAAACCGTCTACCGACTACGGTACTATGTATAGCTATAGCGGGTGTTACATATGCATATTCGTATATTCATACACTTATATATACGTATGCTATATGCGTATGCATTATACGTACAAATAAACATGCGCATCGCCGACGAGCGACACTTCCACATATTTCGGTAGTGATATGGTATGTGATGCTTTAGGGATATGGTTTCTACCCTCGTCGTCTTTCGCTCATTTTGCTCATAACGCTATATTTAAGCCTAATAAAACATACGAGAGTATTGCAGACAGTCTGCGACAGTGGCAGTGATATCAATGATGGCGGTGGCAACGGATGTGATTACCCAATTGCTCAATTTACTCGACTATATCTGTAAAATTATAGTCTCCATCTGTTATGTGTGCTATTCGTGTATTGCATAGCTCATATTTTATATTTATCACTTTTGACATACATTAGGGATGCTAAATGCTAACAATTTAAGTGTCCAATTTCACCGTGTAAAAAGTTGCAAGTCCATGTGAGTTCTGTATCAAATGAGGAACTTATCATAATTCCATAATTGGCGACATGATCATTGTAATTGTCTCAGGTTTACGTATATTTTTTATTGTATTATTTACCAAACGAGGGAGTTTTTCAGGCTGAAAACACTATTTTACTGATATCTCGTTTCAAAACATTTGGTTACCATTGTTGAAATGATTATGTATCCCCGAAGCTCTTGATTTGCCATACGCAAGTTATTCATTCTGAATATGCTCATATTTATGATATCTTTAATAACTTAACATACCATTGAGAAATTTGGGTCGATTGAAAAGTACTCAATTTTTCAATGAGTAACTGGATGAACAGATACATAAGAATTCAAGTCCGATAGCTGTACGTATTTGATGACAAAAGTCATCCTGTGCCTCTGGGGGAGGGGGATTCGGATCTGCTAAATTTTTTAACTATCGTTATTTTCATGAATCATTCTCTGGAAAAACAAAAACGAAATTTATACTCACGCCAACAAATTTGGAACACAGTTGTTGCACAGACTTATCAGCCCGAGATAATGACCGAGTACGTCATTAGAGGTAACAGCGCTATATTGAAGTGCAGCATACCAAGTTACATAGCCGAGTTCGTTACGGTAGAGGCTTGGATAAGGGAGGATGGTGAAGTGTACTTACCTGAGCACCAACAACGTGAAGCTGGCATGGGCCAGGGTACATAAGCTCATAATTCAATTCGGTTCTCGATTATGTGTGAATAATGAGGGAGAGAAAGGAGAATCGAATACTCTGCTTTTTCTCACATGGTTTAGTATGATTATTGTGTGGCTTTGGTAAATGTGTGCGTTGAGAGGGGAAACGAAAAATGTAAAATTCTCCAATTTTCGGCTAAAATGTAATCTCAGAGGAGCTGAACGTTATGTTTCAATTTCTTTCAAGTGTATAATAAATTCTCAAAAGATTCACGAAGCCTTCCCGAAATTTTGAGAAAACAATTTTACGAAAATACAACATCAAACGGGACATTTGGAATTTTCTTGTGTTTGCAACAATATTTACAAAAAAAAATCAAAGATAAGATGTTTAATTATTTTGGCCCTTGCAGAATGTTACAGGAATGCGAAAGTATCGAACGGCGAATGTGTGCAATTTTTTTACACAATTTGGCACGTTTTTTCTTCTGTTCATTCTAATGGCCCGTATTAACGATAGCATTTATTATCACGTATAGTAACAAAAGTATTCCATACAGGTGTGGTCGAACGTTTCAATTCCCATTTTAATATTTCCAAAGCATTTATTCAATGACTCTGAAGGTTGATCGGATCCCTGTTACTAATGTCATAGTTTATCATATGCGAGATTCAAACCCACTTTCGTGTCTTACTCGTCTAACTAAAAAAAAATCATAATGCGTTGCATGTATGCTGATGCGCGGGCAGTCGTCACGCAGTTTTACATCACGGAGGCGGAGAACGAGTACGTTATCCGTGCCAACAGCGCTATCATGAAATGCAAAATACCGAGCTTTGTGTCGGAGTTCGTCTACGTGGATCGATGGGTGGCGGACGATGGAACGATTTATAGTCCGGAAAACAGGGACTACGGTAAACATTACGAGGACGTTAGGGACCTATATTTGTGGCGTTTGCAGCGGAATGCAGGACTTTGTTTATAGTCCTATTTTATAAGTAGAACGGTGTAGAAAGTTTAGAAAGACGGATGGGCTTATGCGAAGAATCAATCTTTTTTTTTTCATTATTAACTGGTGATCATATTTATCGATATGTGTTTAAAAAAAGCGGTATAAAAAGAGATACATACATAAATACATAACTGAAATACACGGCAACGGTTCGTCGAAAAAACTCAAATATTTTTTTAATACCAAAAATATTCATCGCCGCGATATTAATGAACGAATGAATACTCAAGTCATCCTATTATACAGCTCTTGTCACCTTTTTTAATTCGTTGACGTTTCACAATTGAGAAACCAACAGTATATTAAAACTAAGACGGATCGGGATTAATTTGATTTCGCCTCTATTACATTGTGCAGAATGTTCATGAATTATTTTCTAATTGGACCGTTTAATTTTTACTTCGTGTAAAGTGACGGATAGCTTGAGAATAAACATTATGATGTTCGGTGGATAACTCCTAAAGAACTTAATCTAAACATACGAAAACAGATCTGTTCAAATCATGGTTAGTAAGTTTGTAATGTTTGATCAGTCATTTCTATTGAAGAACGTATGTTAGAATCATGCCTTAAAGAAAATTCTGAAGGGCAGGTACTCCTTCTATCTCCAATAAAGCTTTGTATTTTAATTCTTGTATTTATGTATTCCGTTTTTGCTTATCCACGTGTCCCCGAAACGTTCGAATCTCTGAAAATAATGTGAATCATGTGAATATGTATACCTAAAATTATAGTAAGTAGTCCGACCGAATCGGGGACTCCATCGTCGAGCAAATAACACAATACTTACGATATGATGATATACGAGGGCTGCGGAATGTTTGTAATATCCAACCGTTTTTCTCTTCAAGCACGACGTCATGCCTGGGCCTTCTTCATATTATAGGTGCACTTTTCGAATACATGACCCCATCGAAAACATACCTGGGGTGGAGCAAATTAAGAATTATTATTCTTAATACATAAATTCTTAACAATAACGATAAATACATAAAAAAAATGATACACATCGATATAAACGAGAATAACGAACAACGTCATCAACGTCTTACGTAACAGCGTTTTTCGCGTGATTTCCACGATATATGTATACCAATATTCTTTTCCACCTTCTGGTTCGTTTAAAGCAGTTACAACGTAATTTTCCAGTTGTTCAGCAATTTTACGAATCGAGAGTGATCGACGAGTTTGTACTGAGAGGCAATACGGTCACCCTCAAGTGTCTACTGCCGAGTTTCGTGGCAGATTTCGTGGACGTTATCGAGTGGGTATCAACCGAGGATGGTACAAGTTATAGTGCAGATAGCCACGAAGAAAGGGGTACTTGAACCAGAAAAATGACAGTACATTGATAAAATAATGAAATAGTATTAATTCATCGAACCGCAATAATGAATTTTATTGGCTAATTTAAAAACAATATATATATATACATCACAGTGCGAGTAGCAGTGGTCAACGATTCAGGTTTTCATTAAATAGGAATCAACGAATGTCTTCGCGAGTTAGGGCCATTTTTCTTTCAAGCTAGCAATTTTAAGGAAGATTTGATTGAATATTAAAATCTGTTGAAATAGTGAGCGTGTACGTGTCAACGATAGTGCACTTTTCTAGGAAGGCGGTTTGTTGGTCTCATGCTTTAACACAAAATCCGACGTTATGATGCGGGTACGAAAATAAATGTGGAAACATACGTGTGTGGGTTGCACAGAATGTGAAACAGCCTGCCTACTAATAATCGCTATTCGTCACAGACCGTCAGACCAGTTTTCAACATGTAGGTACTGCGCGATTGAGAGTCGATAAAAACTTTGGAATGAGTCCATGTGAGAACGACTTTTTTTAGCGCGAAGTCAACAATCGTGTCGACAATTTTTCCGATATCGGTTTATTTCGTATGTTAAACTTTTTTTCAGTTTAAAAAACATTTTCTTATTCTCTGCTTAATTCCTTTTTCATTTCATGCCCATATGTCATGCTGATACATATTTCGATAGAGGTAGCTGGATAATAGATTGTTTGCCGCTTCATTTGATTATGACAGTTTACGAAATGAGAAATTTTTATTTTTATGCACCAAAATATAAATCACACATTCATAAATTTATTAGATCGGTGATTTTCATTCACCAAATAATATACCTCATAACACTTTCAATGTTCCGTCATTTTCATGCTTATTATTTTCAGTTCAGTACAATTGTACGAATCCCATTGTTGACTACAAACTAGGTTGTTAATAATGTAAAAAAAGAAAATATGTTAATGAGAGTGGGTGGAGGTATTCACTGCACATAATTATATAAATGAGGTTATCTTTTTATATAGGTACATATCACGAGTTATTAATAACATTCTCCATCCGAGACACATGCAGCCCTTCGAAACATAACTTTATTAGTTATTATCGTAGTTCTGAGATCTCATATTTTCGCACAGTGGAAAAAACAATACAATGTTGAAGTGTCGAAGTATTATAATATAGTGATAATATCGCTCGTATATTGACGATTCGTAATCTATATATGGGATATTCCACGCCAGATCGGACACCATTTAGCTTTTACATCTCCGATTTTTTTGAACATGTTTTATGTTCTATTATTGATTGAAAGAGGCCCCCATGATTTTTTTCAATTTTTTTGGTCGAACCGTTTTCAAGATATCGATTTTTCAAATATTACGTTACTTTTTTTTAAAACATCCATAACTTTACGACAAATGGGCCAAATTAGACGGGTTTTTTTTGGAAATGTTTCTTTTTCAAGTTTCAAATATAAATTGTTGATTGTTGTTGACACGTACTGATCGATTTTCTTGAAATTTTTTTGTAAAAAACTGTTATTTATTCCACAAGTTTTAAGCCTAGTTGGATAATGGGACAACGATGGGATGTATTTTTTTCGATTTTTCAATTTCCACATTTTAGTTATCCGTGTTGTAAAATATCTGAAAACAATACTATGCTAATACATATCTATAAAACAGTTCCGTGACACAGTGATAGACAATGCATAGACCAAACCGCCGGACGTAATGGCCTGAATTTATGAGGAAATTCTCTAGAGCGCAATTACATTTTGGCATTTGCACGGTGTCATGAATGCCACGCGAAAAAAGTCACGGCAATAACTATAATTTCATATATACATTTCATATATATTGCCAAAAAAAGTACATTAATACAGAATCCCATATGGACGAAGTCACGGGTAGTAGCTGGTCTTCGATATATTCATTTTTGGGCCTGTGGAAACGCTTTGAAAATCGGTGGGAATGAGTAAATAAGCCAACTAACGTGTTTTCAATTAGGGTAGTTCACAATTAACCTATCATTTTGATTTGGTTAACCAACCATTTTCGAGGCGAAACATTTTTTTCCCTCTTTACTTATCTATTTTTTCCCGTTCATCACAACGCTGGTAGCGATTTTGCTAACAAATCATCAGTCTCCACGAAAACAACAAACAATATTTTTATTTTTTTCTCTTATGTACCATGGTTTATCTCGTGACATTGGAAGCCAATAACAAGAGGTACGCCATGTGCTTAGCAGGCTTGTACATAGGTATATATGCCTAACAGGTTATTATGATTCACGCCCTTGTCGCTCGGCAGTTCAGCTCAGTCGCTCTATATATCGGGTCGTCAAGGATGAAATTTGTAGAAAAAAAGGGAAAGTTGGTTGATGACTTGCAAATGCAAGGAATTATTTCATTCATTAAAGTATGCAGCCATATTGTCTATACACTTTTGCCATTTAAGCGGCAGGTTGTTCAGGCCGGTGGTATCAAACCCTGGCGGACGAGAATCAATGAATTCCTGGAAGGCCAGTTTTGCAGCATTGTCGGAATTAAATTGTTCTCCGATTAAAAAGTTGTACAAATTGCGGAAGAAGTGGTAGTCAGTGGGGGCTAGATCTGGTGAGTATGGAGGATGATGAAGATTTTGCCACAGTCATTTGTGCAGTGTGTGGTCTAGCGTTATCATGCAATAAGATAGGAGTCGATCTGTTGACCAGTCTAGGCTGTTACTCTTTAATTTTTTGCATCACTTCCAGTTGGTTGTAGTATATTTGTGCTGTGATCGATGAGTCAGGTTTCATGAAATCATGAGATGGGTCAGACCCAACGGTGACCTTTAGTTCGGCATTATTGACCTTTGATTCTGGGCGACCGCGTGGCTCGTTGGCGAGGTCAAAGTTACCTGTACGAAATTTGGCGAACCAATTTGATACTGTCTGCTGCGTAGTAACATTAGAGCCAAATACACTATTAAGGTTTCGCGCGATCTGCGATGCCGTAGTTCCACGTAAGAACTCATACTTCGTAATAGTGCGAATTTTGACTGTTCCACTTTCAATAAAATTAATTAAAAAAAAAAGAAGATATGTATTAATATTTTTTAGAGCTTACAATGATTTCTTTAAACAAGCGAGATATATAACTTTCCAACAAAAAAACAGGACGATAAAATATTAAGCCAATCTCAAATAATAAGCTGTTAAAATTGGCAATATTATTAGCTACAAATTTCATCCTTGGCCACCTAATATTTGTAGAAATCCGTGAAAAGTGTCTGTACATGTCCATGAGTATCTTTGAGACGTTCGTGAGTGTCTTTCAAAGTCGGTGAATATCTGTGAGTATCGATGAGGTTTTCCAGTGATCTTCTACTTCATTATTATTTAGACATTTTGAGAAAAAAAACAACTTTTCTATTTCCGTAGCCGATTTTACTAGTCCGTGTTGCCCATTTATTCTCACTAAAGAAGTTAAGAAGAAGACATATACGTAACATATCGACTATTATAACTTATTATTTAAGGCATAAAGATATTTCTCATGTAAGTTTTATGATCGAATATCGTGTACTCGAGTAAAACGAGTAAAACGATTGATACGTTTGGACGACGAGATCTATACTTTTGGGCATCGTTACATTATTTTTGCAGTCGTGTCTCAGTACTTCGAGGTCCAGGTATACGACGTCTTCGCAATTCGTGGCAATGCAGCGATATTTAAGTGTCAGGTACCCTCATTCGTAGCTGACCATGTCGACGTAGCAGGTTGGATCGATTCCGACGGCGGAAATTATCGGGCTGACGACCAGCACGCGTCCTATGGTATATGAGAGATGTATTATGTCTGTGCATCCTGTGCATCCGACTATAACGTTCGAGAGTTGCACGTTGCAGTATTATATTGCTCCTTGAGAAACGATGGAACAGCAACCTGTCCACGTTCGTCCGTCACCCTTCCCGTGCGTCACGCTTCCAGCAGGAATTGCAACACCGTTCGAAACACGTTTATGGTTTCGGCGAACCATTCACCATTGTACTATCCTTTTGATTGATTTCAAATTACGTCGATTTCTGGATCGGCGGAATTTAACTTTCGGGTAAAATCGAAAAGCGTTAGGAAACAGTTAGTGCTCAGATTTGAATCCTTATGTAGGCCTTATTGAACAATTTAAGCTGAAACATAAGGTAGATCTACGCTAGACACTTCCTATACTCAAGTTAAACTTCCATTTATTCAAGTGTTTAATGATTTTGTTATGCTCAAATTTACACTTAAATTCGAATATTTTAATACTTTTTCTTATATTGAAATTGCCACGAGGTGATTTTATATGAAACGAGGTGCTAATGACGAAGTTCAAACGTATCAAGATATCAACAGTTTGGGATTGATAAACTTCTTTCGCCTTTCATTGGCTAAACATAAACTCACACTTAAAAGAAAGAATACAAGGCCAATATCCGAAATCGGCAATTTATTCGAGATTCATTAGTTTCTATTTCGTTTTGTTCGATTAATTTAAACAATTTTATCGTGCTTTACTTTCTCGTCGCGATTGTCACTTCCGTTCAAATATAATTTGACCACGTGTTCGGACGCAGTAAGAAAAACAATCCCGTGGTCTGGTTGCAGTTGTTGGGCAGCGGTACGCAGTGAACGTGATGGACGAGCATATCCTGCGAGGAAACGCTGCTATAATCAAGTGTCACATACCGAGCTTCGTCGCCGAATTCGTCGAGGTTGATTCTTGGGTCGAGGACGAGACGAATGTCATATATCCTAAGTCCGATTACGGTACCGTTTTCTCACCCTCACCTAACTCGTTTTCGATTCTTACTGTCGTATTGTCCTTCTCGTCTCGTCATGTTCACTCAAGTCATGCTCGCTTCAAGATTATCATTGCCATGGATAGTTCGGTCTTTCTGAAGAGGGTAGAAGAAATTTGGTACCATAACTTTCGTGTTGGGTGCATCAGTCGTTTAGTTTCATTTTGTCCTTGGTAAACATTGTTCCAGTGAATTTGATATGTTTTGGGCTAATTCATTTGAGTTCACTGCGCTGTAGTTCGTTTTCACTGTGGGGGCAAGTCGGAAAAGATTAATTTTTCTACTGCAGCTCATTAGTAATTTTCGTCTCGACTCTATTGGATTAATGAATTCAGAAGTCAAAACATTTATTGTTTATCAGTTATCTGGTATGAGCATTCTTCGTACACGATCTACTATTATTGTCTTGAAGGCAATTTTTGTAATACTTTTACTAGATCCGCTGGAATTTTGAGCGGAAAAAATATTTGCCAATATGTTCCGAAAAATCATTTTCTTAGCAACTTTCTCCATGGTATGATGACGTCCTTTCTATATATTGAGCTTTTAATACTTCACGAGATCCATTATTTCTCCCTTAATGTTAACTACTCTGTATAATGAAAGGGGGAAAGAAGTTGTTGTGTTTCATTCGTCGGTTCGATATCACGAATCCCATTGTTTTCGACTGCCCCCGGTTTTCTTCAAGGTTGTTTTGCTACTGGTATTATTACTTATTTATATTTTAATAGAGACACAAATAAATGTTTAATGCCATGCCAGAAAGATAGGGTTTTAAAATTATTCGGCAACACGTCCACCATATTTCGTTTATCGCAAACGTGTCGATGCATCCGGTTAAATATCACGGTCGTGGTAATTTTCGTCACCAATATTCAGAGAAATTGTGCCGAACTGTGAAAACGGGGCTGCGGTGTAGTGTAGCGATATAGTGGAATGTATCAGGTGGTAGAGTGGGCGAATATCGATTAATCGACAGTAAAATATATAGTATAGTATGGATCGATAGGAGAGGGAAAGTAAAAGATAAACACCTGTGGGTGGAGAGTATGTATGTGCAAATGGTTTTATTCATTAAGGCGAAGGGGCAACCGTTTTTTAATCGGCGAAATAAGGAATTGCGAGTTTCCAAATTACGTTGTTAGTACGTAGCATACTTGATTAGTTTTCTCAAGGATTATGATACATTTGTTAATGAAGGGATTATTCATTGTTTCATTGACGTCTTTGTAGAAATGACAAAAAGTTGCGTTTTTGGTGATTTCAACTCGAAACAAATAATGAAATGAGTATCCTTTATTATGGTGAGTATTAGAATCCTGGAGGAGCATGTTTTCTTGTGTCGGTTAATAACGACGTAATTTGAAAAAGTCGTAAATTTATCTCTTGATCTCGGCCGATTGGCCCTGAAGATGAAAGGGAGGTACGATTTCAACAAAAATGCAACATTTTGTTTGCTACGCCCAAAATTTGAGTACTCGGCGATGCGATGAAAATCCGAAAAAAGATTCTATTTGAAGACTCTAAGGAGCATTAATTTTCATTAATAATTATGCCGAAAGATAAATACCGTTAATAAATTGGTTGAAAAAGTATGTCGAACAAACTTGACGATAACTAATATATTTTATTTACTCAATGTACATTTTATTTTCGGGACATTTTCAGTTAGAGAATCCATATTACAACGAGGAAATTAGGAGGTCATTGCACGATCCATAATTTTAGAAAATAAAAAATCAAAGACACGAAGAGAATTTTTAATAATCTCCCGTGAAACTTGAAAAGTCATGCAGTGAGTAAACAAATATTAGTTACCGTAAAATTTGTTGAAAAATCCGTGTTTAAACCATTTTTAATGACTTTTGGATATTATTATTGAAAACAATTCTTTCACGGATTTTTGATATTGTTCAGTTGTTCAATTTGTGTATCCTACTCTAGAATAGTAAATCTATGATCGAATGACACACAAATTTGGGATCGAGTTGAAATTGTACTTTGCTGGCATTTTATGTGAGAGGTATAGGATATATAGAGGCTGTGGTAGAAGAACGTTGGCAGATAGTTGCTGATTTTTTTCACGTTCACATTACTACCTGTGTATGACCGTACACGATAAACGTCGATAAACAAAATTAAACAATTACAATTGTGTTTATCGTTTTGATTTTTCTAAAATAACGACATTAGAAATGTCAAATGCGAAAATTTTCGCAATACTCTCCAGAGTATCTCAGACACATATGTAATCAAGATATAAGAGAGCGCACGACGAGAAAGATTTTATGTAAATCTCAAATGTTTAAAATCGTGTTTGTAATGACCCGCAGTATATTGAACTTCGGAATATTGACAATTTCTTTAAGTTTATATATATTTTTTAAAGTTCTAAAACACACAATTCGGTATGAATCGGATAGGATTTGGATAACGAATAAACAATAAGAAGACAATCGGCACCTTCTGCTTAGGAATATATTATTGGAACAGTTGGTTTGATGATCGAAGCCACCGTTCTCCCTGAAGCTCTGGATGTTATTCAAACCTAAATACCGAAATTTCCTAAAGTTTCTCAAAAAACTGAATAGCCTTATCGATTCGAATACTCCATACATATGTACATTTACTATAAAGTATTAGGATAGAAATTAAGAGTTCATCACTTTTTCTCGTATCAGAAGAGCGATGGCGTTAGTATTGCTCGCCATTTTCGGGCTAACGGTATATATTCCTCTGAGCTAGACATCCATCCGTCCACCCGTCTGTCACGCGATCAATTTCGGATAAAATAGAATGAATTTCATTGGGTTATACATACTATCGCGATACGTAAGGCGTTGACTGCCGCTGCTCGCGCTGTCCTATACCACCCTCCCTCTGATCCACTATATTTTCCCTTTTTAATCCTTTATGCACTTAAGTGGTATGTTAATATTAATTTTAATAAATGCATGGAGAAAAGTATTACGAATCTACTAAAAAAACTATAATAACAATAATAATCAGAATACACACATTTTGATTGAGCAGATAATTGATTAGAATGTTCGCAAAATTATTAATAATTTAAATAGAATATTGAATCAAATCAATTGCTATCGTGCGAACTATTTACGATTGGCGGATGTGCTGTTTCAATTTACCTATTTTTTAACCCTCCGTCTGTACACTTAAATTTTGGTACGCCGTATGTATACTGACAATGAGTCATAAAAGTCCTGCTAATGTTTTTTTCTAAGAAAAAAACATTAGTCAACAAAATCTGTACAAATTCTGAATTACTTTTACAACATTTCTTTCCACAATCCAATCATTTATTTACTCATTTATTGTAAATAAAATTAAAAAATAAATGAAAATTTTGGGTTGTGCCTTTAAAGACCCAGTGTACAGGCGAAGGGATAATTTGGGAAATAATAGACAAGAAACGAAAACACACAATTCGTAGCATTCTTTCTTTCAATGAATAACTTTGCATATGAATCATAATGGATGCTGTATTATACGTTGACTATTAGGCGCTTCAAAACGGTCTTTGATTTCGCAGAGTAAAGCAGATGATAGACCGTTAAGCACACATAATTCCGCAAATCGTAAACTTGCGAATTTCTGCGAGCTCGGACTCAATACTGCCGGGTGATTTCTCGTACAATTAGCAATGAAGTTCATTATATAATAACTTTTTGTAAATCGCATGTTTATGAAGATCATTGTTCTTCTTAACGATTTGCGGGGATATGTTTTTGAACATCTGGTGTACCGTCGAAAAAGCTAATGGAAGGTTGTTACCGAGATGGCCGGATTGCATCTAACTGTATCTAATTATTCGCTCGCTTTCAACAACAACTTTCGAGTCCCCTCCAGTAATATATTTAATACACGACCTAATAATTATCTCACCGCAATAACTTCTACGTGATCATCCTAGGGCAAAACGTTATTTTTTATTTTTATGAGAGCTATTGATTTTCTATAATAATTGAGGTAGTACAGACTTTTTCCGATTAATCCAAAAATATTGCTACCCATTTTCGAAAGTCGATATTAAGTGTTGCCTTTAGATTAAATGATATTTTCTAAATGTGGAGATACTAAGAAGTTTTCAAGCGATATGTTTCAAAAAAGTTATTCTTGAATGAGGTTTTGTCAAGGATAAATGAGATTCGAATTAAGGCAAAAATGTTGGTCGATTTTTTATATACATTGGACTACCCTATAATTTGATAACCATTCGAAAAGCTCAAACACATTGAAGATACTTAGAACATTGATATTGAGTAAGAACAGTACCAAAAAGTTAATAACGAGTTTGTAACGCTAATATTTTTCTCATATTATAAATGTAATTCCTGATTTTTTCAAATCGGTCCGTTTTTTCTTCTCTGGAACCGTAACGTATCAACCATCGAACTAGCATCTTAATGATAATACCTTTCTGGTATTATTATATTGAAAAATTTGTTTCCTTCGTATCTTCGATATGGATAATTCTCTTTACATTTTTACCGTTTCGTGAAGAGCTCAAATTCTGCTCGAATAAAAAATATTGGTTTTAGTTTGGTTTATACCTGTCATCATCTTTAAATCACGAAACGTCTTTTTAATATTTTGTTATTTTTAGTAAATCTAAATATAATATTTATCGTAGTTTTCACAACTTGCTTCCTCGCAAAACTTTAAACAAAGCGTTGATAATTTTAAAAACCCTTTCAAGGACGAACACACATTTTGATGCAGTGAAATCGTTGAAAAAATATTATATTGGTAAAAAGTTTCCAAACATATCACCATTGGTAAACATGTTTTTATCTCGACTAATTGAGCTGAAGGTATTTTATCGATGTTTATTAGATTAGGAAGTAATATGCGAATTTCGTTTATGAATTTTTTGTCGAACGTCAAAAAAAGAAGAATATGATGACGACTCCCGGGACCGTTATGAATTGCAACCATTTTACGAAATCGAACGTACGGTTATGCATTGATTTCACATCGCCAAAATTTATTTCGATGCAAAACAAGTTTTCGTGACGTAATAGAATATTTTTCTATCAGAATTGTTAAGAATTTGTTTTCTGGTGTAATGTGCATTGGAGTATTATGTTGATATGATGAATCATCTTTCCAGCGATCGCTCTCAATAGCGGGTAACGGGATCATTCCAGAAACCCATTGAAAAATAATTCGAATACCCCAAGCTAAAGACTTCGCGAACCTTCCGGCATATTTCTCATTGTCTACGTTCTAGATAATGCGAGTAGGTATTTCTTCCTCTCCAGCATTCAACGGTACACCATGGCGGATTGTTTTGCTGCATGATGGTAATAATAGATCGAGCTTCAACTCATTGGAAATAGTTGTGAATATAATCGAGCCACACAAAGTATTTCGAGCCCGAATATATCGATGCATTTTTAATAACGCTTAATCGTATTGCACGTTACATTTTTGGGTGTTGGTCAAAATGTTAAATAAAGTAAAAGCGTTTCACACGAATTAGAAAAATATTGTAACTAATAATTTCGGTTCAAAATGTAAAAATGTAAAATAATTTAAATACCAGAAGAAATTATTGGCCTCGTTTTTACCGATCGCAATAACTTTAATCAAGATCGATCAGCTCCTTATCAATTCAAGAAATAAAATAAAACTGAAATAATAATTTGGTCACGGCGAAAATTCTATTCTAATGATACGCTTTTACGCATTTACGAGTATAAGTATGTAAATATATTTACAAGTATGTGTCCAATGGTGCATGGAAAATTTGAAAAAGTAAAAATGAAAATAAACTTTCACTAATACAAAGTTCTGTGGCGTGGAGTACAGATGGAAAATACTTGGTGCTACCTTCCGGTGAACTTCACATCAGAGACGTCGGACCCGAGGATGGCTACAAAACTTATCAATGCCGCACCAAACACCGACTTACTGGAGAAACTCGATTGTCAGCTACGAAGGGACGACTTGTCATCACCGGTAAGTCAGAGTCTCGTCGATCTCTGTCACTCGACAATTCTTTTGAACAATTTAAACGTTCATGAATCACGATTCTGGTTAGACATCGTGGCATTTCAAACTCAAGTAACACTTATGTAAATTTCGAACGGAATAAAAACATTAATTCTAATAATACTTGTATGGTTCAAAAAATGTGATGGCCCGAAATAATTTTGAAAATCCCTGAAATAAAATCAGATTTAATCATCCAGTCAGAAATGAAATTATGAGTAATGGAGATTTCGATATTTTTATCGCTCTCTATGTTTAAAATAAATATATCATTTACTACAAAAGGCATGAGCTTCTATAAATAAAGAAAAGAAATCACGTAATTAGTTAATTATTATGATCAGTTATTTTGCGTCGGCATACCACAATGTATTATAAATATTTCACTTTTTGGTAAGGATGACGTTTCACGCCATTGTTATCAGCCATATGGACAAAATCACTGGAGCCTTCCCACTTGCTCGCACTAGTATAACCAGAATCGTTGTTCCGAATCTGAGCGTAGGCATCACAGTCAGAGAGCACCGTCGTCCAATAAGAGTGCCTGTATCACTCGTTAATCGATTTTACGTCAAGACAATCAATGGGAGCAGTTCTCATTAACGGCTGAGTCGATAAATCGAGGAACTAATTTACCGGAAATTTTCTGAAAATTCAGTATCACGTGTGATTTGATCTTCTATGAACCAGTATTGCTGCATCTAATCAAGAAAAGATCGTTATACATATTATACGATCAAGATTACAAACGATATTTTCCAATTTTTAAAAAAGCCGTCACTGGAAAAATATGATTGCCAGAAGCTTTCTCCCACTTTTAAAATTTCTTGATTAAATGACAATTAAGTCACTCGCAATTTATTGTATGCTATTTTAACAGTACGTATGGTCAGTATAAACCATTTTACGTGAAATAAAGTTCGTCGCGTAATTTTCGAAACGATGGTGTTGGGTTGCGATGCGTACGGCCATTACGTTTGCAAGAAAACGATGTCGATTCTCCACTTTTATAACAATACGTAGATCGTATTACCAATGAGTATAATACAGCTTGATAATTCGACGTAGGCTCGGAAACTTGGACACGAGTGAGAAACTTGAATCTCACTACATATAAGATTTTGTAGCTCGGTAGCAAATCAAACTCGGAGAATCAACACGGATTCGTTGCCAACGAATATGTTTCATTGTGAATATAAAAACCGTGACTGTAAATTTAGTTAACGAGCTTGGTCTGCGAATAAATATTCGTCTGTTCTCAATATAAATTGAAAAATCCACAAAGGCGAGAAAATAATAGGTAGAAATAAACACCGTCTCATTCAGAGTGAAGATAAAAAAATTGAATGAATATATCGTGGCTACGGAAATATGTCGCGCCCAATCAACTCGGAAATTGGTCCGGTCGGTCTGGGACACGCGAAATCGCTTTCGCGAATCATGATCAACACTTTTTTATAGCATTCCACTTTCCTCGATGACAATAGATAAAAATAATTAAATTTATCAATATCTATAAATGTATTATGAATACAGCTTGCCATCAATTTATGCCTCATATTCTATTAATTCGATAATACGCTTACAATTAGATTCGCGCCGTATGACAGAAAAAAAACTTTGGTTTTTAAATTTATGTCGGTTTCAAGAATCGTGCAATTACAACTTCTATCCTTTCGCGAATTCATTGGTGGCTGAACTTAAATCAATTCCATAGGATACGTTTCGAGAATCAAAGTCAATTCAACAATTGTTATTATATTGATCTTGAAATTCATTCAGTTACTTTGAAAAATTGCAAAAGAACTTTTTGTTGTTGTCGCGAAGGAATGTTAGTAAGATCGCAATAATGAACCTCTTTACCTAATATTCGACGAATCATCGTAAAGCCAAAATTATCCATTAAACATGACTTTTGCGTTCATAAAATATCACATGATTTGTTATATTTAAACTTATTTGCATTCATTCCGTGTATTAATCGACCGGGCCCGTTCATTGGAGTGAGTCGTGGGAATGAGGATCACCTAAGGAATAATCTTAATATTTTTGTGAGAAAAGATGTTTTTTAAGAAAAAGAACTACCAATTAAACGTTGCACTTTATCTTCAAAGTACTTTTGTTTTTTCTATTTTATCAATTTCTAGTAGCTTTATAGGGGCAATGATAAAGTGCTCGAATATTTAGATAACGGTTCAATTTATGAAATTCGCTTTTTAATTTCTCCTTCGAGCCATTTTTTGCGCGAACAACAACCAACTTTCACAATTTTGCTTCCGAATTGTCAAAAACATTAGTTAAATATTGCTGGTTCATCCAACTCATAATACGTAGCCGGAATGGTACAAGTATTTAAAAGCTTTTCCAATATTTTCAAACAACTTAAACTGTTCTACGGAACAATCGAAAAATATCAAAAGAGAATCTAAGATATTGGTAAAATATTGTATGCCGCCTCATTCCTAGGTTTTCTTTCGGTGATCATCAATGCCCCGATTGTTAACAACTTCGGCATATAGAAGGCTTTCGGTTCGGGCCAACGAGATACGTCGAATGGGGGAAAAATGGTTTTAAAATAGGAGGAATAGTTGGGATGCTTTGAAATACTTGGGTGAGACGGCTCAAGTGCGTCGGTTAGCTTCAACATGCTATAAGTAACGGCGGACCAAGCTCGTCGACTATCACCTGAATGCTGGGACAGGGTACCCCTGCGGGCACGCGCCACCGCGCTCGCCTTGAACATTGATTACCGTATCCGAGACCGTTGTGTATGTCATTCGCTACCTCTCACCCACTCTTGCTGTCTTACTTTGCAAAGACTTGCGTCAAGAAAACAACAACGTTATTTAACAGATCGCTTATACAAAAATAATAAAGAACCTCGGTCTTGCTGTTGTACTCGATATCAGATGTACGCGTTTCGACGTTCCCAAGTTTCAAGCTGCACAGGTAAGTTCCTGTGAGGGGGTCAAAAAGCCACAGGAATACAAGAACGAGAATCAGGACCGCGGTTACCAATTTTATAAAGTTTTATTTGGGGTTCATCGCGATTGCAGATTGGCGAGTCTAAAATACTATTATCATCGTTTATCTTGGAATTGTCAGGAGAAAGCTGAGCTGCTTTATATTTTTACCCTGATTAATTTAGACGACATTGGATTTAGGCGGGAAATTTGGCCTTATATATTCTTTTATTTTTGTCAGAAAGTTCGCTCGAGGAATAGAGATTAATTTACATTCGTTGTTCTTGACGAATTCGCGCTTTGCTCTGGTCAGCAAAATATCGTATCATCCGATTCAACGGTCAACGGGTGATTCATTACGATCTAATTTATAATCTAACGTAAATATATTTATAAAATTTGACAATGGCACTTTTTAACAATAATTCGTAAGTGGTTGGCACAGGGGTTCCCCGTTCTGTCATGATAAGAACAGGCAAGTCAATGAAAAAACAAAGACATTAGAATTACGATTTAGAGCCGATTGGGAGCGCGAGGCCAAAGTTCCCGACAATCGATGACTCGAGAAGCTTTCGCACGACAAAGGACGGTTCTGTCACGTTATTATGTCCTGCCCAGGGATATCCCGTTCCCGCTCACAAGTAAGTCGATGAACCCAATCTTTTCTGACGGTACCCAGTGACCATTTTACTCAGTCCCTAAAAGTCCCGCATAGATACGAGATTATCTCGATAAAACTTCGCATTCATCGTTGTCATTACGTATCATACGGATTTTGTTCCGGACCTTCAGGTTTTTATAACACGAAAACGAACGAAAGATAAGATAAAGACAAAAAAGTCGTTCGAGGAAATAATTCGCGATAGTATCGCTAATTATTCGGAATTTTATGTTTTTGCTTAAATATTATAGAACCCCTTGCAAGTACGAGGCCAAAATTTACCATGACGGAGAATTCGCGGACTTACACGGTTAATAACGACGCACAGCTGACGCTCTTCTGTCCTGCTCAGGCGTTTCCCGTTCCAGCTTTCAGGCACGTACTTAAAAACCGGATATTTTCGAAAGTCTGGAAAATAGATCGAATATTTAGGTTTGCTAGTCACGAATGCATATTTATCAATTTTATTGCGAATACGTCTATTGGGTTAGCGCAGGTATTGTCAGCACTTTCTCATGTCAACGTTTCATTTTTGCCAATGCTTGGCCTTCTTTATCGCGCAGTCGTTTACTGCGATTATTTATTTCGGTCCTGTTTTATTTCATTATCGTTGATGTTTCGTATGTTAGAACCAGTTGGCAGTGCAAGGCCTAAATTTCCAATGACGGATACGTCACGAACATACACCGTTCGTCACGACCAGATGCAGACACTCTTCTGTCCGGCTCAGGCTTTCCCCGTACCAACGTTCAGGTACTACTATCTGCGATGCTTGTTCTTCTTCGTTCATTGAAATCCTTTGTAAAACGAGCCAAAATCGAGAGAGGATACTTCTGAGAGAGGATTGAACTACGGGGTAGATGGAAAATGCATTATTTCGATTATATATAGTAGAGGTTTGTTTTGCGGTTATCCATAATTTCAGGCACATATGCTTACTATATTAAAAAATACAATAGGATTCCATTTGAAATTCCACTTACAACGAAAGACAATGATCGTTTTGTGTGAATTGTCATTAAGTAAAAAACCTTTCATACGAAAATATGATTTCGCTTTATGCATGAATGCAACTGCTTCAAGCAGATGAGGTTCGCCCGAGTCTATAATTCACAATCACGACGACACACGAATTATATGAATGAATGAATGTGAATAATTTACTTAGGGAGGTTGTCAAACCAATTTTCAAGTTTTCATTATTTTGGCTCTAATTGTTCAAAGGTTTTTATGATAATTGTCCATTAGGTAGTCCCTCTTATAATTAGTGTCACTGTATTTACATACAGAGCAATCTCTGTCGGTTCAACCCCTTGCCAGATTCATAAGTTGGCACACGTCGAAAAATAAAGGTTACAGAAAAAGATGATACGGAGAACTTCTTGGTTTCTATCATCTTTTTAATCAATTGTTTTTCCTCATTGTATTGGATTTGTAAATTAAGATTATTGTTAAAAAATCTTTCATCTCAAACCGTACAACATACCTACTTGAATATAAACAGAATCCGAAATAATTTCCGAAAATCACTTAATATTCCTTAAATCTACTCGTATTAATGTTTCATTTAGAGAAACCTTGCATTTTTTGCTAAAGACTTTATTAAAGCTTTAGATATGCGTGTAGGTTCAGTACAAAATCGCCAGAATCGTACTAGCCAGGGTTTCAGACTACAAAAAAAAATCATCACAAAATTTACATAATGACAAAACGTAATATCGATATTTTTTCCGTAACAGAATGAATTTAGTAGGGCGATAAAATTATACAAGTTTTATTGAAATAATGATAGCAAACTACACTTTTTATCTCAAATCACTTTCCTCTTGGCAGGCAATTTTTTTAAGATTTACTAATTTAAGAAGGAGCTTATGTTCTAATTTGTTCAATCAAACGGTCTAGAACGCCGTGTTTATTAATTCTGCAATTCGGTGTACAATAAATAAATGTTGAGGGTAGTAGGCAAACCATAATATGGTGAGAAAATCGTTATTCGATATCTTTTTGATATACAAAAGCCGATACAACCGTTAATCCCAGATTTCTTGATAAATGCAAATAATGTTTTCTATCGCCCAGGTGTTCCTCGTGCCAGCTTTCATGTATCAACGATTCCATTTTTCATATTAATTATTATCCCATTTGCCGAAAGTAGAACATTTGTGTTTTATGTCGAAATTCCAAGAACCGGTTAGCAGTACAAAGCCTAAAATACCGTTGACGGATGCATTGCCTTATGTGGTCCAAGGGGGTGCAGCCCAGACATTGTTCTGCTCAGCGCAAGCATTTCCTGTACCAGCTTTCAGGTACAGCCATTAGTATTAAATAACCAAAGAATCTTACGAGTATTTACGTCGGTAAATAATTTATTCAGGAGAAGTGACGATACTATCGCGGTAATTTCGAGCTACACAAAGATATGCCATTGAATTTACATCATTTTTGGTTTTCGTATTTAATTAACCGACAGAACCGGTTGCCAGTACCAAACCAAAGTTCACGATGACGGAAACGTTGCGCGCCTACACCATTATATTTCACGAACCATTGGTACTTTTTTGTCCGGCGCAGGCGTTCCCTGTACCAGCCTTCAGGTACATTAATTTACAATTCACCATTATTTACTATCATTTGATCAGGAACTTTTTCCTCAGTGGTGCTTGTATTATTAACTAAAGTATTGACAATCGTCTTCTCAATCCAATATGTTGGAGTTCATAGAATCAAAGGGGAATATATCCGTAAAATAATATACCCGTACATTACGGACCTCAAGTACCTTGAGACAATAGCTTATAACAATCATGGGATGTATCCGTTCTTTTAATAATCGATTAGCGGAAGTGTCTATTTATTCCATCAATAAAATTCTGTAATATTTTTAGGTACGTAATTATAAATAACATTGTGGAGCTCATTACGTGAAAGATGTGTGTGCTAAAATAGTTTTGCACGGGGTACTATGATTAGTAACATTTCTAGATAAGGGGTAACCTTATCTAGTGATAAGGATTAGTAACATTTCTTTCGGTCCTCTATTTCAACGAAATATTCGAACAACCATAAAATCATGGTATGGTATATTAGAACGTACTTTGCAGGTAACACGCACGTATATAATAATTATTTCGTACGTAAGATTGTTTAAATAAACGCGAGCGATTCAAAGTAATTGCGAATTTGGAGGTTACAGAAATGTTCTACATAATTGTTGATGTGTTTCATACGGAAGAAAATTATTTTCTATCAAACGGAATAAGTTTCTGATTTCTGTATCTCTATGGCGATCAAATCTGCGGATGCATTTTCATTCAATTTCAAGCCGCATTTTCAAGGGCGTAAAAAATAACACTCTTACGATAAAGCTATGTATTTCGGAACTTGGATAGTTTCTGATTCAATATTCGAAATAGAAATATCGAAAATCGACACAGAGTCAATGATCCTGCTCAGTTTAGAAAATTAGAAATTCGATCATTTTTTAGCAATCTCTCTATTCAAAGAACGAATCGAAGTTATCAGACCGTTTTACCACATCTTTATTGATAGTTCCAAATAAAAATCCGATTTTTTGATAGCTTTGATATAACCGGCGAGGCACTTAATATGCCCAATCAAGTCTCAAGAGATGATTTAAAATATATATATGGGGAATGGTAAGAGCGTTGATTTCCAAAGAAATATGAAAATGCGGAGATTCGAAAGCTAAATCAAAATTCGATTCTCGAAACTGCTAACGCGAAATCGAAGGAGCACGAGATGTCGCAGCGCCTACAGCTCAAAGTTCAATAAGCCATCGGTACTGTAGCGTCTTATGCGGGGGTTTGCCGTTCCACCATTCAGGCATTTTACTCATACCCGTACTATCCATTAATCCAAGACCCACGTTTAAATAATGTTTAAACACGGAATTTGTCGATGATTTGTTTCCGCCCAAACAAAATTTCACATGTCACATTACGGGACTTATTATTGCTACAACCAAAGCATCCCTGTGACAGAGCCCATGGGCAGTGTGAAACCAAAGTTCCCAACGTTGGATACGATGAATGCCTTCTTGGTCCGTCTGCGGGAGAGCCAGACTCTTTTCTGTCCAGCCCAGGCGTTTCCCGTTCCAGCATTCAGGTACATGATATTGAAACCCTTTATTCCGTCATCTTTTCACCATCCTTTTTAGTCCGTCGTGCGGTTCTATCCGGGAGACCTCGCTATCCATCTCACGGGTGCATACCTTGAATTTCCCCTGTGGTTGACGTCCCGTCACGCAAAGAACTCGGCCAAACGCGTGCGGCATACAAAATAATAGAGTTTCGTACAGCCATGTCGGTTACCTGGTCGAGTGTAGCGCCCGCAACTCTTCTCAGTATTTATATCTCTTTCGGTTCCATTTCGCAACACAATATCTTATCCGACTTCCTGTCCATTCATTCTTTCACTATACGAGACAACCATTTATACGTCCTTGTCCTTTATGATTTCTTGCTTTTCTTTCCTACATCCTCGGGCCGCCTACAGAACCCGCTGGAAGTGCCCGGCCGAAATTTCCGTCTCTTGCCGACTCGCAAGCATTCAAGGTGACGCTAGGTGGCGCGATGACCGTCATGTGCCCAGCTCAGGGGTTCCCCGTCCCATCTTACAGGTAAACATAAAACGGTTATATCTTCATATAATATCCGAAATCGAAGCTTGTGATTGATTTCTCACGATCTATTTCGAGATGGCTTATAATAGCTTGGAATTTATGTACGTGTGGTGAAATTGCGGGAATATTGTGTAAATAGAACCGGCTTCGAGCACAAGGCCGCAGATATCCGGCACAAGTGATCTGCAACGATTCTCAGCCGCCTCGGGAATAAGCGTTACACTTCATTGCCCCGCACAGGGTTTTCCAGTTCCTCTGTATAGGTAGGCACTACAGATTATCTTAATAATAATGATACTATAGTGTTTTTATAAGCATACACGCGTCTCTGTGTGCGCGTGCTTTATGACTTTGCGATTTCTATTAGAAACAAAATAGGCTTTGAAAAGTACGAGAACATGGTCACGGAGCATCCGGCATTATAGACCTGCTTACGATACCCTGATTAGGAAAAGTCCGCAATATTTTATTGGACAAGTAGTAGGTATCTAGACAACATGCCATATCGACTGATAAGTAGTCTTCCTTAACCACCAAGTAATATTCACATTTCTATGGAGTACTCAACAATATTTCTCAAGCGATTTTTCCTTCGCTATTCTCAATATCGGGAGTTTAGACTATTGAATAATGGGAAATTGCATCGCTGACTACGGGTGAATTTAAAAAATGCGATTTCTCTCGGTATTTCTTGTTCTTTTAGTTTAAGAAAGGATCATCATCCGTGCGAATCAGTTCAAGGTTATATTTGAGTAGTTATTCGAAATTTAGTAACAATACGATAAATATTTCAGTGAAAATGGCTTTAGTCGCGATTTTGGTCAACTGGAATGTGACAGAGTAGTGTTTCGATAGAATACAAAGCGGCTACGTAGGTACCTAGTTACTGATATAGATCGTCGAGCGAAACTAATTATTTTTTGTTGACGGAGGAAGATGTGTCAGTTTTCAAATCAGTCATTAATAGTCAATAAGATTTACATTGATAAAGTACTCTGACTATTAGCTAACCTAACCTCCAAAAAGCGAACGAGATATTTATTTTCCGCACAAGACTTTTAATGGAGTAATAAGTAAGATATTTTTAATTAATGTTACAATCCCGGGGAAGGATAATCAATTTTGTAATGGAATAACAGCATATCTCGTGACTCGAGCGATTGGTGCCCTTTTCCAGCACAGTGTTTTTTCGATGATCCATAATTGATCAAGAATGCGTTTTTCTTACGAAAATATGGCGAACGTTGTGTTTGAGACAGAGATTAGATAGTGCGTACCCTACCACGAGTTGATTATTTTCTAGAACCCGCGTCAAGTTCCAAGCCTCAATTTCCATCTGTCAATGATGTCGGGCTTCGCGTAACGAAAGATTTCGGCTTCTCATTGCTGTGTCCGGCTCAGGCGTATCCAGTTGCAGCGTTTAGGTAGGTAGATTAAGGGGTCACGTACAGTTAGAATTTTCAAAAAATCGATTTTTTTTTACATTTTCTAAAAGTAGCACATTTGAAAAGTATTCTGTGAAAATTTTAGACGAATCCGACTGTTGGGTATGGAGATATGTAACTTTGAACGGAAATTTTTCTTCTGCATGTAAATCGTACTGAAAACTTTGAATGCGTTTTTCTCGAAACTATGTTTTCGAACACGGTGATCACTGTACCTCGGAAACGGCTTTACCGATCGACTTGAAATTTTGCTCACTTTTTCTAGACATAATTGTCCTCCGGATGAACGAAGGATTTTTCTATGCGATTATTATTTTTTTTTTTATAGCTGAAAATGTGAGCAAAATTTGGGTCGAAAACACAACTTTGACTTCCAACATCCACCATTTTGTGAAAAATCATAAAATTTTCAAATCCTTCGATCAACCGGAGCATTATGTCATTAACTAATGATCCCTACTTTTATTTTGATTTCGGACGATCCGGTGACGAGCTGCACTGATCACCGCGGAGGACCTTTTTTTTTTGGGACCCCTACGTTACGTGCGGTTATGGAAAAATTTCTGCATATTTTGCAATGAAAAAATTGTATTATTTACTTAAAATATATGTCTTTTGTATGGAAAAAGATTTACGATTAATTATTTAAATGTGTCCCCAAAAAAAATTCGCAAAAAACCCCTTTTTTTCGAAGTCCTAACTGTACGTGACCCGTTAAAATGTGAACATCTAAATGTGTTATGAGGAAAATAATGCCCTAGTAGCGAATTAGAAAGTAATAGTTAAAAAATAAGACGATAGCCTTGCCGTTTTCCGAGCTTCAAAAGTAAAACGTTAGCGATGTCCCGCCGAATGCCCAAAATAGTTGTTGTAGTCAGCGTTACATGCCGCTTAATGAAACTACAATGAACAACCGTACAAAAATAGATTTCAAACAGTAGAAATATGGAGGTTTTTCGTATGCGTACCAAACTGAAAACAAAGCGGATGGTTTGAAGTATCAAACTCAAAACAGAACCCAAGAATAGGCGCATATAAAAAATAGGAGAGTGTGTATGTTATCCATCGCTAACGAACGAGTGTATTTAATCGAAAATAACGAGAATGAGTGCAAATATACACCTAGAACCAATAGTGCAAAAATAAGTACCCTCACTGCATAGGGCCCGATAGTTACGATTTATATCACCGGTTTGATTCGAATGAAAAAAGGTTATTCCACGTACCCATTATTTACATTCACTCGAATCTTCATAGTTACAAGTTTTATACAGACATACTTGTTTTCGGTCCGATAGGTTCAATTCTAATAATAGCACTCGTTGAATTTAATTGAGTTTTATACACATGTTTATTCTGGCTGTCTTTTTGATTTCGGTTGGATAAAACTCTCTCTATTGTGTTGAATACTCTCATTAAATTCCGTTTTGTATACTCTATAATGCAAATATGCAATAAATCCTTAAATCCTCACTGCACTTTCACGCAAAGTGCAGCATCTCAGTATCAAACATAGGATAGGTGGCACCGTTAACCTTGCAAAGTTGTTCAAAAACCTGCTTGACATAAATACAAAATGTGATAGATCCCTCACTGTTGTTACTAGGGACGTCGGACGGGCCGAAAAGTATCCATATTTTAAAGAAATATCAATATCGATATCGATGTATCGGTAAGATTTTGTAATACTGACGAAATGTAGTTCATTTTATATTAAAAAAGATTGTGTTATCTCTGTCTATTTCAATACCAATACATTACATGTTTGTACATTAGTTCAGATAACTCAACATTTTTCGGAGCGAGATCAAAGAAAAACTCTTACTTTGATGTGTTCTGCGACAAGTCGGCTTCTGTTGGTCGGAACTGTAAGATTTATAGCAGATACCACTCTCTCCGATAAAACGGAGGACGCAGGAGGAACCAAATATTTCAATGTTATTCCCGACAAAAATAGGGTCAATTGGCTGTAGTTAGTCCAGAATTTTAAAGGACTCGCTTTTCTGGCTATTGTGGGCTGATCTCAATACTACCTACTTCAATCAGCAGGCATATCGCTACTGGTTGAGGTTGGTAAACTATTGTTTGATGCAGCGATATCCATTCAAATTTTTTCACGTGTGGACTACAGTGACGGTGAACAATCGTCTGCATCTGAATTTATGAAAAGAGATTTGAATTCCGGTGTAAGTTACCTTCTGCGTTTAATTCCTATGTGGATTTCCATCGTCAACTACGATAATGAACTAGAAATAGCCAGCGCGGAGTTAAAATGAATACGCTTAAAGCGAGAGTCTAAAATCGAAGCTTTCTTATTTTTTAACAGTCAAACTAATTCCGAGTCGCTATTGGAAAATTATCAATTTTTGGCACCTTTTCGATACGTGAGATTTTATTTTATTATCGCTATATCGATATATCGAAATAAAAAATATCACCTGAAAATACTGATACATCGAACAAAAAATATCGATACAACGATATTTTGTTTGCCATCCTTAGTAATCGCATAATGTAGCTCGAGAGATGACAATGGTTGTAGAGATCTCAGTTCTCTCTACAGTATTTACACAACTAAGTCTGTTCTACTCCGACGTGAAACATGGATCTCATAGAAGTGCTCAACAGCGTTAATCCTTCCTAATCGCTTTGAAATATGGGCACGATGCTGCCTGCAACCGCACATTCCTTTTATTAAATCAAATCATTATATTTCACGGAACCTTCAGTTCATCGAATCTACTATAGCGACAAATTCCGGAATTATGAGATAGGTCAAATGTTATTCAATGGCCAAAGGAATTGTTACTAATCTAATCAAATTGTTGTTGACCAAATGAACCGATCGAAGATCTATTTTTTACTTTATTTTATGCTTTTACTTTATTTAAAAGGAAAAGATTAGAAACTCCAGGTGAGTACTTCATCACCAGACTCTTCTGAACAAATAATCTAAAGTTCAACTTAAGTAAAACTATTTTCTTGACTTAGGAGATTTTTAAATGTTGACGAACGTTTTAAATTACCCAATTTATTTGAGGTTGTTATGAGCAGTACATACTTCAATCTTCGTGATACTATAAATTCACTGTATTATTATTTACTAAACTGCGGTTATTAATAAAGACCAATTTCTGTCAAAATCGGAAAAGCGGTGAAGAAGAGAAATCCATCTTGAAGGGCTTCGAAGAATTGGCGTTGCGCGGTCTTCGGGTAACAAACGGGCAATGAGAAATGATTTACTCGCTTTTACCCCCCCCCCCCCCCACCCGTCCTCCTCCGTCTTATTTTTCATATCGTTTATCAAAAAGTGTGCGAAAATCTGTCGAAAGTACTTCGTCAAAGTTTGGCTCGATTTAATTATTGTCTACCCTGCCCCGGCATCATAAAAAAAAACCGTAAGACTGATTGTGAGATAATGTTCTTTTTGTCATATTCGACGTAATATCTTCGCTGTGATCTTGTAGAACCTATGGGCTTTGCGAAACCAAAGTTTTCCACGATAGACAAGAGTCGTACTTTTGAAATAACCCAAGGTTATGGGACGCCACTACCGTGTCCAGCACAGGCACAACCTGTCCCAGTTTTCAAGTAAGTTTTTTTATGCGCTATGGACACGCCACAATGAACTTCAGATTCGGAAAAATAAAGTAGCTATTAATTGTGAAAGTTCTATATTATCATATGTAAGCCGATCACTTTTTATCGTTCGAGACTTCAATATAGTGTTTCGCGTTATGTAGAACCAGTTTCAAGCGCGAAGCCAAAATTGACTGCAATGGACGTTAAATCGACGAATCCTAGAATCTTCTTGGGTGGAAGAACGACTCTTTTGTGTCCTGTTCAAGGTTTTCCGGTTACATCATTCAGGTGAATTGTCTTTTCCTTTATTAGAGACGCTCCTAATTATGTTACGGCAGCCACTTACAATTAGATAGATATATATAGTATATTACTCAGAGGTTAATTCCCAGGCCTAGGTTAATTCCCAGGTTATTTTGTCGGGTTACAAAAAGTGCTCGGAGACAAATTTTTGTGCAAAATGTTCCTGTTATTATTGTTATTGCAGTCTCTTTTTAGATATCAATCTTTTCCCCAAAACTCCCAACAGCGGTCCTATACCAATGGAAACTATGCCGGCTAATTTACAAAATATCAATCGTGAAAGAAAACGAATATTAAAAAAATCTGCATTTTTAACGTTGGTTGGTTGATTTTATGGAAACCGAAAATTTGTTAGCATTTAAAAAATGTTTCCGATTTTTATAAAAAAAAGCGGTAGCGAAGAATTTTTAACGACAGATTTATGTTGCGGTTTTAATCCAATTTTCCATTGGAGCGGATTTGACCTCTTATTGCATTTCTACAATTTGTTGAAATGGGTTATCCTCTCACCTAACAGAACGAAATTGTATCTATTATTCGTTTGGGTGCCAAGAGCCCGTAGCGAGCGTGAAGCCGAAATTTTCCGGAGTTTCTGTGAGAACTCTTGAAGTCGCTGTTCGCTTCAACGAGGACGACTGCTCCCTATCGTGCCCTGCTCAGGGGTACCCCGTTCCAGCCTTCAGGTACATTGTCATATTATTCCTCAATAAACTTTCTTTTCGATTCTATTGTATCGCTTAGAACCGGTGGCTAGTGCGAAACCAAAGAATTGTAAACGGTGAGATAAAGGTTCTCATGCCAACCTTCGAAGGATCCGAAATAGCTCTCACATGTCCTGCCCAAGGATTTCCAGTACCCAATTCTCGGTTACTCAGAATGTAACATGCAAATTGTCGAACCACTCATGACACGATTCATATTTTGTTTCCTTATCACTAATGAATAACTCTACAAACATTTCGGGTCTCTTATGAATTCGGTTATGATTGTAATGATATAATGAGTAGGGTATACTTAATTAGTGTAAGTAATCGTACAGAAGGATAATCATTTTTGTTTGCTATTGATAACGTAATTTGACCCCTCACATTTTTTATCCTCGTCGGTAAAAAAACGCATTGTCACAAATGACCAAGAGATGATATGAAAACATAGTATGTACATAACATATATAGGTATTTACAAGGGGAGGTCTCGAAGGCGCTCCATCCGATTTCGATGAAATTTGTTACGCTTGTAGAATGGACAAAAATAGGCGACAGGTATGTTTTTGTACGTGCCAAGTCCAATTTTTAAGGGGTAAAATGGACCTTCGAAGATCGGGGAGTTTTTCGTTCTTCGTCGATAGCGTTTTAACGGTATAACGGTTTAACGAGATATGAAAAAATTTCAAATTGCAACAACGTTAGTTTTTTCACGTACTATACATTGGATATGAGAATGGTGCAGATTACAACACATTTCATATTGTTTACTGCAAAAATGAAATTTTTTCATATGTATCTCCGAGAGTTTTTAACCGATTGGGATGCAAATTTGCATACAGATAAAGGATGAAACAATAAAGTTGACGGGTTTTCTGTATGTTCGATACCTGACAATTAAGGGATTGAAACTGCCCTTCGATTTTTTCGTCAATTGCATCGTATGATCAGGGAGCCTTTTGCCATTCCGGGTTAAATTCGCATTAATATAAGTTCGGTTCAATACGCGAGTACATACTTTCGAACGATCAAAGTTTTTACCGTGCGCCATGGACGAATATTTATAGAAATAAAAATGGGTTAAAATGGAAGTACAATCAGTCAAAATAATCGATACAAATTTCCTTGTATCGGCCGAACGTCACCCTTTCACCCCTTAAAAATTGGACTTGACAAGTATAAAAAGATATGTGTCGCCTATTGTTATCCACTCTACAAGCATACCAAATTTCATAGAAATCGGAGGGGCGCCTTCGAAATCTTTCCTTGTTACCGTCAAAGAGGACTTCTTTGACATTATTGCGGCTAACGTTGACTGTTTTTGGGGCTACTTCGACAGAGCCCCAAAATACGGGTTAAATGTGTTCGCAGCGGTGAAAAGGTCGACTATTCACGTACATTGCAATATATCGAGATTGTAATGGCGATATTCGTGTTGCGTGGAAAATGTCCGATTCCCTAACCTCTAATTGAATCCTTTTTGGAGAAAACAAATTTTCACCCTCGGCAGGTGCTCACAGTTGACATTCGTTATTTACTTTCGGGACTTTGAGGGATCGGGGGGGGGGCGGTGGTTTTCGACCAAAAAGACTTTATAGGGGATTCGTAATCCCCCTCGAAAGTCTTTTGCAGAAAGTTTTCGATTCCGTACAATCGGAAATTTGCCACGAACACGAATATCACCATTATGATCTCCATATATTGCACTTTACGTAAATATTTAGTTTTTCGATCTTAACGATAATATATAAGACTGATTAAGTGCCTTAAATATCACCCTAGGTACTTGATATTTGTATGTAAAATGTTTGCTAAAGATGACAATTCGATAGTAAAAAATCGTTGTTTTTCGTTTAATTTTATGTGGAATGCATAGAATATTAAATTTGTTATCAAAATAATATCAAAGGTAACTATAACGCTTTAGATCTTCGATATGAATTGCATTTTAATGCCTCGTCAAAGAAAACCCACACCCGTGGTTACTTTGATACGTTTTTTTTTAATATATAAAAAATAGTGGTCGCGGGGGAGGGGGGCCATAGAGCTTGACTTTCTTATATATTTCATAGCCAAAGAACACATTGTACTATTGGAGCAAAAAAAGTTGAAATTTAGGATGTTAAAAAAAAGTTACATACAAAAAACTTCCAAAACCTGTTCAAAGTAGCCCTGTTTGACGGTAGTGTTTTTCGGCTTTTTGGATCAATATACCCTTGCCCCTCGTCAGATCAAAGATAGAGGATTTTTCGTCGCGAAGTAAATTCCCTGTCTCAGCAGGAAACTATTTGTTCATAGCCTTCTTTAAAATTGCAACTATAAAATAGAAATTATTTGAATGCACATATCGATCTCATTTCACGGATTCATGTCAGAACCCGTGTCGAGTGCGAAGCCCAAGTTTATGAACGATGACATCAAGGTCGTGAAGCCGACAACGAGGTCAACCGCGGTGGCTCTCACTTGTCCTGGTCAGGGATTCCCTGTCCCGGTAACACGGTCAGTAATAATATTCATCGCAAAGAGACTAAAAAATGGTTTCTGGATGTCAATTAATCGATCGGTTAATCGAAAGGTTAAGTTGGAACTGAGCCACACTTGGGCATCAATGCTGTTGTGGCCTTGGCAAATATATTTTCCATTGCTGTGTCCTGGTCGTAACTTCTCACTATTTTTCATATTTATACTGCTAAAACGCTATTAATATAATGGAAGTTTCAAGTACTAATATAGAAATTGTGGAATACAGGATTATATAAGTTGATTGCAGTCGAGTAAGTGAAATTGTAAGTTTTAAGTAAGATTGGAACATTCGTAAATTTTTATAAACTTTTATTTATTTTTATGAATTGTACTGTTGGAACAAAATTTTATTTTTAACAAATGTGGAAACTGAGAACGGGAAATTATTTAAATCATCGAGTATAATTAGAAAGAAACAGATATTATGAATAAATTGTACAGGATGATTCGTCTCCATATAGTATCTATAAATACTCACCGATGCATACCAGTTAAATATTGTGCGGGCTTTCTGTAGCCGAAGTGGTGAAGTTTGGAGAAAAAGAGAGAGTGAGATGATGATTGCGATATATTGTGCGTGTCCATTCGATTCAATTGCTGATGTGTAATGCGAAGTTCGGAGAATTTGAGCGAAGGCCGTCCTTATCCGATATGGAAATGATGTTGAACGCGATTCAGCGGACAATTGTTGGTTAAACAAATTGTCCAAGATTATAGACGGAGGCGTGACGAGGGATTACCTCCGTCTCCTTTTTCATACGATGATAAATTTTATATTTGTGCCGATTGGCGGTTCGTGAGCGACTGTCCTCTGCCGTATTTCTTCGATCTATTTAACGCGCTTTATCGTCTCCCTTTCTTTTCGGCATACTAGCTCTCTATTTCTCTATCGCATCATTGTCGTCTATTTCTTCTCACCGTCAATTTATATCTTTCTTCCACGGTCTCTTTCTTTCGTATTCCGATGTTCTCAAGATGAGGCTGACAGGGAGTGAGTGATAGTAGAGCACGATTACACTAAGTGAAAAGAGTATACCCACAACATCCCGAGAATTCACACTGTGCGCCCCTAGATGATTCAGGCTTGCAGGTTGTTCAATTTATTTTCTCTCGTCATATGATTGTGAGATGAATGTTTGGAAGGCTAATATTACAGTCTCGAACTGCAACACCGGTCTCGCACAATCGATATTTACTACTTAATTTGCATACAAACGAAAAAGGTCCCTAAGACTTCATTGTAAAACTAGGATGAAGTGGATACTTGAAACTGCAGCATGTGGATTAACTACATGCCACAAGACTTAAAGGACTGTTGGATTTCATCGTGCTCCGGAGGGTGCACCCCTGTCCCTCAACCTCTTAATAAGTTTATGCACGACACGAGTCTTGTATTTACTGTACTTGAGCTCTTCATGACGGTGATATCGAATCGATCTCGTTTATCATTCAGAACCTAGCGCGAGCACTAAACCGAAATTGCCAGCAAATCGTAAAGTCGAGTGGCTCGAGGCGAGCTTTGGAGATGTGGCGAGCTTGCCGTGCCCTGTCCAGAGCTTTCCGGTTCCAATTTACAGGTAGGATTTATTACGGATTTTCCCGAGTGACGTAGTTGGCCGTCCTTTAATTGCCGAAACATTTGTGTATAATAATTTTTACAACAAATTATAAATCTTAATGGTCTATTTGGATCTTCGCAAATTTGGTTTAATTGTTGCGACAGGTCCATTATAGTCTACGGGATTTATTCATATGCTTGCGGTTCCCTAAACTATGGATAGTTGATCATGTCAATGTTCCAAAACAGCTATTTACATACTAATCGACAGTAATATTTGTTTTTACAAATAAAATATATTTGTTTACTCACATAACAAATATTATTGTGGATTAGTTTACGGAACTATTTAGGAAACCTGAGATGAAGAACAATAATTTTGATTGCAAGACTTAGCGATTCTTCTGATCTATCTTCCACCATACCTTAATTGCGATCACAATGTTTTAAGAGACTAATCAGGTTATTCGATGAAATTATTTTGACTTTGACGGCATGTAGAGAGCGTGTATAGTTCTCATTTGTCCGATTTGTGAATATCCACTCCAGACGTAACCGAATTTTTACATGCTGCCGAAAGTCGACAGAATGATATATCATGATTATAATGATGCTCGTATACTCGTCCGATCGTGTGATTAGAGTTACAAACTAGGCAATACACATAGTTCCTATAACAATACGAAACATCATTGCAAAAGGTCCAGTTTAATGCTGTTCATTTGTGAATAATTGTCCCAGCATTAGCAGCACTAAAACAAGTTAAAATCATTTGTGCTATTTAGAACCTGTCGGACTGAAGCCACCAGCTTTTTCCAACGACGATTCATTGAGAGCTTTTGCTAGACGCAAAGACTCGGACGTTGCAATCGCGTGTAATGCTCAAGGAAGTCCAGTGCCAAATACAAGGTAATCGACAATTCTTCGAAACCATTTGCATTCTTTTGAATAATTGTTCAAGCCAATGAGAAGGCCTTGTCCCGAATATAACGCCACGATTGAGAAATTGTATCCTATCAAAACATTTAAGTGGAAATACACTTCACATCTTTTCATGACTTCGCATCTGGTTAACACGAAATGAAGCTTTCTCTGTCATATAGATTGTCAGAAAGGGAACAACTTCCTATAGTCGAGTGCCATGAATCATATCTTGATATCAAAGTAGGAAATTCCATTGTACAAACTCAATGTGGAATTCCGCCTGAGTTAGGAACATCCCAGCTGGGCTCCCAAGTGAGACATTATTCCTTATCTGAATCTCAAAGCCCCCATAAGTATTTCGTGAATACGAACTCTATTCGCAAGTAGAGCATTGCTCTATATTGGTTCCACGAGTTGATCTCGACAGAGGTGTAAAAATTCCTATTCGTATTCTGCAAAATTTTCCAGATGTTCGGCGTTGAGTGCAAAGTTTCCCGCCTGTCGATTCGTAATTTTGTCACCCGTCTTATTGTTTACTTATTTTATTTATCTGTTTTTATTTGATTGTCCAAGAAACACGTTGAAATTGAAACACGAAAACCTTACATATTTGTTTAGCGTTGTACTTAAAATTCATTACAGTATTTAGCACTTTCTAATGGCAGCATACAAAATCTCGTAACGAATAGACACATGCGCGGCATGTGTCACACATGCCGCGACATCCTTCCGTATAATGCTCAGCCTACTATTGATGGCGCGACAAGGTAAACGATCGATTAATAGTTCAGTCGAACCTCCATAATACTCCTAGGTGTAGGTATAGTGATAGGGATTCTTTATTCATGGGTTCGGCAATCGGGGAAGTTAGCGCTGTGTTCGGCATTGTACTCGCGATATACCAGGTTAGATAGCCAAAGTCCCTGTCCCTGTCCGATATCGAATGTAAAGTCAGAATTTTCGAATCGCTCAGTCTCATGTTCTCCTTAGAACCTGTCGGCCTTAAAGCACCAAAGTTCTCCACCGAGAATTCACTAAGTGCATGGACAAAACGCAAGGGAGCACACCTTGCACTCGAGTGCAATGCTCAAGGGACACCCGGTCCAATAGCAAGGTAATTGACGCATATCTTGTGACATCTGTAATAACGGTTCTGTAACACACGATTGACAGTTTTCTACATGTACTAACCATCATGTTTCTAATTACCTTTAATTGCCAGAGTTCAAGGTTATTAGTGCAATAACTATCGTATCGCAATTAGGGATTTTTAATCGAAACACATCATAGCCTGTATCCGTCAGTTGAAATTACATTCATTATCTGGCATAATTCTCTGTCGTAAAAATCTGCCGAGTATTTTGGCCGGCGAATATTTATTTCCTTACACCGAAAGGATTAGATTGAGAGTAGCAATTGCTTTTTAACTATCCTCAATTATTTATGTAACATCCAAAAATGCAATCTTGTCACATGTTTTCAACTTTCAAAAAAATATAGCATCATTGGATGGCCTCAAATTCAAGCATCATCGGATTTTATACATTGTATACTTTTCGCAGTTCAGAAATTTTTTATTTGGTAAACCCTGTCCCAAGTAGATTTGTATTAACATCGATAGCTGGAAGAATTGTTCAGTAGTGTTATTATGATTTTTTTGAGCAGAGCCGATTGGGTTAAAGGCACCAAAGTTTGCAAGTGACAGCTCATCTAGCACTTACACAAGACGCAAAAATGCAGATTTATCTCTGCAATGCAACGCCCAAGGGAGTCCAGCTCCAATCGCAAGGTAAATTGGTCTCTCGTATTTCGGATCCATCGCTATGAATAACTAGATCGATGCGGTCAAGGTGATTAGTCATTAGTCAGTTAAAAGGCACTCCAGAAATAACGCCATCTACCCAAAGTCTCATTAGCGAAACAGTCCTAATAATCGGTCGTTCTAGATATTCAATATTACAAAGATAAACTATTATCGATCATTGGTCGCACGATCATCGGGTGTCTTTCTTTATCATTTCAAAACGAGTTGGATATTGACACGTTCTGTGCTTCTGTATTTTTCCGTCGGTATGTGCATTTTGCATTCGTATCATCAGATTTGATTGTATATTGTGATGTGCTTCATTTTTACGAGTCTGTTATTTAAAACTTTGTTTGTACCAACGTCGAATCAAGCTTTTTTTATATTCCCATTATTTGTCCATCCCCTTTTGAGAACGTCCATTTTGGAAGCTCATACTGCAATGGAGGACCGGTTGAACACTTGTTGTAAAGTTGAACTTTTGGCTGCGATAACTTGTTAACAAATGAGTTTATGGCATAAGTATATTAGTACTTTTATGTAGAGCATAAGAATCTGCATCGATTGGCACAGTCAAAAATATTCGATTCCATTAAAAAAAAAGTGCCGTTGCATTTTTCTGATGCACTGATGCCCAAAAGTGCATACACATAGATTCGTATTATGCACCACTTAATACCATTCAACTTTTATCAATAATATTTCCTTCTATTGCCAACCGCTTAGGAAGTACGGCCCGTTGCAGTAGCGTAGGACACCGTGTATATTACTAGCAAGGCTTTAGGAAATTTTGATTTTATAGATTTCCAATCCAGAACTTTTTTGTTTGTAAATCCACCGTATTAATACTTTTTGATCACCGATTTTGTAAATCTCGTATGTGGCAATATCATTTGTATGCATTTTAAGGAAGGCGATATAAATGAGAAAACCCTGGTTTTTTAGAGTTCACTATTTCGTTTAATGTGGGAAAGTTCATATTTGAAAAAATATCAGTATACGAAATCTGAGGAAACCCATTTCCATTCTTATGACTGTCGGTAGGGTTGACGGCGGCGGTCTCTTACTACAGAGTAATATATTATATATATATAGTTTATTCCACCGTTCACCACTAAAACATCTAACAAATGTGTGTTTATTTTTCTGCCACTGTTTTATGCAATCCATATCAATCTTCAAATCGAGTTCAAACTATTTTAAGCACAGTAAAGTCAAAATTGTTCATGCAGTCTGCAATTTGGTAATTTACTTATGAATGAAGATTCATTTATACTTTCCGATGTAGAGAATTTTTCATTTTTCGTTAAATAGGGACTTTCTATCGTATGCATTTTACCTCAACCATTAAAACTTTTATTTTCCTAAATAAATATAATTGCTTTCCAAATTTCTCAAGCTGCAATTTTTTTTTTTAATACGTAATTTCCTTTCCGTTTATAAGAACTGCATTATAAATTATGAGTAGAATAAAGAGAGAATAGAAGCGAAGCTTATCGTTATTAACGGTTCATAAGTAAATGCTTTGTCGCTGAGTCATTTGCAGATAGAAGGCACACGGCGAATTTTTGGCGAATTTCGAATGAGAGCATTCGAAAAAGGGGTATCTTGTCCCTCGAAGCAGGTTCCTGTATTTGTATGTAGTGCAATTTTGTGTTTTTCACAATCCTAGAACCTGTTGGCCTGAAGGCTCCAAAATTCTCGAGCGACAGCTCCTACAGTGGTTACACTAGAGACCACCGCGCACCTCTGGCACTTCAGTGCAATGCTCAAGGAAGTCCTGTTCCTCTAGCAAGGTATTCAACTTTCATGACGTTAAGATTCATCAAAAAGCAAATATAGACATACAAGTACGGATGATCGTGTCTTTTTAAAAAAGAAGGGTCTCCCTGTCCCAGAACATTTACGATTGTTCCGACTTCGCGTAGGTACTAAATCATCGATACTTCATTTGTTTCATTGAAAATACTCAGAACCTATTGGTCTCAAGGCACCAAAATTATCCAACGATCTTTCTTCGAGCGCGTATTCCAGACGCAATGCGGTTGATCTTTCAATGAAATGCAACGCTCAAGGGAATCCTGTCCCAATTGCGAGGTAATTCACATACTCTCGTCATAACGAGTTCCATGTATCTATAGGTATATCATTCTCCTAAGTTGTCGCTTAACGAAGTAGGTGGTTTGGCAATTAAAGCACCTTCTCGACTGGAGAAGGAGTAGATGCGATATGGACAGTATACCTGAGGGCTACTGTACCATTGAAATGAACGCGTATAAATTGGAGAAAGTGTCTCAGGTGACCCTGTTCCAAGCAGATTTGCATGATAGATTTATTGATCATGTCAGACTGTACAACGACGATAAAGCGAAGGGGTTATTGATTAATTATCATTTAGAGCCCGTTGGACTTAAAGCGCCAAAATTCTCTAGTGACGTATCCTTCAGTGGTTACTCTAGACGAAATGAGTTCGATATTGCAATGGAATGCAACGCTCAGGGGAGTCCTGCCCCGATAGCGAGGTAATTCTCATATTTAATACTTGAATTACTAATAGCTGTTTTCTCTATTAATTAATTCGTGTCGATTATCTTGAGTATAATATTCCACGGCTGTTTGCTGCAAGGTTAATTCAATATCATTTATAGAAGACCACATCGTAATCTTTCTTAGGCCTTTCATATTCTCGTACATTATTAAATCAACATGAAAGAAGCTTTACTGTTTCTTGCACTTTCACATAGTAGTTTTTTTTAGATTTTAACATAATATACTTAAGTTCTTACTTTATGTGATTTCCAAAATAATCATAGCACAAATAGAAAGATCAATTGTTGGAGGATTGATTTTTATCATTCGTTATATTATAGAATCCATACATCGGACACCGACTGGTTATTATACGAAATATTGATATTGCGCGCGAAATGCTTTGGAATTAAATGCAGTGCTCAGCACATTCTGTCTCGATCGATAAATCCATTTTAGTTCATCTCTCGCTGTTTCTTGCTTCTTGCACTGTTTGATACACGGTATATACCAGAGCTGCCATGATCATGGTTTTGGTGTATTTAATTCGTGATCGGCGTATTCATGAAACTCGGTCACGCGAAGTAATACATGGGTATTACTTCGCCTGACCGAGTTTCATTACTTTACATTAATTATATGCATGAGAACGCGTGACAAGGACCCTGTCCCGGCAAAATCGGTTGGCATCCGGTCAAAGTGGTATACGAATTTCAACGCGAAATTAGATTGAATTTATGGATCCTTCGCTCGGTCGTAGAACCTGTCGGACTCAAGGCGCCTATGTTCTCCACGGATGATTTGCTGAGTTCGTTCATCAGACGGAAAGACAGGGATATCAGCCTCGTTTGTAGTGCTCAGGGAAGTCCTGCACCGGTCGCAAGGTACACATTCCGATTGCAAATTATAATTGTTTTAGTGATAGGTATCAAAAAAACAATCGATGGATATTTTATTAGTAGGAAAACTAGCTAGATAAGAGCCTAGGGAGAATAGGAGAACTCGGTAGTTAGTTCATCGTCAATTTATGAAAAGAAAATTAGATAGTATTACAACTGCAGCCGAAACAGAGACAGGCATCGTAGCATCGTATCTGGTGTAGTTTTCCGAATAAACAAATTGCCGTCCAGGTTGCCCCAACACATTTTGACAAGTAATTCTATTTTACTCGCATAAATTTTTTCTAGCTACAAAACAATCACATTTGAGTCGAAAGTACTGAGCAATTAATTGACGTGCTAAACATATCTAATCTGATGAAATTTGGTACATTATTGATATGGGCGTTGAGCCGTTTTTGTCGATTGAACTAAAAGTAATATTGCAAGATGGGTTCACTTTGTTACAATCGACTGAGCTGGATCAATTTTGGTCGACCCTTTCAGAGCCGGTAGGTGCAAAGTCGCCGGCCCTAAACACGGATGACTTAAGTCGTACCATAGGGAGACAGAAGGGACAGGATACTGCATTGTTTTGTGCTGCCCAGGGGAACCCTGTACCGACTACTAGGTAAATAGGCCCACTCTACTTTACACTTACGTACCCTTTTTTCTTTATCACTACACAAAATCCATAACCAGTTGGAACGAAAGCACCTGCATTTTCTGGCGAAGCCAATATAGTTCTTTTGAACTATCTTGCGATAGTTCCTCCGATTCCTATTACTAACTAAGTACATAAATGCTCATCGTATCGGGTTCAAGGAATCATATTGTTTCAACCATGCGTAATATACCTACCAGCACGATGTTATATCTTGCACAATGAGGTTATTCTGCATTTTCGAAAAATGAAAAAATTATATCCGTGCTGCTTTTATCTCTTCATAGACAAGTCGTTGTGGCACTGAAAAATAAAATCAGGAAATTCTCCGCCTTGGATTCGTGTGTACGTGCGTCCGTAGGCATTTTATATAGTAGGAAACAGGGAGAAATTATGTTGTTTACAGTCGGAAATATCTTTTTAAGATGTAGGTACTTGAATTATAGTTTTCCGGGCGGTTTTATGAATACCGAATGATAACAGGATCGTAAGACAATGGTTCGACATAAGATGTGTCGGACCATTCAAATCGCCATACATACTTTTGGACATATAATCGTTGCACGGCGTATCATATATATAAATATATATATATATACATATATATATTGAAACGTTAACAATGTTTCATTAATAATTTTGTGTAGTTCGGGACTCGAGAAAAGGCTAAATTAATAGAAGTCGTACAACACAATACGAAGATATCGTGTGGCTTTATTTCGCGTTTTTAAATGCGTTTTTCAGAAAAAAATACAAACAAAAATATTGGTACAATAAGCTATATTCTATGAATTTTTATTTTTTTTAATTATCAATTTCTCAAAATTCCATTTGTGATTTTTTATTTTCAATTTTTTTTTAAACTTAAATTTTTGTTTTTAGTAAAAAAAAAAATTGAAAAATTTGACGTGGAATGCCTCATCATACACATATCCAAAAGATTAATCCTACGAAAACTTAGAAAATATGGTGAATTCTTTCATCGAAGGTCCAAATCGATTTAATATTTAAAAAGTGCACCGGTTAGTGGTGCCGATAAATTACACAACATACCTTCCAACAAACGTTGCCTGTGCTTATTTGACAGCATTCATTTTTCACGTTATTTCTATAATGAAGTCGACACGAATCTATACAAATGTAAAGGTCAATAAAGAACCTTTTTTCTTAACCGCTGTATTAATATCTGTTTGGCATCATTATATTAGTACAGTCAATATTTGTTTAATCCTAATATGATTAATTATATTCAGAGTCAATTTTATTAAGTAGAACCTTCAGAACTTTTGTCGAATCGAATTTCCGGATACAATGCCTTGCACAATGACTGCCAATACAACATTCTTAAGTCCCGGTGAGATCCCATTAGCTTGTTTGTAACATTTTTATTTATTCGGTGAGACATTTGTAGTCAACATGAAAATTATATTTTTAATAAATGTATGAATCGATATTGAAATTTATATAAATCATCAAGTGCAAGGTGCAAGGACCATATTACAAATAAATTGTGTGGGACGAGTACCCTGCGAATATATCTAAGAATAAAACTATCGCAAATCCATCAATACATATTTTATACCAAATTTACGTGGGCTAGTGCTCCATCGCCGAAGTCGTGTAGTTTTGTGTAGAGAGACATAGTTTTGTGTAGAGATGGAGATGCCGGTGGCGAGATACGATATGTATGAAATCCATTCAATCGCTGATGGAAGCTTGCGAAGATCAGAGACCTCGAACGAAGGTCATCCAATTCGATAGATTAATTTAGTTGGATGCGTCGGAGCAGATAATTGCCGGCCAAGCAGATTATCACTGATTTTATACGTATTATAATGAGGAATTCCTTCCATCTTCTTCGTCACACAATAAGTGATATTCAGATTGCTCTCGGTTGAGAGTCGAAGGGCGATCGAGCGATCGATTGATGTCCACCGAGCTACCTCAATCTCCTTTGCCTGGATCCTCTTCCCTCCCTTACCGGTACACGGTGTCTCTCTCTGTCTTCCAGCGTATCGCCGTCATCGTTTCTTCTATTCTAACTTCTCTCTTTCGGTAACTATATCTCTATATCGGTAACTCATATTTTCTCATGATCGCATTCCTCGAAGAGCCTTTCAGTTGTTGCCTAAAAATTCATTCAAGTCTAACTTGTCTAAATGATGGTAACACTTATCTATGCCTGGGTATCGTTTTTTATAAACACCCTGCGACCGCAAATCAATATAGCTTGTTAGAGGCTACGTTCACCAAGTCAATGAATCGTAATGTCAAAAAGTAAATAACTGAGCTGTGGAAGTATTCATTAATTATTTAATAATCTTTTCTTCTGAGTTTTCCAAACGCATGTACACGCAGTCGTTTCCCATTGTTTAATTTAGAGCCGGTTGGAAGCAAAGCTCCGGCGTTGACGGGACTACTGAAAGGTGGTTGGATGGAACAGAGCGCAGCGTCAAGTGTCGTGGTGGCGTGTCGTGCACAGGGATACCCGGTTCCTTCTTTTCGGTAATAATAAAAACCGTCTACATTCACTCAAATAATATTTTCATTTCTGGCAATAAGAACCGAAAGACCGTGCAGTTGGTCTACCCTATATTTCCTTAAAAATAAAAATACGAGCCCTTTTGAGGATTTTTTATACGACCTGATTGTAATATTCTGTCTCATTTTTTATCTTCAGAATTTGAGACGTATATGTATATTCGAACGGACATTCGTGATAACTAATGGATTTTAGTACAAATACTGGAAAAGAAACATTTAGATAGTATGCGACCGTCAGATAGTCTGTAGGGTGAGAAAATTCTCGAATTTGGGACGTAGTGTAGTGTGCTGTCCAGCTCCTTTTTCTGAGCTGTGATGTAACTTATAGAATAGTGTTTCCCAATTTGTGGTACGCGTACCCCCCCCCCCCCCCCCGGGTACGCGTACCACTCAATTAATTAATCGATTAATCTGTGTATAAAAGGCAAAGTAATCATCGCGTTTGGGCTGACCGAAAGGACATTTATCACGTTAGCAAAGCAGCATTAACATTTTTATTACCATTTAGCACTATGTACGAGGGTGGATTTTAGCCATGAAAAACATAAAAACTAAACATCGTCACCGACTTCAATACGAAAATGACTAAAGACTCAAGCTCACTAAAAAGCAACCTAATTTTTCAAAGCTGTGCAAAGAGAAAGGTGTACATTTGTCTCGTTAAGCCCAAATAACCATATGTGATTTTTGTTATTATTATAAAATTGTTATGCCATTAATAAAGATTAAGATGTAAAGTTAATAAAATTCGAAAAACTGATTTCACTTTTTATTTATCACTTTGGCTATAGTATGGTATAAGCGATATGCGAGTTTGGGATTTTTCTTGAAGTGGTATTCAGGGAAGACTAATTGCGAACCATTGCTATAGGAGTCACAGATGATAGTGTAGAAACTTAGGAATATATTTAATCTACAAGCTGAAAGCAGTAGAAAGCAGTAGGACGCAATACCAATTACGATTATTTAACCTTTTAAGGACGGGGATTTTTACGTTGAAATCGACCTTTTATTTTACACGAAATTTGTGCATAATATCAATGAATCTTTCACGTGGAGTGCCCGACCAAACTAGTGGTCGATATCTCGACCAGACCCGTCTGGAACGTAAAGGCCTCTGTTAGAAATTTCGGCTAACGACATGAGAGTGTTTTCCTACGTAATTTGATATATTTTCTACAAATTTCCTACGTAATTTGATATATTTTCTACAAATTTCCTACGTAATTTGATATATTTTCTACAAATTTCCTACGTAATTTGATATATTTTCTACAAATTTCCTACAAATTTGATATATTTACGTTTTTTGATGCGCCGAGTTCGACAAAATTAGTCTTTATGCTCGAATATTTCTCAAATAATGACTTTTTCAAGCCTATTTTGCCAAAACCAAGACTACGTCAAAGGCAAAAGAATTCGACAGAACTAATAATGTAAAATGGCTTTTTCAATCTCTCTTAGGTAAAATTTAATTTTAGTAGTATTACAATAATTTGTGTACCATCACTTTCGTAGTTTTGTTAGATACAAGCTGTTTGATGCTAATTCTGGATATTCTAGACGATCCCGGTGACGAGTGATCTTGGTCGATTCAGGGCGGTCAAATAAACTCTTTGTTGAAGACCTCTTAACAATTGTCTTTATTAACCACTAAATTCCGTTACGATCAATTATTGACCGTTGGATATGTCCGGAGACTCCGATTTTCGATGACCGTTCCGTTCAACGGTTTGCTTGACACTGCCTTACCGTTGAGACATCGGTTACAATAGGCCTTAGATTTTAAATCCGTGACCTGCGCCAAGGATAAGCCGCGTCACACACTCAACTCGAGCCTCGGTATATAGCCAACGGTTCGAGGCCCGGAGACATTTAACTTTTAATACTGACGAATATTGAACTCGCCGAAACACAAGGTCACCCGCTGACCGTAACTAACGATAATTTAAATTCACCTTAGATTCACCTTCAAGATGAGTTTTGCAATACAAAATACTATTTCTTTCGAGCTCATTGCATCTAAATATATAGGTATACCGATTTTCAGGCCGAAGAAGCAAACCAAAATTTGACCTTGAAATAGCACTATTCAAGGTCAAGTAAACTTCCAGGAATTTTCACACTATTTTTTTTGTATTTAGCGTATAATATTATCTAAAGAAAACCTCAAATATTTTGCATCCCATGGATGGTCGATATATCGACCAGACCGGTCCTTAAAAAGTTAATCCCTATATGTAGTTCACCCGTAACGTCAGACTCAAAAAATCAATTCATTTCTAACGTCGTCTGCATAGAATCAGTCGGAAGTAAAGCCCCTGCATTCACGGGAGTAATGAAAGGATGGTGGTTAATGGAACCAGCGAGTTTCAGTATCGTCATGTCGTGCCCCGCGCAAGGTTATCCTGTGCCTTCTTTTCGGTAATAATGAATACTTTCTTGTTTTCATCTTCAAATTTGAATGATAGTTTCTTTCGATCTTGTAATTACCCTCTTGCTTGCTGGTTCGTATAATTCAGTCCCGATAGAAAGCAAAATTCCCCTATTTACGGGAACCGTCAAAGGCTGGATGATCGAAGAGACAGCTTCCTCGAGTATCGTGATGACGTGTGCAGCGCAGGGATACCCAATTCCAACATTTAGGTAATACTCAAGCACGTTATACTTATTACGAATTCTCTCGTCATTCGGATAGAACCGGTCGGAAGCAAGGCGCCAGGATTCACCGGTGAAATGAAGGGTTGGTGGATGCAAAAGACCGTCAGGTCGAGCATCGTGATGTTGTGTCCAGCTCAGGGTTACCCAGTTCCATCCTTCAGGTATAGTTTCAGTGTATCTTGAAGACAAATAGCAGTGCCAAAATTGTTATACGTTTGTCGAAATATTACCTATTGATAGATGCATAGATCGATATCACGAGTGATTATGAAGTGGTGCCAACACTTCATAGCTGAAGAAAGTATAGACTTTTGGTATACAGGGTCTTCAAAAGGTCCCGGACCGGTTGAATAACTTGAAACGTAGGCGTTGCTCAAAAAGATGGCTGAGACAAAAGTTGTAGAAAATTTCCCTGGCTATCCAAAGGCGACCTCGGCCGTGACCTTGACCTTGACCTTCAAGGTAATTTCAAGGTCAAGCCCATTTTTTAAAAATGTTAATCCCCAATTTTGACACCGGAAATGAAAAGGGCAGACAATTTTACGTCCAGATACCATCTTCACCATTGGAAAAATGTTACCTCGGAAGGTCAAGTCAAGGTCAAGCAGTGACTGGCTGGATATCTTGAAAAGTAGGCGTCGCTCAAAAAAATAGTTGAGACAAAAGTTGTAGGAAATGTCCCTGGCAGTCCCGTGGTAATATCTTGATCTTCAAGGTCATATTAACGAATAATTTTTTTAAAGCATTCGATAAAATGGTCAAGATCGTCTCTAGACATAATATTTTCCGCCTTTTTCATTTCCAATGTCAAAAACAGGGGTTGCCAATTAAAAAAATGGAGTTGACCTTGAAATGACCTTGAAGGTCGAGGGCATGGTCACGAACGAGGTCGCCGTTGGATAGCCAGGGAAAATTTCTACAACTTATGTCTCAACCATTTTTTTGAGCGAAGCCTACGTTTCAAGTTATATGTACAACCGGTTGGGGACTTTTTGAAGACCCTGTATATCGATGTATCTAGGAAGATGCAAATATTCGTCAATTGAGATAGGTGATATAATAATGATCCGAAGTCCAAACTTTAAACGATTTTTATGTTTCCATAAATGTTATAGGTAATAACGTGAATATACAGCACTAGGGCGAGTTGCATAAGGTATAACAAAATTTATTTTCAGGTACATGGGACCATTACAAACAAAAGATGCAAATATACATTAGGGATATTTTTAATAGTTTATGAGATATACATTTTTAAAGTTGGTCTAATCGGAGCGTGCCGAGAATCGGAGCGGCCCGCTCTCCGCCCTAGCCGTAGAGACAGCGCAGTGTATCAATCATTGGCTGTCCGCGCTCGCCGCCCCATTCCCGCGTCTCCCCGCGCCGTACCGGGCCTTGACTTTCGTCTCTATGGTCACCGAACTCGCGAATTAGTACAGGATAGTTCAACTTAAAAGGGGCGGAGAAAAAGCACAAGAAAATTTTGTTGGTTTCCGGTAAATTTAGGGCGGGGAGCGAGCGGCTCCAACGCTTCTGGGCGCGCTCTGATTAGACCTACTTTAAAAATTGATATCTTGTAAACTATTGAAAATATCCCTAATGTATATTTGCAATTTTTTTTTTGTAATGGTCCCATCTACGTCATAATAAATTTTGCTATACCTTATGCAACTCGCCCTTAGGAGCAGTATGAATTTGTCGCTTCATAACAAATAATAGTCGGGATCACCCTTCTCTTAACTGATCGCTCATTTTTTAAATTTCACTCCCATACTTCAGGCACACGCACATGTCCACGTAATTTCTTTAATTAAATGAAAGCAGATATCTTAAGTTTGTCAACTTTCGGTATACGTTTTACTGCAGACGGCCGGCTTCGCGCGTCCGCACTTTACTCTAATGGATTGTTCGCCCCTCTTTCCCCTTATGCCTTTTTTTTATTTCCACTCTACACGTTCCCTTTCCACCTTTCCAGTTGTTTTTGTTTTTCGTTTTCTTTTCTTCCGATTTCCGTGTCTTCTCTTTCTTGTCTTTACACACCTCTACCAGCCCAGTTTCCCTTTTCTTGTAAAACAAACCATTTATATTTAAGTTAATGCGTAATAAATTAATCGTTTTTACCTTCACGGTTGATACAAAACTCAGCATTTTACAATACACAGCAAACATATAATATGGGCACCCAAAAAAAACTCAACTCAACGTATTCAATAGTGTCATTAAACAGTACTTACATAACCTCTGGAAAATTCAGCCGCACGAACATTTACTTTGTGACGTATTGCCTGAAGTAAAACATAGTCAGTTAATTGCAGCCTTGAATTAATTTTGGTCGTAGAACTGATTGAAAGCAAAGTATCCGTGGTAACCGGTGTGAATTGAGAGGTGGCTGGAAAACGAAGGTTGCTTGAACGCGCGTAGTTATCTCGTGCCCAGCTCGGGGATATCCAGTTCCTAATTTCAGGTACATTATTCAACGATCCTTGATTTGCATAGTACATTGAATTTTTGTTTTACTTCTCGTGGGCAATCTCATTCGTTCTATGGGACTTTACTTACAAATTTCATGCGGGAAATTCAGAGCCCGTTGGGAGCAAAGCTCCTGCGATTGTTGGGGAAGAGGGAAGTTCGATGAAAAGACGAGCTGGTAATGATATTGTGGTGCCATGCCAGGGGCAAGGTTACCCTGTTCCAATGTTCAGGTAAGATTGAATTGTTTCTCGATGGGAGGTTACAAGCATCAATGAAGTTACAAGAAATACCTTAAGCGGGAAACGACAAACGACAAACTTAGTGATTATTATTGGCGATAATTTGACATATACAGAGCGTCTCATATTGGTTCCCCGCAGATATGCTGTGTCTCTATTGGCACAAATTAGTGATTCACTCGGACGATTTTGCGCGATGGGCATTAGAGTCATCAAAAAAGCCTTGTTTTTAAATTAAAACAAAAGTGGATAAAAAAAGTCCATGTTTAGTTATAGGCCTAATGATATTATTATTAGTATAGTATATTATTATTAGTATTAGAGAAGATGATTCACGGATAACAAGAAAAAATGGATGAAACGAAAAATACTTATGGCATACTATGTTAACGCTACAAATGTTATAATTGGAAAAAATGAACGTTGAGGATACAAAAATTATGCAATCAAGGATCGAGTGATACTTCAAATCTATTATTATTTAATTTTTCGAACATTCAACATTACGAGATCATTGCAAATAACAAATGCTCGGATGTTTTACTTTGATGGCCTATCATTTAATGTCTTCATTATTTGGAAGAACTCGATAGAAATCATTAACTTTCTGTCTCGGTTTTCTACATTACCTCATTATAGCTGAAATCACCCCACCCTTAATAAGAATAATCTCAATATGTCGCTGGCATATCATTTATCAGAGCCCGCGGGTCGCGTATCGCCCACATTCCCAAAATCGGCAAAATCCGATTCGTTCGAAGTTGGAAATGCAGCAGAATTAAGTTTGTTATGCGACGCCCAAGCATTCCCTGCACCAACGTTCAGGTTCGCTTTAATTTTGATCTCGGTAATTGCTGTTAAATATATTTTTAATTGATAATTAGAAACCGATGGTGGTTTATTCTATGGTCAACAGAACCGGTAGGGAGTAAAGCACCATCGGTGTTAGGCGAAAGGGGGATGTTGATGGAGAGATACCGCGATAGCAGTATCGTGATTCTATGTCAAGCTCAGGCTCACCCTGTACCAGCATTCAGGTAATATTGTTTGTGATAATCATTAAATCGCCTATTACCGCTACACCTCTTTCCCCTGTGCGACTAACACGGTCTCTTTATTTCTCAGTTATCTTCTACCTGTGCCAGTTTGAATTTGATCTTTGTACACTTTTACTTACTCCCGGCAATCGTTTTTAATCTAAAAAAATATGTCCAGGTCTAAATATAAAAGGATTTTCATCTTCGACACTTAGAAACTCAAAACAATTCTATTTGTAGAACAATATGTTTATATTATTTTCGATATATCTCTTTCTTATAAAGAGGTTTTAAATATGGAGATTACACAATCGAGTATCCGCAAATAATATGATTTCGAAAAATATATTTTTTTGCCGATAAAATTTCATTTTTTTGTTCAACTAGCTATGATCATCGATTTTGCAGCTAAACTATTAAACTCCGTTGGAACGAGATCTCTTCCATCTATTCTCTTCTATATATCCTTCATTCTATCGCTTTCAGTTGTACCCCGTCAGTATAACCTATGGTATCTTTCTCTACTAACCACCTGTTGAACGCAAATCTCGTTAGAGCCAGCTGGACAAGTCTCGCCAAAGTTCCCGAGATTGACCAAGTCCGAATCCTTTGAGGCGAAAGGAGGTGTCGAACTCAAAATGCTATGCGATGCCCAGGCAAATCCAGCTCCTGCTTTTAGGTCAGTTCAGGTAGAAATTATCATTGGAAATCTTCTCTGCCCCTTTCAACTGTTGGATCGATGAATTGGAATAATAAACGTATTCGATCGTTAATATATCGTTCCATATACACTTCGCTCCAATATTCAGGCACCGTGACCTAGGTTTTGCGTAACTATTCTTCCGGATCTCTAGTGGTAATATGATAATGAAGGGCAAACATGGAATTGTATATGTAGGTGCCATTCTCGCTTTTTGGCACAAGAGTATCGGTCATACGTCAGAAAATGAAGTAACATCGAGTATATAAGTACGGTAAATAACTCAATCTTCAATAACTTATTACGGAAATCAGAATACTATCAAATTAACACATAATTAGAATTCCAGCAGTAAAATCGACGTAGATAATACTATGAAAATTACTACGGAAAAATATTTAAACGAAAACGGGAAGTTTTCGAAAAAGAAATATTAAAAATGTGGAGCAAAAAATGGTGGGTATGGTGGATGAGTTGCAAGGTTTTAAGAATTCGCTTCTAAAAATTAAGTCGAAATAATAAAGGATGTAGGGTTTAGTTTCATCTGCAGTGTCCAAGGGTTTCCTGTTCTATTGACTATTATTATTATTATTAGAGTGATATACGAAGAAATTGGCAAGAAGTGCAAACAGTTCTAGGCTCGTATAGATTTTGTTACGCCAATCCTGTATTAACCACGTGCTGCAAGGAAATCTAATTATAACTTCCTAAGTCAATCCATTGTGAAACCGGAATACATTATTTTCATCCATCCTCGAGTGTCGGTCGAACACATTAAGTTTGCAACGTGATTAAATACAATGTTCTTCAATGCCTCGATATGGCTTCACTAACAAATTTATTAAACGCTACCACAAATTTAGAAGAGTTCGAACAAATAGTCGTTTATTTTTAATAAACAATTCATTGTAGTAAATAGTAAAAAAGTAACTATAAACAGTTGCCCAAATCACGAAAACGCACCGAATAATCGTTACACTCGATTTTTTTTAAATTGACCAGGCAATATTAATTTTACTACCCTGAGGGTATATGAGCATAAACCCGTATTATAACACCCTTAATCGGACTCATATTGACGTCGTATACATGGTGTCACAGAACCAGTGAAGGGTGCTAAACCTAGAGTCCCATCGACGCACGTCATCGGGAGCGTGAGAGGGTTACCGATGACGATGCTCTGCCAAGCACAAGGCCACCCTCTTCCAACATTCAGGTAGCATATTATCGTTTTACCCATGTAAAAAACGACTTCAATCATTTTTGCCTGTTATTTTGTAGAACCCGTGAATGGGGCTGCACCGCGAGTTCCACCCACTGCTAAAATAACGGTATTGTCAATGGCCGCTGATACTCCAATGACGATGCTTTGTCAAGCTCAGGCAAATCCACTCCCTATATTCAGGTATGTCTTAGAGCCAGCCCCAAGTTGAAACGCACCACATGAAAGAATTTTTTAATAATATTCCATGACCAACAATAACTATTGACTGTTCGAGATGCAGGCCGAGCTTTATCTTATTATTAAACGAGATGTATTTCAAGGCTACGTCAATTTGTTCTCAAATACTTCATTCATTGAGAGATCAATGTATCTTATGGCAATATGGAAGTTCAAATCATGATAATCAGTGCTGAATAATAGATACGTAGAGCAGTCACGGCCCGAAAGTTATCACTCATTGTGAAGTGCCGATTAAAATACGGCTTCATATCGATTGAGGGGGGAGACTCGTGTCGGTTTTTTAGAAGAATTGTTTACAAAAAAATGAGATCATTGATTGCATCGTAATAAAATACATTATAATACTCATGAGAAAATGTATATGAATAATTTTTTTATATTTAAAAACAAATAGAAAATGGCGGCACTACAACTGCTCAAATTTTTCTCCTTGGATTTGCGCCGGGAACGCTCAGGTTCTTGTAATTGGTAAAAATCAAGAGAAGAAAAGGTTTGGTTAAAATAAGTATTTCCGTTTCGAATGAACTTAGATTAGCAAAAAAGAGTTTTTTTTAATTCCAATTACTTTCGGAGTTACATTTGTCCGGCGCGCAAAGATTTATGTTTTGAGAAACACGGGTTCAAAGTTTTCGCGTCCACGCGAGCGCGCTCGTTTACTTGCTTTTGGTACCTTTAGAGCACATCACTTTGATGACTTTTCAAGGAACTTTACGGCTTCATTTTGGGTTTAAAACTTCTGGAATACATTCTTCAGACAGTAATTAAATTTTTTAAGCAATAAAAATGAATAAAACAATAATTTTACATGAGTCCCCCCCCCCCCCCCCCTAAACGACATATATTTTAGTTATATATTTTTCATGATTTTTCTTATTTTAGTATATTAATAAAAAAAGATGTCAATTAAAAATAAGAAATTCTTCGAAATGCACTTTAGAGTATCTAATTGTAAGTCAAATGTCATAATAATTGCCTGTAAAATGGTAACAACGCTATTATTAATAAGCGGCTTATGTCGGAATCCGTAGCATTGAAAATTGGCAACAAGAGAGTATTACAGAAATGTTCAAAATCATTCGCGGGAGGTTTTACATCAGCAATCAAAACAACACAGAAAAGTTTCATTAAAGAATCACAATCCAACTTGATCGGTGCTTTCGGTTATAAAATATGTGTTTGTATATACAAGATATTGTTCAAATGCGAAATTGGTTATAGAAACAAAAGTACGGAGTCAAACATTAATTCACTAAATCTAAATCCATACATTGAAGAAGAAAAACTATGTAAAGAATGGAACATCTTTTTCAGTGAAACATTGAATTTTTATGATCGAGCGGTGCGTAGTTTCTTGCAAAAAAAAAAGATTATGATGTCTGACGCATTAATCTCAGAAAATCCCCACTCACCATATACGTCATATTGTTATTTTCGGTTTAAGCTACGCTATTAATTTCTGAGCTCATAAGTGCCACCTAAAAAATTAGCGACTGCCCGATTGACAAATATTCGGAGGGATTTGTTTCCATTCGCAAAGCCACTTTAAGTAAAATCCTTTGGAGTTACTTTTGAACTTTAACTTATTGATGTGCGATTAACTTTTCTACCCAATCTATGGAACTCTGAAACTTATCTCAGGAATTACGGTGGCAGTGAACAAATGTAATAAAAACGCCCTGCAGCCGTGAATGTAGAAGCAATGGACAGATGTCCTTGTCCTACGTTTACCACCGAAATCATCATTCGGCACAGTGATAAAAGATCAAGGCAAAACTTTGCCATCGCTGTACGAGGTACATGAAAATCCTGCACTCTTCTATCCCTTAACGAATAACGTGTTATCGAGTTTCCCTACTTCACTATACACTATCTACTTTATATACTACCTACTCCGAGTATATCGATCGGGTCTGTCTTCACCCGTACTATTATTATCACATGGGTAATTGAGCATGGTGGGATATATAAAATCGAGGGGTGCTTCAAGAATGTTTACGACCATCCCCGTTTAGAAAAAAAATTTTATTCATTTATTAATAAATATTCATTAATATTATCAAGAGTACATACAAAGTATAAATAAATAACGAACCGTGCGGTCGACCACTTGCAGCAGCTCGACCTTCCTACCGAAACATACCTATAACATCGACAATTACGATTAGTAATGCCAACTACGGCTTAAATTATTCAAACATTTCAAGGTTTGTTACGAAAGAAAAGAAATAATAAAAATTCGGTATGGCCACAGGACTTAATCTTTTTCGTCGAGTAATGATTTTCGTTATTGTTAGACCCCATTACTATTCACGTAACAGTACGTATAAACACCTATCACCCCTGCTCCACTCTATACGGCACAAACAGATATCTATTGGAAGCAACAAAGAGGATTATTTCTACATCGTCTGGAGAATAAACGATGGTAACATGAGAGATATTAATGGCGGACTCTAGGGCTACGAGATTTTTGAAAGACTGACTATTTTTCGGAAGACATGGTAGACGAGCTAATAAATGGATAAAAACCTTTTATTTGTTTTGAAAGACGATATGGCGTTCCCCCCTAAAAGACACCCCGAGAAGTCAGAATGTTTGTTTACGCATCATACACGCATCTACCCACACACATACACTATACATTATTTCATTGAAATGAAACTTGCTCCTTGAAGAAGGAAAATTTACAAAATGGTTGAGTACACTCCGAAGCAAAACAAAATACCTCCAATTTCGGTTCAAGATCTTCTTACAGTTCTTACGAAACATATCCGCGAAACTTCGAGCGTGTATGCGCCTTTATTCACGTACGATCTATCGTATCGGAATTGAAAAGCGAATGTTGGAAAAACATGATGCAAATTTAGAGTTCACGTTTTTTGGGACTTTCGTCGCTTTCTGTGTAAATGATATATAATCGGCATTTCCACATCTTTACGAAGTCTCAAAACATTAGTACATTTCTCTTTTTGTTGGTTATTCGATATTCTTCAGCTGACTTGGCGCTTTTCGTTAGTGCCGATTGTCTGTTGAGCGCACCCGATGCTTGAATTAGTGCGCCTATTCACGTTCTAGTGTCTAATCTCCACAGTTTTCAAGGTCTTGTCAATACACTAACGCTTGAAATTATCCGCATCGACAGATATGGGAATAGTTTCAAGGAAACTAAGAAAACATGAACCGTTAGAAATTTTGAACTCCTTAACTAGATTAAAATAATTTTTATAGTATTTTACTCTATCCAAAATCCCGATTAAATTTCACTTGCAAATTCATGTGAAGCTTTCCGGTGGCTTTCTATACAGAATATCGGGCAAAATATGGCTCACCTCCTGTCAGGTTAAAAACTGTTACTCATCTGGTTATCGAAAACCTTCTCGGCACACTTCGGTTTAATAGTTACCATGTCAATTATTGGTCCGTCGAAGTCGTTTGGTCGAAAATTGCTTCCTATTTATTTTCGCTCTCTCACCTCTGCCATATAAAAGCGGATCTTTTCGGACTCCTACGAGTACCACCTGAATTTATTACTACTTAACATTATATTTAGCAAATGAGTTTTTAATTCAGTAAAGATAATTAATGCCGTAATTTGAGAATCAGATGAGAAAAAATTAGAAAATCGTTACTTATACGGTTTTTCTGCGAATCTCATTTTCAACCCCGTCTCAGGTTGATGATTTTCATACGGTTCCTCGCTGAACAATTATTGACGTTCTGGATTCCTTGGAATCAGATTGTTTCCCATCCAGGTTCGTCTAACCTCTCCCGGGAGTTGAAAACGGAAATTGTTATTCGCGTATATGCCATCAACCCTTTCACGTGGGTTTCCTAGGATTCCCATTTGGATTTTATCGATACAAGTTACGTAGAGAATGTAAACATAAACTATATGGCAAATGATAATGACATGAAACTGTGGGGAATTGCAGAGCCTAGTGGGAGTGTACCTCCAAACGTTCGAGACAAAGAATCCAATGGCATGAAGAGAAATCTTCCGATAGCAAATATCGTGGGATTAACGTGTCCGGTTCAAGGTTTTCCATCGCCATTTTTCAGGTATATGATTATTTAACACAACAAAATCGATCTCTTTAAATTCATGACGTTTATGGCGGACCAGCCCATAAGCTTGAACTGCCCTCGAACTCTTACGATTAGTATGCGTGTCCTGTCCTAGCGTTTACTTTGGTATATTTGTATGCTTCACGAATGACTGTCAGTGCCCAATCGCTTTCCCTCATTTCTCGACAAATCACTTTTCCCAATAGCAGAATAACTTATAATTTTGCAGAACCAAACAGCAACGTAGCGCCTCGAATAGCGGGCGAACGTTACGAGGGTGGGAAGCTCATAGGGGTGGGACGTGGCAAAGTTGTCGCACTGGATTGCGCGATTCAGGGCTCTCCCGTTCCAATTACGAGGTACATAGGTTTTTCAGACATGATGTAATGATTTTTTACTGAGGAAATGGTGAAGATTAAATAATCTCATTGAAAGCTGGAGATACAAGAAACGAGGGAGGGAAAGGGAGGAAGAGAGAGAGCAAACTATACTGAACTCGCTGTCTTAACACGAAGTACAAAGTATACATTTTCCTTTTGAGCTCGAACTATCAAGACAGGTTCACCCTTGGCAGCGAAACTTCCGGCTGGGAAGTTCTTTTCGTGACTAAGAGACGTAACATGGGTTAACTAATTTCCCTGAAGCTTTTCGCTTCTTCATTATTTAATGTCTTCCTCAACAGTTTATCGTTATTGATTTCCATAAGTATTCCGTAGTTCGGTACTTCTTCGTTCGGATAAAAATAAATGAAATGATTATCGGCATCAAACAATTGGGGGTATTTTTTAACAAATCAAGTTTTTTTTTATTGTTCTCGATAATTGAAGTAATTTGTCGTAAATTTGATACATTATTATTAGCTACGTAGGAAACTGAATTAGTTCAATTTTTACCGATGTGCTTGATGATTCGAATGATTGTTTTGCTATAATTTACGTTGTGATACAAAATATCAAATGCCTATGAACTTGCACACGCAAACACATATTTGATAAATATTTGTGAATCCATTTTGATACATTTCTCAATTATTATTTGTTATTTGAACCCACGCACTTGGCGTTTTGTGCATAAAAAGACAGCCTACCTTGGTTACCAGTATTGGTTAGTTATCGAATAAAATGTTCCATTAGCCGATGTCATAGGCTCAAAATTGATTATAACTATGCAGAATTTAATAATATTGAGTACGTTATTTGCATTTCTAGTCTGGAATTTGTATTTATTTGTTGTATCTCATAGTGATTTTGTTTATGAAGGAAGAGCTTGCCATAATAGTTGGGACGCGTAGAAGTAAGTCGTTATTGGCATTAATGTGTTCGTTTCATGCTGGCTAATGGTATACATAGTCTCCAAAAAGATTATGATCTTTACCTGTGGTATATTTCTAAAAATCGTTTCTGTATTCATCTTTGAATTTGCATTGCGAAAAATGTCTTCCGATGTTATTCTCCACTCGAACCTGCTCATTCGTTCGGCTGCGATTTCCCCACCGGTTTCTTGCTTAATAATACGTATGCTACCGTCTAGGTTAGGTTCACTTAGGTTTCCGTAATTTCGGCAATGACTGATCTACTTATATATCGTTTATGTTATCAAAGAAAAAATTCTTAGAATCGTGTACATAAACACTGCAACGTCCAAGCTCGAATATCGTTCCTTCCAATTTCAGAAGGAACCGGCACGATAACTCCTCCCACGACAGGCATAAAATAAGAGGGCTGGGAAGTACTTTTCGTACCCCATGGACGTAGCGTCGCGCTCAGACATTCCCTTCAGGCACATCCCCTTCCGGTTACCAGGTACATGAAAACATTTTTCCTTCGACTCTCATCCGCAAATTCGATTTGCCAATTCCCCATCGATATTCACCTCCTTATTTATCCTTTTTAATTCAATCAATTCGTTCAGGCTTCTCTATTATTGCTATTATTATTATTGGTCTTATCGTTGTTATTCTCATTATTATTATTATTATTATTACTATTATTTAAACAAATATCGCATGGAATATAATTATAACAACAGTAAAAAGCCATTGCTTACGACGCATGGGATTGTGCTGAAAAATATCGGGTAAGTCCATAGAATATCAACTTCAATATTTGCATTTGTATCTACAATGAAGTCGGAGGAAACAGCTCGGTTCGTGATACATTGGGCAAGGTGGGTAATTAAGAGGGCCCGAGTGCGTCCGTTGTTACAATACTAACATTGTTTTAAATCATTAAATAAGTTAAATAACTTTATTCACTATATGAAGAAAAAGGTGCTGAGGGATCACTTGGTCTGAGGGGGGAAAAGAAAAGCTTAGTCGTTTCATTTTCAGAACCGTCTGGTCGTACAGCACCGAAGGGTACTGGAGACGGTCTTAATAAATACGGAGGGTTAGAAGGCGATTCTCTGGCGCTCGCATGTGCGGCACAAGGATTTCCTGCTCCGATAACTAGGTACACACAATCACATGAACTCCTTACCTCGTCTCAAATATTCTGCTTACGAGATATTTCAATTTTCACTCGATTCCATGGCGATTTCATTGGAATGGGTACTTCTTTGGATATAAATTATATGTACAAATGATCAACTCTCAATTATTTATGACGTACTTCAGAATCCTTCAATTTGCAGCCAAAGGCGGCCCCGACAGTCGTGCAACTCCCAAAAGTGAATAACTCAATAAGAAAGATTACAATAAAAGTAGCTACTTTTTGGGACAATAATTGGAGAGCTCACGTCTTATCTGTATTTAACGAAGTATAATTAAACAATATCATACGGTGAAACGAATTTTCAAAATATTATTAAGTTCGAGCGAAAATAATTGCTGTAGGAAGTTAAATTGCGTTGTAGGTTTTGTGAAAATTGAAAAAAATGCATTTTTCAAATAAATATATCAATTATAAAAAGTTAGTTATTGCCGTATGTAAAGTGTGTCTATGATAGTGTACAGATAATATTAATACTGATTTCTGACGGATGGAGGGTTGCTCGGACCTGAATGACTCACCCGTTTAAGAATTGGTTCTTCCGACCATTTTTTTCATTTGAATTTTCATTTTGCCCCCAAAAAGATTCGCGGGTAGTGAAATAATCCTGGTTAGTTACAAAATAACTTCAACAATGACGGAATCTAATCGAAATTTCAATAGTTACCAAAATATATGAAACTACCAAGGGGTTAAATGCGTTCTAATGTGGTTCAACCGTCACTCGCATGTTGGAACTGGCTTATTTATCACTAGACATTACGATGCATTCACTAGTAGTTTTCCTACCCTACAATTCAATTTGACAGAATTTAGCAGCACCAATCTTTTATACATACAATATCTAACTTTTGTCTTGGTATAAATTAATTTCGAAAATATGGAGGGCTCTTATCAACCCTGGTATAGTTAAACTTCTCAGAAGTTATAAGTTTGGAAGTAGTGAACCATCACAAGTTTGGTACTCCAGTCTCCCGCTTCCCCGCCATTCGAGCCAGTATGACACTATGAGACGGGTGACGCCACTTTTATTCTTTGCAAATACGCCAGAATATGTGGGTGGTCGAATAATTTCTGTGGGCTAATTGAGAGGTCTGAGAGATAAGTGCTTATAACTCGTTAGAGGTCGATAAAATCCGAAGGGATGCCGTACATGCCATTCTACTTTAATTTCGTTTTATGGTAGGTATACGCGTGATCATTTCAATAGTTAATCCCGTAATTTAGGTTATTTTTCATTGATTTGTTTGGAGTTTCACGTGGTGTGTACCTTGAATCGGGTACCTTCGAGAAGTCAGGGCTTTCATGGCAAATAGATTTCGCAATAGAAAATAACCAATTATTCATTTGAAAAGACAGACGAATACAAGATCCTCCTTGTTTTATGCTTTCAGATGGTACAAATTCATTGATGGAACATCAAGGAGACAACCGGTTCAGTTGAACGAACGCGTTCGTCAAGTCAGTGGAACTCTGATCATCCGCGAGGCACGAGTTGAAGATTCAGGAAAATACTTATGCATTGTCAACAACTCCGTCGGTGGAGAAAGTGTGGAAACCGTATTGACCGTGACAGCCCCATTGGCAGCTGAAATCGAACCGAGAACTCAGACCGTTGACTTTGGAAGACCAGCAACCTTCACCTGCAATGTTCGTGGTAACCCAATAAAAACTATCTCATGGCTGAAGGATGGAAAGCCCCTTGGTCTGGAAGATCCGGTGTTGAGAATCGAAAGCGTCAAGAAAGAGGATAAAGGAATGTATCAATGCTTCGTACGGAACGATCAGGAAAGCGCGCAAGCTACTGCAGAATTGAAACTTGGAGGACGATGTAAGTAAAGTTACAATTTACGCTATATGAAATATATGTTTCAATCGTTTGAAGACTGAGGGTGGAATGAATGTCGAACTCGATAATGCTTTTAAGTAACTTGCATTAAATTCTGCACATCCCACATAATTCAAGTTGAGATAAGTATTTGGAACTTTGAAAACCCTTAATAAAGGACATTAAAAACCAAATAAAAATTCTGTTCTTCAGTAAGTGCAACTCTTACAAATTATATTTACCACTTCACGATATTATACGAATATTTCTACTATGCAAAATATCACGTGAGTGTAGGTGCACGTTGAGCGTGGAAAAGTACTTGAATAGCAAATATCTGATAATAATTTTCCCTTTGCAAGTCCATACAAGTATATAGTTGCCTGAAAATGGTCTTCTATGAGTATTGAAATAAAATCGGAAATGTTGAATGCGTTTGTGAAAAAAATCTATACAATACACGTGTGTTGAAAGCTGATTGACTAGGTACTCGTTGTCAGTTTCGCGAGTTCAGCGTTTCAAAAATTCTTCTCAAACGCGTCAATTCCGAAATTGTGAAGAGGAATAAAAAGATTAGTTTATATCTTTTTAAAAAATATGTATAGACTCTAAAGGAAAGAAACGCAAACGGTATCATCGTGGTTTTACAGTAAACCATATACGCGTACAGTTACAAGCCGTATATCTGTAGCTTTTGTATACTCGATACATACTGTAATGCAGGCATGTACTGGTTAATCTTCAATTATATTCTGAAATCTGAAAATCGAATGTAAATGAATTAAAAACAATTCGTAATGTTTTTATTGAAGATAGAATCTCGTGCTATTGGATAAGCGACAAATCTTAAATATTCTGGGTTTCTGAATGGAATGGTCGGAGAGAGTGACAAACAATGTCATGATAGCGATTGTAAAAGTGAAGCAGAGCATGATTATCGAAGCGACAAGTTGTTGCTGGTGGAGTTTCAAGGGAGCCCTAATATACATTCCACCGATATCGACAGTTGAGCCACCCCAGATCAAGCAGGCCTTTGCCGAGGAGACTCTTCAGCCGGGACCAAGCGTCTTTTTGAAGTGTATCGCTAGCGGAAATCCCACACCCGAAATCACCTGGGAACTCGATGGTAAGCGTCTTTCGAACACCGAACGTCTTCAGGTTGGACAGTACGTCAAGGTCAATGGCGATGTCGTCTCCCATCTTAACATTTCGAGCATTCATACCAACGATGGTGGATTGTACAAGTGTATCGCTGCATCAAAGGTGAGCACATTGTATTGACACGGTGCGTGGTAAAAAAAAATCACCACCAGTCGAATTTTCCTTGTTATTAAAAAAAAAAACAGATTTGGCCTTGAGAGATTAATAATCGTTAGATGTATAAGCAACGAACTGGAGCCCATTCTAGAGTATCCGATACTAATCGAGAAGGCAAATATTAATTAATGATGCACTGCTATTATATACGGCATGGTCGCGGAAAGATTTATATTACCAATTTGACCAAGATACCATTGATCAAATAAAAAGTTTACAATCGAAAAAAGTCCTTTTCGTTATGTAAGATGGTTTCAACAATTTTGAAACCTTTTGAAAGCGAAAGGAAACTCTAAGTAGGTACATGTTTTACATATTTTTGGAAATTTTATTAACCGACGGTGATATTTTTCGTTTTTTTTTCTTCAAATTGAAAATGGAAACTATGATTTATTATTTTCATGAACAAAATTAAGTTATATGGTTTTATAATCAAATTTATTTAAATACTTACATATTTTCATCCCATCGAACCTACTCTAAAACGTATGTTTTATTCTTTTCGTACCTTAAGGTACGAATAATATCTAACAGATCTACAAACTAATTTGAATAATTGCAAAGGTATAGGCAAAACGTTGCATACAATACCCTGAGAAATATAAGAAGAGATCGGTCGAAATATAGTTAAGCTCGATCTGCTTCATTTTGACTTAATATTTTTAATGAATTCATCAATTGTAAAAAATGGACTGCATATTACAAAAAAATCATCTGACTTAATCGAATTCGTTAAATCTGTACAGGTTGGCGCCGCCGAGCATTCAGCACGTCTCAACGTCTATGGCTTGCCTTTCATTCGCCATATGGACAAGAAAGCAATCGTTGCTGGCGAGACTCTACGAGTGACCTGTCCGGTAGCCGGTTATCCCATTGAGAGCATCGTCTGGGAGCGTGATACCCGAGTACTTCCTATCAATAGGAAACAGAAAGTTTTCCCGAATGGCACACTCATCATCGAGAACGTCGAACGTCAAAGCGATCAGGCTACCTACACGTGCGTTGCACGAAATGCACAGGGATACAGCGCGAGAGGAACCCTCGAAGTACAAGTTATGGGTAAGTCCTGTCGTTACGATTAATCTCTATCCACGAATGATGTCTAATATTGATCGCGCGTTGGCGTTTACGCAACTGCTGAACAAAATGAGTCAACACTGTCACGGCCTGTTCTCTTTATTCGGATCTTCTCAATTAAATCGTTTGGTAAACTCGATCTAGAATGATTGGCTGTCATCAACATCCACTCTTCCCGCTAGGCTTCGGATGCCGAGCAGCGGCGAGTATCTGCAGCGCACATGTACATCAACCGCCATCTCCGCAATTAGTGACTTTGGACAATTAAATTATCAGAATTTTTGCTGTTCATTGAAACTTGCAAAAAAATAATCCGTCAAAAGTTTATCGAATCGAAACGAAAAATCAATCTTGATCGATGCCAGTAAAATAATCAATCAATCAGTAAAAATACAATTGAAACTTTGCCGCGATTTATCAATTGGGAAAAATTGTTCCCGATATTTCCTGATATTTGCAACAAGATCAACTAGAATAAACAGAGTTGGAATATTATACTAAATATAGTAAGTAACAGTGTTGACTCAACTTTCACGACAGATGACGAGTGAAAATAAAATTATAGTATGTAGCTCGTTATTATCATTACCCGACCCAGATAATTATAGATGATCGACATATTTAATTTCCGGGCTGCATGACGAAGATCTTCAACAGACTTTTCTAAATAAACTGAATATTTTATTGAATAAATACAAACTCATGAATGAAATCTGAAAAGCCCCCGGAAACAATTAAGTTTGTCTTGATTTACTGCTCGGTACTTCGCTATAACTGGAGAAATACAAAATAATACAGAAAATGCAGGAAATAGAAAATAAATAAATGTCAATGAATATGCTACTTTGGGTATCTACGGCTTTGAGGTTATCTGAGATATCGAGGCTGGTAAAAATAAAACTATGAGCCACTTTTACGAGAGACGGTCGATGGTTTCGGTAAAAAAACAAATTTCTATGATTTTCATATATAAAACCTGTAGACCTTAATCATATTTAACAGAAAAACAAATCTCATCAGTGTTTGGCAGCCATTTTGATTTATTAAACATTAAAGTGTGATACAAATTTTTGTCTCCCACATTCTTATTATTATTTGAATACCCTTTGAAAACGGGTAACTTTTTATATAAGTTGATGATCCAATAAACACCCTCGTCGTCGAGCGCCGCCTTTAGGGACGTTCGATTTTATCAGCAAGTAAAAATGGATAATTAAAGAAATTAATTACAGTAATTGAAAAAGATCCACTCGTCATCTTGTCTGTAATATATTGAGAAACGGATTTCGCGACGCCCTACTTATTTCAGGCTACTTTGTATGCCCACGATTTTGGCACTCCTCAGCTCTTCTGGTTGATCCGATTCTCAATAACAAAACGCATAATTCGAATAAACATTTTTGCAGGTTTTTCAGGTTGCGTGGATATAACAATCATCGAATATATATTGGTAAATTTGTTAGAATAGTTAATATTCTTTTTATCCACAGTGTTCGTTCGATGAATGGTTATTATGATATATATACCTATACTTGTGACACGTTCGTTAGTGCGCGATCGTGCAATGCCAGGACGAATTTCGGTTTATCGAGAAAGATCCCGACTGGAGGTTCGCGGACAGCGTCGACGCGACACAGATCTCTCTCAAACGCAGCACACCTGCTGCTAACCCGTTTAACGTTCGCGTCCCTTTATTCTCGTCCGATCCACTTCGTCTGCGGTTCGTGCAATCGTCACTGTAGCACGTCGCCGATATATTCAAAACAAATTCCACAAATTTTCTAAAGCCCCGAGAGATTATTCGATTTACACAGAGATCCGAAAAACTCTGACCTCTGTAGCATGAACTTGGCGAGTCGAAGTTCGTCTCGTTAATGGGAAGTGATTTTATTTTACGATGTGAAGGCATTCAGATATTTATTATCAATATGCCAGACGTATAACGATCAATGATTCTAATAATCGTTGATACTTTAAACTTCATCAAGCCGATAAATACGCGTATCTTATTTTTCTTCAGTTGTATATATTTATCATCGTATTGTTATTAATTAGATTAGTCGATGGCATCAAAGATTCGAGCTCGATAACATACCCCAATCGCGGTTCCTCAACACTTGATACTAACAAAATTAACGTAAAATATGAGAGTAAATTATACAGCGACTGTAGAAACAAACCGGTCGAGCAAATACCACGTTTCCTTAGGTTCAAGCAACATCAAATGTTTTCACCAGTAAACTACAAACTCGATCGGCTTTTCACAACTTATGTTCTTTACCGGGCTGTTTTCCTTAAACGATGTGGATATTTATGATTTCTTATATTATATAAATCGGAATATCATTTAACCGTTAATTTATTAGTTGTCGTAACTTTTTATCACAACTTTAGACAAAAACGCTAATTCCTTGGTCAACGCGATTCAACTAAAAAAAAAAGTTTTGAAAAATTGTATTCCCGTCTTTTTATTCGGAAAATGAAATGAACAGTTCAAAATACAGTGCTTTCGCGATGTATTCGACATAAAGATATTCGCTGATCGGTATATTATTATAATCAACTCACAAATTACGAATATCGAACGTTAAAGAGAACAAAAAAATGTTCGATCAACTTTAGTGACACCCACTGTACAAGATTTCGCGTTCACGAAGCTGCCCATGAACGCCGGTGAATTCGCGAATCTGCAGTGCATCGTGCCGACCGGCGACTTGCCACTGACAATACGCTGGAGCTACCCGGGATTCGAGATGGGCGGTTCATCCGGTGTGATCGCTAAGAAGGTCGCCGATCGCGTTAGCATGCTAATGATATCTGTCATCACCGCGAATCACGCGGGGGATTACGTTTGCAAGGCCGAGAACGCGGCGGGAATGTCCTCGTACTCAACCTACCTGACAGTAAACGGTTCGCGTTCCTCGTTTTTTTCGCATATTCGCAAAAAACTGTACATGCCCGAAGGAACCGAGGTGTTCGCTTGATCTCTTCGTGTATTATTTTCGTTTAATTTTTTCTCTCCACATGTCTATCGTCCAATTCACGATTGGATATACATTCCTTTTTAACCCATTTGCTCTAGCCTGCACGCACGAGATCTCTTTTTTGAGTGACATTTTAGTAGCCGAAATAAGCAGATTGAGTTACGCGCTTGGAACACTCGTCACTATTTTAGACGAGACGACAGTTTTTTTTTCTCTACATCTACATGATACAATAGTATAAGGGATTTATTCAAAATTTATTTACTTCGCGCTTTCTCTCGTTTATTCAACAACGTTTTTTTTTACATCTCAAGCATCGAGAACATTCACAATTGTACATTGAACGTCGCTCGGCCCTATCGCTCTTAACATACGTATCGGGCGAAATCTCGCCAGTATAATATCGCGAATTATTAAACATTTCGGAACAAGAGCTGTAAAATGTGTTCGGATATGTTTTCGTTGCACCACAATGATGCTCAACTTGATGAAATATCGTGAAAAATGTTATCAAAATGGTATACTATACAGGAAATAGGGTAAACATCTTGAAATATAAGTCGCCCTTTTCATAAAATCAGTTCATGGACTTCATGAAAGTAGTATTCGTCTATGAGGATGAAAAAAAGTTGATTCCAGTTTGCATAAAGGTCTTTTTCGTTTTAAAGCAGAGTCGTGTCGGCATTGCCAAGATTCGATGCGATTATAACGTGCGATCTTTCGGGAAAGTTAAAATTAACCTGAAGCCAATAATGCGCGTTTCGAGAGATTGGACCAGGGATGGTAGACGTATGAGAATTTGAGCGTTGAACCGAAAAGAACAAACTTTGCGCGAAATTAGGGGAATTGGCAAATTTTATAACTCCATGTCAAAAAAAAAAAAAAAAAAGAAAAAAGTGAGTTGCGTGCGCGCTGCGAGAAAAAGCTAAAGAAAGGAAAATTTTGTGACCGAAATTTGGGAATCGCATCTCTAAAAAAAGGTCGTATGGTCTCCCTGGTTTGTCGGCATATGAGAATTTGTTATGTGGTATGAGAATTGAGTTACGTTGGTATGAGAAAACCTTCAGTCATCGACCATCCCTGGATTGGACCGCGCTCATAAGCACTCACGTTTGCCTGTAACAGTACTAAGACATGGCTATTCATAGGCGTTTACACATACAAAGATTTGTCCAGCTACTTGTATAATCGATTGCAGGTACTCCTACATCTGTTCCGACTTGTTCGTGCCGTATGGTTAAACAGTTTATTAGAGACTCGGAGGCCTTCCAGCGTATCATGTACATATATGACCCTCGCAGACTGTTACGCTATTACTAACAGATGTTCATCTCAACACCGGGCTGCGTGTCTTGATAATTCCGGCAAACTATCTCGCGAGAGAATAACTCAGCGACCGGGTCACTTCACCTCGATATGTTTTTGAGTAGGTACATGGGAGGGTGACCCAGAATAATTTTTTTTTACTGCTTTATTCGATCGCTTATTTTTCAGTTGCGTTCTTGTTTCTACCGAATCATATCACTTCACATACTTTTTATCGATTTCGCATTTGTAACGCGAGCAAATTTTATAAGAGACCAGACAATCCAAGTCGGAAATGAAACATTGGATAGATACTTGCAAAGTTCCCGTTGAATATTATAAGAAACATTACCCACGTACAGATATTTTGTGCAGCATTAATATTTTTCCGAGTCATATTTTATCAAAGTTATTTAAATTCGTGCTCACACCGTCAGCAATATTCCCATTCGATACTCGAGCGGTAATGAAAGCCACGCACATAGAAGCAACCACAGTTGGAGCACGAAACCCTCTTAAATTGTAGGCCAGTTTACACAGATGTTTAGTCAAAGTGGATTCACGTTTCACTTCAATCCAGTTACCTATCATTCATATAAACGATGTGATTATATGCAAATTCCTCGCACAGTCGCGCCACAGGTCCTTCAGTTCTCGTTCGGTGATGATCCCCTTAACTCCGGTGAAATGCTATCCGCGTCCTGTACGATCATCAAGGGTGATTTACCGGTCAACCTGACATGGAGTTTCAATGATGTGCCACTTCTTGATTACGATCGTGCCGACATTAGTATCGTGAATAATAATAAAAGGGTCAGCTTCCTGAGCATCGACAGCGTGGCCGCTAGGCATGCAGGCAGATACAAGTGCACCGCAGCTAATGGAGCTGGAAGTCACAGTCACTCGGCACCACTTGTTGTAAATGGTAGCGCAGTTACACCCACTTCTCGATTAATCCTTTTTAGTATCCGCTTTGTCGATAGTTTCTTTTTTTCAATTTTGGAATTTCCCTTACGTTATTATCTTTTTGTCATCGTTATTCATCACCCCGGAACCATCGTTGCTATTTGAAAAATGAAATTCATTCACCTCAATGAGATAATTCGCATCTCTAATTATCACTAGGCTTAACGACGATGAAAAGATTTTTAATGTGGTTGTTAGAAAAGGGACGATTTTGAGCAACGAATTCGATGGTTATTACAATGATCGAAGTGCACGGTGGAAGTCGTGCAGGGACTTTCATACCGTGCGTTCGCATCCCGTATCTTCAAATAATCTATATGCTACACAAGATTATGTATGTACAAGTGATTCCAGAGAAAACTTGAACGTTTTTACGACCTGACTTCCTCAGATTGGGTTGCAA